>CM040633.1:2431449-2788430 GCA_022818045.1 Neotoxoptera formosana | reverse complement strand
TTTAAATTTAATTTAAAATGTTTTCCATTTAAAATAAAAATATGATTATACAACTAAAATAGTTTTTGTACTTAATTAAATGTATTTTAACATAATTTTAATTTTAGTATAAACAACCAACAATGCATTCGTTTTAGAGTGATGATGATGATGATGATAATGATAATAATTAAGTAATAGTACTATAGTATACCTATAAGTAATATTTTTTTTAATGTATTATCTTATTTTTGTAATATGATTTTGTATTAAAACTACACATTTTATAGGTATAATATATTATAGTAAAAATTATTTTAAAAAAAATTCTTATTTAATCACTTCAATAAATATGATTAAGTAGTTCTTTTAAAAACTATATTTACTTGGACTAAAAATCTGAAAAACTCAAAAAACATAAAAAAAAATTAAAATTTATAGCTGTTAATTTTTTAAAATATTTATATAAACAATTTTTTTAATTGACCTTCCAAGGATGTAAGAACCGGTAACTTATACAACCAATTTTTAGTCTGACCAGTCTTACGGGTACCATCTAAGCTTTGTAAGTCATTTTTGTAGGCCATATGGCCAGATTTGTTAGAATAAGGTATTCATTTTAAAAGATTTTTACCATATTCTAAAATTTTACAATCATCAGATGCTGGCCCACAATACATTATAATGACACCACATGCATCATTTGAGGATCTTGGATTTTTGGAATTAGTTGAACATTTCATATTTATAATTCCAGTTAATTTACCTGAATCATACAAATCACAACAATTTTGCCACTTTTGATCCAACTTTGATTTTTCAATAAACATCATCCACTTTCCCATTTCCATTTCATCCATTCTACTGAATTCTGCTTCTATGCTATCATTCCAATGATACAACCAACACTTATCGACCGTTTGAGTTTGTTTTCTTTTTATAATATTTTTACTTGTATTTGATGTACATTGATTTGATACATTAGAATTAACAACTTGACTCTGTGCTGACATAATTAGAAAATTATGTTGATCTTCCTGGGATATAGGAACCGGTAACTCATACAACCAATTTTTAGTCCGATTAGTCTGACAGCGTAAGTGTTGTACGTTAGTTTTGTAGGTCATACAACCATATTTGCTATTATAAGGTATTAATCTCAAAAGATTCTTGCCGTATTCTAAAATTTTACATTCATCAGATGCTGGCCCACAATACATTATAATGACACCAAATGCATTCTTTGAGGATCTTGGATTTTTGGAATTAGTTGAACATTTCATATTTATAATTCCAGTTAATTTACCTGAATCATACAAATCACAACAATTTTCCCACTTTTGATCCAACTCTGATTTTGTAACATACATCATCCACTTTCCCATTTCCATTTCATCAATTCTACTGAATTCTGCTTCTGACAAATCATTATTCAGATGATACAACCAGCACTCATGGTCCGTTTGAGTTGATTTTTTTTTTGATATTTTCATTTGAATTTGATGTACTTTGATTTGATACAACAGAATTAACAACTTGACTCTGTGGCCTGTGCTGACATACTTAGAAATGTTCTGCAAATAATTTTTAATTAGATATTTATAAAACGAAATACTGCACTAGAGTTCAATTTAAGTATTATATTTAATACCTTAATTTGTAAAATTAAATCTCGATACAGATTCAAGAAATTTCCTATTTCTTCTTATTCCTGTTAAGTGTTTGATTATATTAAGACACCAATTAATAGGTATTATTTTATAGAAAAAAAAGTCCTTTCTGTTGAATAAAGAACGAAACACGATTGAAGATATTAATATATTATTTTTATTGTAGGTTAGGTGTCCTTACTATTTAATGTCGAAGTAAACTCTGCTGTGAGGTCTCTTCACTCTGTTTCGTGTGTACTATTTCATATTTATCAAATAAGCGTTATTTAGTTATTGTTCAATTATTATATAACAGACTATAATAATAAGAATTATGTTAAAAAAAAAAAATTATTATATATGTTATTATTTAATCAATGGTCTATTATAGTCTCACTAAGGTCTAAGACACAGCTCAGCACTCTTGCTCGATACACGGTGGGCCAGAATTTAACAATAATAAATCGTCTATCTACAATCTACATAGTATGTAATATTTTTATATTATATTATCAGCTGTGGTCAAAACACAAACTTTTTATTATTATAACTGATTTGTCTATATTTAATATCATAATAATATGATCATCTACTTAATATTGTATAATATATAAAAATATCGTGTCACAACGGAAAAATGTTTGTTACCAAACTCCTGGTCCGAAACGGCGGGACCGATTTTCATGAAATTTTGTGTGTACATTAAGTAGGTCTCAGAGAGTAATGGAAACTGTTTTTCATATCCCTTAGGTTGCGCAGAAATTGAAAAATTTGAATATACTATGTCTTACCGGTGGCGCCGTCTATCTATAAAATATTGTAGTACTGGAAAAACTGAAAATGTGTTTTTTCGATGGGATTTATGCATTATCTCTGTTTATTTATAGGGTTGCCATTAGTTATATAATATTTTATTTTTGGTACTTTGGAATTAGTTGAACATTTCATAATATCTATAATTATTCCACTTTCCAGTTCATTTACCCGAATCATACAAATCACAACGATTTTTCCACTTTTAATCAAACTCTGATTTTTTAAAAAACATCGTCCACTTTCCCATTTCCATTTCATCCATTCTACTGCATTCCGCTTGTACGATATCATAATCATCCCCATGATATAACCAAAACTCATCAGCCGTTTGAGTTGGTTTTCTTTTTGTAATATTTTTACTTGTATTTGCTGATTTGATATACATCAGAATTAACAACTTGACTCTGTGCTGACATAGTTAGAGAATTTCTGCAAATGATTTTTAATTAGATACTTTTAAAACGGAATACTGCAGCGCTATAGGGTTCAATTAATTTATATTAAATGTGTATAATAAATCAATCAATAGACTAATTTACTACATAATAATACTACTATAATAATAATTTTTAAGCAAAGCATGAATTAAGTATGTATGTATTTTGTAAAAATGTTATTATGTACATAATATTAAATGCATTTAAATAGTTTCGGTTTATTAGTTATTAGTATTCGGTTAATAGGGACAGTCGGATAATGGGGACAAATAGGTCACCACTCACCACTCACCGCCCGACGATGTGTCCCAATTAATCGGATTGTACTGTATTCCAGAAGTTTTGAAGTCTATTAATTTCAGATAATTCAACATCCATTTTTATATATACATTTCTCATCTGTCATCAACCGGACGTTGACAGTGCCAAAGATTTGTCGATATTTATAAATATACTAGCTGATCCCGTGCACTTCGTTGCCCATTAAAAAAATTAATAATGCCACCTCTATATGGACAATATGATTTATTTTATAAAATAACGGTTAAAATAAACTGAGCAGTATTCAATTTAGTCGCCTAAGCCAAATATTAAGTTAAGATTAACCTGAAGTGATTTACATGCATCTAAACCACCTAGGTAGGCAATCCACTGATGGATCCTATTACTATATATTGCAATCTCCCGATGGATTGCGGGCCCCGTGAGGTGCGTAAGTGAGTGATATCAGAATTAAGTAGGTACATGAAAAACATTGCTCGCAAACATTTGCGAGGGTATTTCTTACTACATTTTCCATTATTCATTCATGGCGATCTAATATGTAACTCACCGCATGGGCCATGAATCATATTCTTGCATACTATTTTATATAAAGTATAGGATCTATGTCTTTGTTCCATCTGTTCCTATCAATTCCATCTGGCTGAATTTTCGTCAATTTAACTCTAGGGTTTAACTTATAGGGTTGTCAACGGTTACAAATAAACAGTACATAGCAACCATGGTTACCAATAGCAAGCGTATATAAACAAATATTTCCATCGTAAATCTCAAAATCCCTGTGTGAGCACCTCACATCACCACCTCACCTCACCACTTTGTGAATATAAACCACCCAGGGCGTCATCCAAATGCATACAAAAAAATTCATTCAAATCGGTCCAGTAGTTTTCTTGGTTAGCGCGGTCTTAGAAAAACCCTATCGACTAACTAAACCTAAAAGGCCATAACTCCGGAACCACATATCGCACAGCGTACAAACTTCACAGAAACCATCTACATATCAATCTTAATATGCCCTGAAATTTTTATCGAAATCGGTTTGGTGGATCTTGAGCTATAAAATTTATTCAAAATGTACACTTATTTTTATATACTGGGTGATTTTTTTTATCAAACAACACACATTATTTCTAAGTGTAAATATTTTTGAAAATATTTTTTTACATAGTTTCAAGTAATTTACAAAACAACTTTTTTATTAAAAAATTATATTTTTAATATTTTTTATCCTTATAATTTTTTTACTTTTTTGAATGACAACATGTAGTTTTAATTTGATATTCCTAAACTTTTTCTAAGAATTTTGATACATAAAAATCAAATTTAGGACGATTAGTTTATGAGTTATTACTTATTAGTATTTAAAGTTTAGATGAGCAGAGTAGTGAACAAACATTTCGAGGGGTAACCCCGCACCACTCCACAAACTAATCGTCCTAAATTCGATTTTTATTTATCAACATTCTTGGAAAATAATGAAGTTTTAGAATATCAAATTAAAACTACATGTTGTCATTCAAAAAAGTAAAAAACTTAAAAAATTATAAGGATAAAAAAGTTGTTTTGTAAATTACTTGAAACTATGCAAAAAATATTTGCAAAAATATTTACACTTTTTGAAATAATGAAAGTTGTTTGATAAAAGAATCACCCTGTACATAGATTTGTAAAAAACTAGCTGAATTACCCGGATTCGCCCGTGTGTATTTTTTTTTTCATATTTTGCTGATGAAGTGCACTTCGTTGCCCATTAAAAAAAATTAATAATGATGTTACATTGAGGGTAAAATACATACCATAACCTATTTCAACCCTTTACAGCCCGTTTTTAGTATTAAAGTAGCCAGCTATATCCTTTCTCAGTGTCTAAACTATCTATGTACCAAATTTAATTTAAATAGGTTCAGTAGTTTCGGCGGAGCCTATTCAATACAAACAAACAATCAAATATTTCCTCTTTATAATATTAAGTATAGTATAGATAAAATATGTAACCATTGACAACCCTATAAATAAACAGTACATATAGCAACCATGGTTACCAATAGCAACCATTTATAAACAATTATTTCCATCGTAAATCACAAAATCCCTGTGTGAGCACCTTACATATCACCCACCTCACCTCACCTGCACTTTGTGAATCTAAACCATCCAGGATGTCACTCAAACTTATACAAAAAAATGCATTCAAATCGGTCCAGCCGTTTAGGAGGAATTCAGCGTGTGCGAAACATCGTACTAACCTAAGAGGCCATAACTCCGGAACCACATATCACACAGCGTACAAACTTCACGGAAACCATCTACATATCAATCTTAATATGCCCTGAATGAATTTTTATCGAAATCGGTTAGGTGGATCTTGAGCTATAAAATGTATTCAAAATGTACACTTATTTTTATATATATAGATGTGATGTGCAACATTTCTACTGATCATAGCAGTAATATAATATGTATAGGTAACCAATAGCAACCCAATAAATAAACAAAATATATTTTTTTTTTCCGTAAGTCGAAAACTTAATTCACACGTAAATACGCTATAAATACCTTTAAAAGAATCTATTGATATAACTTTTAATTTTTATTGAAAACTGTTCAGTATTATTTCAGTCTCTAGCTAACATTTGACAGACAGACATCCATTTAAATATAATACAGTCAACTCGCGGTATAACAAAGTTCGATATAACGAATAAAACTGTCGTTCTCTTGAAAATCTCGTGATATAACGAAAAATTAAATGTATTTTTGTCCCCTCTATACAACGAAGTTTTTTTAGGCAAAAGTTCTCGCAATGTAACGAATTTTTATAATTTTGGAGATTGATGTAACAAATTATACGAGTTCGTTTCGGCTATTATTATGCAATAAGTAACCGAACAATTGTAAATTGTTGATTTATGCTTTTGATACAACGAATTTCGGTGTAACGAACTTTCGATATACCGAACTTTTTTCTCAGTCCCTTGAAATTCGTTATATCGCGAGTTGTCTGTATATCGATCTTAAGAACTCGACAGTCGACAGAATTCAAAATACACATTGGGCAAAGTATAACACATGGCAGCCTATCCTTCAAAAGTTAATGTTCGTTTCTTCATGTACCTAAAGTTGCACCTCCACCCCCCCCAACTTTATCCGGTAGATTTGAAAAATGTAGTAATATTTTGCAAAGCATTGCAAATCGGTTTTTAGAATATACAAACAAATTATTAACATATTAAGAGTTAAAAATGATTTTGTAGTGCCAACTTAATGTAGCCTCTGGGCATTTGTTAGATCAATTAGAGAAATGAGCCAATTTTTTACAAACTGGATTTTAGAATTTACAAATTAATATTTTTGTTTTTGGAAAATATTATATAAGTTTGTTTGCTAGAACTGGTTGTTTGCATATAATATTTTAATGACTTATTTACCAATTCTCCAAACCTATTTCGCATTATTAGCAATCGATTTGCCAAATATTGCCACATTTCTTCAATCGGTTGGACAAAGGAGTGCTAGATGCCAACTTCAAGAACAAGGCCACTTTACGTAATAATTTGTACCTTCAAATAATACTCATGTTTTGTATTAATATATAAAAGAAAAAAATTGTAAATTTTATTTAAAAATCCTATTTATTGATGTACATCCATTGATTTATAATTTAATTTAAAAGATGACTGAAAGCTTGTACAAAATTATAAACCTCCAACAGTACTTTTTAGCATTCAACTATTTATTTTTATTTTTAACCATTCCCTAGCAATGATACACCCTTTCATATTTTTGATGTGCGAGTATAGTACATTATACATTGCAGTACACCTTATTTGACTCATTTATGATGATGAGCATTCACAAGTTTTATAATTTTGTCGGTCGACTTTCAATATAAACACCTCATCAGCAATAAATTTGACAACCACAACAATCGTAACCACTAAGTGAGCAGATTCCAATTTCTTTATAATTTATATTTTATGTTGTTTATTTTATAGAATCTATAACCCAGGGATATTACGGTATTCTAGAAGTTGACGAGTTCTACACTGCCAGTAAAAACATTTAATACAGGATGATTCTTTTAATAGTGGACTCAGAACATTCATTATTATGAAAAGTTTTAACGTTTTTGGGACATTTCTAATGTGTACTATTCTTGCACCGCACAATTTGTGGTTTACTACTCTTGTTCATCTAACCTTCAAAATTCTCATTAATAAAAAATTTCATAACGTTCATTTAGTTTTTTTTTTGCAGTGTTGATAAAATATGGAGAAAAAAAACATCGTCTTCACAGAAAATATTGACTATATAATAAAATGCCATTTGTTTATATACAACATAGATTCTAACAAAATAGAATTAAGTAATAAGTTTGAAGTAAAATAAATTAATTTCACGTCACTCAAGACACACAGTGTTTCAATTGTCTGGTTGTTTCGCATGGTTCTGATTCTAAATTCTGAATAGAAGGAGCGGATCTGTAAACAAAAAAAAAATTAATTAGTTTTATTTGAAAAAATATTGTTTTAATTTTGTGTGCAACGTGCATGGTAACATAATTAAATTTATAAAATTATATCCAAATAATGTTTGATATCACTTTTGATACCACCCCCCCCCCCCTACTGAAATGAGGGCAAACTGTGCTATCTCGTTTTTGTAAATTATAATCCATATGATATTGTTTTTTTAAAAATATGAATGATTTAAAGAGGTACCATATAAAATTAAACAAATAAAAATTAAAGCATTACCGATTGTGAATCATGTGACTTTTCACTAAATGACCAGCAGTCAAGGCTGACATCAGTGACAGTTCGCCGGCCAAAACTGTTGCACACAGTATACGTGCTAACCGTTTGGCATTGGCCCCGGGGGTTTGAGAGTTTGCACCTCGTACACCGAGCATTTCCAAACACGCAGATTGACCAGGTAATGAGGTTCCTCCGCCAACTGTACCAATCTCAACAGAAGGCATTGTACATGATACGTACAGGTCATCGCCAAATGCTTCCATCAGTGTCATGCAATTGCTACTCGCTACATTTTGCGCTGGATCCTATATGATTGACAGCAAATAATTAAATCTAAGGCTAGAACATTGTAATATTACATTGACAAAATTAGTTGTTTATTTACTTGTCCTGTAGCGATGTATACAGCTGTAACAACATTGGCGGCATGAGCATTATTTCCTCCGATACTACCAGCAATTGCTGATCCCATCAAGTTTTTGCTTATGTTAACATCGACCAATGCTGCTACAGTGGTTTTCAATACCTCGGTGACAATTTTTGAAGGTACGATTGCTTCACTAACAACATACTTTCCACGACCTTCAATCCTATACAAGAAAAAAACATAAATAACAATATAATGGAACAATTTATAAAGAATTGTACAAATTTCATACCAGTTGACTGCAGCTGGTTTTTTGTCTGAACAAAAATTACCACTCAAGCTCAAAATTTCCATGTCGGGGAAGTATCCCTCGATAACTTTGAGGGATTTTTCTGTTCCCTATTGGAAATAAAATTAAAACATCAAGTATTATTTTAATTTAATTTAAGGGTATTAAAGATGAGTCAAGGCGCCATTATTTAACATAATTAATCATTAGTATTTTTAAATTTACTTTGGATAACATATTCATGCCCATCGCATCACCCGTAGAAGCTGTAAACCGAATAAACAAATGTCGACCGGCTATTCGCACAAGTAGTTTTGTGAGTCTCGCAAACCTGCTGGTTGAATCAAATGCGGACTTAATTATTTTGAACTTTTCTGGATTGTCCATCCACATTTTTGCTTCGCTAATATATTGTAAAGAAAATTATTATTTTACAAAGTTCTCAACAGCTAAATGGAAAACCATATACATACCTAGCAGTAGTAACTGAAGAAAATCTGACAACAGGTCCTCTAGTCATACCGTCGTCCACAACTCTAGTTATAACGCCACCGCATATTGTCAGTGCTCTACATCCTCTGTTTGTGCTGGCCACTAAACAACCTTCAGTGGTTGCCATGGGTACTTGATAAAACACATCATCCACAAGTAATGGTCCAGCAACTCCAACAGGCACAGCTACGTATCCTATCACGTTCTCACAATTTGTTCCTAATACCTAGGAGAGATTTCAATAGTATACATACAGTCATACAGATTATTATTCTCCATTATATTATCAATAAGTTGTTACTTACTTTTGAATAATCATAACCAATGTAAGGTAATTGTACTAAGGCTTCCGCCAGATTGCTTTCTGCTGCAATTATTTTTCTTCTAAGACCAACTCCCCTCTCTGGGTTATTGACACACTTTTCCAACAAGTAAGGTTTTATATGATTTGATTTGACCAACATTAATACTTCTTCATCATTTAATTGTTCAGCTGATTTCTAAGTAATAAATAAATATATATATATCATAATTATTTGTAAAATATGTATGGTAAGGATAACAGTTATATAAGTGGTTAATTTTTAATTCATAACTATTATCCATGTATATATTCTATTCTATTTATGTAATAAAAGTTTGGAAGTACTGAAAAAAGTTATGTACTCATAACGACATAACATCAATATTTTTAATGGAATGAATAAAATAAAATAGTCACTATAAGTTGGCTAAAATAGTAAAATTGACACACTTAGAACACAATTAATATTAATATTAACTATTAAAATAACTAGTGTGACTAGTAATTAATAATTACACATATACTTAAATAAATTACAAATATTAAAATAAATTGACCTATTATCAAACTTAAAGGTAAACATGTGTTCTCTCATTGGTTTTTACAATATTTCAATTTTTAATTAAGTAATGAGAAATTATAATATTCTAAAAAAATCAATGAGAGAATACAGAGTATGTACTAACCTTTAAGTTTAATAATAGGTTAATTCACACTAATATTAAATCGAACATAAAAAAATTGGAACTGCTGAACGCAAATTTGCTATGTTGTCCAAGTGTAAGACAGAGACAACATATTATGTGAAAATGACATGACGTCATCTTAAATACATTTAAAATATTAAATAATTATAGATTGTACTATATTTAAACAGAAATGCAAGGGAAATATTTGTGGTTGATTACTATTTTAATACAGACAAATTATTTATGCTAAGCATTTGCATATATTTTTAAATTAAGAATAATAATAATTATTATTCTTAAATTTTTTTTTTTTTTTGTAGGCTTTTGTAAAAATATTTACCTGAGTCTTGTATATATCTAAACATTCATCAAAAGTTCTGATTTCCACATTGTTGTCATCTACAACAATGTTACCATCAACATTTTCTGTTTGAACCATTTTGTTGGAAGTATAAACTGATGCTTTTCGATTATCAGTTTGGCTCTCTGTATGTTGAATATTTTTTTGGGTTTCAAGGACATGTACTAAATTACCTGTATGTAAAAAATAAAATTATTTTGGGTGTCTTTTATTTTTGTTAAATTGATTGAATTAGTATACTATTGACATTGTATATTTTCATATTATTTATAAATTGTTATATTATAATGCTTTAAAATGAAAGATTATAACAATAGAAATATGTTTTGAATTTTGAAAGGTCAAGACAATGTTGCAGTTAAAAAGAATTATTATACTGCTAAATACAATGTCTATTCATATTTGCTATACATATTTAAAAATTTTACTCACCGGATGTGTTGACTGACTGTTTTTTGTTCACCTGTGCTAAGGTATGAGCTAGATCATCGCGGTCTCCAAAGAACCAAAACCAAACTATCATTGATAGTAAAAGTATCAATATAACTATGTGATCGGCCCCACTAGCCATCCAACTATGGGAAAAAAGGTTAATATTAGTTTCATATTTTGACATTGTTTAAATGTAATTGATGAGAACATATAAGTTATTTACAGATATTCACACTTACTGCACAATAGAGCTATGAACAGAACGATGGCTATTTTCTTCGGTTTCATTAAATACAGCAAACTTGGTAACTTGTATTCCTAACATATTATCTGCTTCTGTTTCCATACCACTCAACGCCCATCGACTAAAATAAAGTGAACAAATTTCAAGTTTAAAAAAAGTATTACAAAAAATAAAGGCAAACTGAATGTTCTCCTTTCTAAGAAAACATATAACTAATAACCATACAAACGTTATAAGAATACATTCTATTGTATTAATTTTTTTTATTTAAATCTTACTATTCTAAGAACATAAAAACTATTTTCCTGGATAAATAAATATATATTTATATATATACACAAACAGTAAAATACAGATCACTAAAGAATAAGTGAAGGTAGGTAGTGTTTCTTATGCAAATCCTAGACTATTTTTAAAGCTATGAATGAAATCATACCTCTGTGCGTGAACAATCATTACACCAACTGACATTATCACCTTAACACGTTGTGTGATTGGATCAGTTTTATGATCATTGCAAATGGCAGTTATCTGAGAACGGTCACCCCAAAACGGCATACCATTATCATCTCCTCCTCTAAGTAACTGTTAATTAAATAATACATTGTCAGAAAAACTAATGTTACTAATTGTTCAGTAATATTTAAATTTGAATTAAAAAATAAAAACTTACATCCAATACCAGGGATAAACAAGCTGGATAAAAGCTCATGATTACCACATAGTTCACAATAAATGACATGCATGTAAACATACACAGTGTTTCTAAACGTTGGACACCCGACAGCATCCCCACACTGATAACGAGACTACATACAATTGAGTCCAAAGAAAATGATGGACCTAGCAATGACATGCCTTTAGATATATTGTTGATCACTTCGGTCTGTGAGCAGCCACTAAGTGCAAATTGTGCCAACAAACTGGCTTTTTTTAAGTTAACAAGTAAAACTAATAGGAACAGGAACATAGCATCTCTGCAACAAAAAAAAATAATAATAATAGTATTTATAGATACTACAAATAAATATATTTTTTTTAAATTGAGGCTAGGAGCAGCCACTAGGAGTTACTAATGCAATAATTTTTATCATATTTAGCCTTAATAAATTAATTAAATCTTACTTTAAGTCTCCATTTAAGTAATGTATTACTATGGTACTAAAAACAAAGCTTGAAAACACTGTAAACATGGCGGCAATACCTGAAAATAATTTTCAAAATTATTATACAGTTTTCTAATTTTCTTTACAATTTAAATGATACAATTATATAATTTGATAAAAAAAATTGATACAAATTTTTGAAATAATATCAAAGTTTTGTATGAAATGATATATGTATAATAAAAATAGAAAGTGGTAGGTAACTATGCAGTTAGTGCACAAGGTAATTGATGAAAGCAAAAACAAATGGATCAAGCAACCAGTTAGTGATTCAAGATGGAGGTAAAAATTGCAGCAGTTATTTAATGTTTAAAAGATAATTTTTCAATAATAATCCAATTGATTAAATTATTTAACCAGTTTTAAAAATTGATAAACAAATAATAATACCAAACATTTCTTGAAAATTCAAGAGTTTAATTATCTGTCTAATAAGTAAAAATGTAGGTAAAATATAGATATAAACAATAGAAATGTAGTTATAATACCTATGTATAATAAATAAATAAAATAAAATAATTCACCTACAAAATACGCTAATGGAGTTTTAATTAACAACTACAAAATAATTGGTATGTTTAGTGACTCATTCTTAATACTAAAGTAGGTATGCATACAGAGTGCATAGTGAAAATTTGACATATTTAAATGTAAAATTGTCATTAACAATAATGAATGCGCAACTGCGTAAGACTTGATATTTGTTTTGTATATTACTCATCAAAAGTTCCTTGGAAATTAATAAAACCAAACTACGATTCATTTATTTTTGCCAAAGAAGATATGGCACTACGGCAGTCCAATAACATCTTTAAGATAAAAACTCATTTTCAGACCCTTTTAAGTGAATTGAAAATAAAAGAAGGCTATATCAATCAGGGAGTCATAATCTAGCCAGTGAACAAAACAATGAAACAAAAATCTTTGTTTTACGATCAATTATTTTTGTTGACCTTGATTACATAAGTTAGTAATTACCAATTGGAAATATTTATTTACCGAATCAATAAAGCTTTTTTACTATATTATAATAAGTCAAAAGGCAGCATATCAACCGCATATACAGTTAAAGAGTTTATGGTTGTCTAGACTGCAACGACCTAGCACCTCACATGGTCAATAAAGTTGAGATGAACGACCAGTCATTTAAACCATCGTTACAGTTTTTTTTACAGAGGTAAGTATAAAAAGTCACGGTCGTGTAACTTTATTTAATACTTAAACATATAACATATTAAATTATTTTGTATACATAAAAATAAAACCATCTTACCCAAAACATATTTTGAATCCAACTGCCTGAGATTGTTGAACTGATAGTAGCAGTAAAGCACGGCTATACATCTTATTAAAGTCATGAATATAACGTCAATGGCGTGCGATTCGTCATCCTAATGCGATTGAAAGCAAACAGAAAAACAAAAAAATCAGTACTAATTATTTTCAAGCATTGAAAAAGATAATGAAAACCTAAGAACGTATCGATGAATAATGTATGTATATATATATATATTACATATTAGGTACCTATGACGCGTATACGAGCAAAACATTTATACGACACTATACACCGGGTATCTCACCCCCCCCCCCCCACGTTGTCGTTGTCCTAACACGCGTGCTACTATTA
This sequence comes from Neotoxoptera formosana, assembly GCA_022818045.1. Taxonomy (NCBI): domain Eukaryota; kingdom Metazoa; phylum Arthropoda; class Insecta; order Hemiptera; family Aphididae; genus Neotoxoptera; species Neotoxoptera formosana. The sequence goes on along the minus strand of CM040633.1, from coordinate 2,774,533 downwards.
AACTTTTCAAGTTCTCTACCGACCACCCGGAAAAAAATTTTAAAAGTTACACGGGTGACTGTGCTGTAAATATTTAATGGCAATCAATAATTTTAATTTAAAAATATTAAAAAAAAACATTTTTATAAAATATTACCTATCTCGGAGTTGTAGAAAACGAGATATTATACGTTAAAATTTTTTTAATTTTTGAATTTATAGGAAAACCAAAAGAACACTGTAAATTATAACAATTATTATTTATTGGCTCTCAGATACGAAGAAACACGTAATAACTTTCGAGTAAATAATAAAAAAAAAAACACTGCCAGGATGACGACAATATAATATCATTAAAACACTCCATAAAAACATTATAATATACCTATTGGTTATTATATTGTAATAATAATAATATACAACATTGATTTTACAGTAGAGTATGTTAGAAAATCAATGATATACTCACAACGATCTTAGCGCTGTGCGGTAGGCTGTTCGGTCCGGCCGACAGTGATGGATCGGTCGTCTTGTCAATCGTCAGCATGCACGCCGTGACGGTCAGCACTCCCACGATCACTTCCCAAGGGTGGCTGGCACAGCCTTTGCCAATACCACCGAATATGTTGTCGAACATATCTATGGGTCCTGCGAAAACAAAACATCGACATACTTAAGTTTTATATGGCAAAATTTTTTTTTTTTTACAAAAATCTCTCGAACCCACATAAGCGGGAGTGGGTCGGGGAGGGTGGATATATGAGATGGATCTCTCGCAGGCAGACCTCGAATCGGCTAAATGCCTGCAAATATTATGTTGTCACTTCATTATGGGTAATAAATATAATATTGTTTTATTATTAATTTGCAGCTATTATAGTTGTGGCGCAAATAACTACACTACTGCTATAACCTAATTCTAAACCAACCACTCAATACTAGATACCTATTGCACGGAAAACAATATAGGACTATAAATTATAACTTATGAGGGATTTTTTTTTAAAGTCTAATCCTGATTTTTCTTTTCTCTGCCAATCGTAAGATCGTGTGTGACACGCTGTAGGTGGTATAGGTGCGAGTGCTATAATATAATACAAGTTATAACTATATAATATAATAAATATATACATTATATATGTTTGATAAAAAAAAATTAAAATTTTAAGGTCAAAAAGCGTTATGGCAGTATTTTAATACGTCGGGGAGAGCATTTTATTAGGAAGACGTGGGCGTAATAATAATATTATGTCAGCTGCGCCTTTGCATTATTTTTATTTTGAAGCTAAACCGTGCGAATTAGGTAAACATGATATTAAAAACGTATACCGACTGACTACTGTGAAATTGTTGATCCGCACGCATAGTGCCCTACGAAGAATGTTTTCAGTATGTTCAAGTATTTTTATTAAACACTAACGTTGACAAATTAATGTGCACATACTATATTATTATATTATAATAACACATATAGGTACGAAGTGACAACGTTTTTTTTAAACACGTACCTATATAGACGCCTAAATAATATTAAAATACCGATATAAAAGCCTTCGCAGAGCACTGTATATCTAGTGATTTTCGTAATACGGGTTGTGCACTCGCGTTCACCTAATTTGGTACACACACGAAGATACTTAACCTATACACTACGCGCAGCAGCAGCCTGACTACAAAACGAAAAACGCGAAAAGCGGTTTTGCTGCAACGAGCGTGTGCGAGGTATACGACAACATAGTATGATAATATGACGTAGAGACGACAAAATATATGTTACGCAGAGAATATAATAATTACGATATTTTTCAACGGATTACTCAACTCGCACGGCAGCCGTATTATAGTCGTTTACGAGTGGTGCAGCAGTAGATGGTATTATAGGTATACCTACATATAAAATACAGGTATTGCGCCAAATTCAAAATACGCGCAATACGCATAAAATGCGTTACAAGTTATTGGAAGACTTGCTGTATAATAAAATATGATATTAATATCATTATGTGTTAATCGATATTCGTTCGAGCGCGATAGCTTCGCGGCGGCAGTCGTCGCACATATTATTATAATACGGCGGCCGAGATCCATCACTGATTTATTAGCAGAGGAAGCAGTGATGGAATAAAATACTATAGATGGATACATCGATCAATTACGATTTTACAATAATATTATTATGCCGTTGTACACGCCGCGACTGTGGATATCGAAACAAACACAGAAAAACAATGCGCACAAACGTGCAGGCGGCGATGCGGTTATAATATGATATTATTATGGCGTGTTGTGTGTATCTATGCTGATACGTAACAATTAATTTATAATGAGTTCTGCCGATCTAGAAGAACCGGGGGGAAAAAAAATACACGAAAGAATTTAAATATATTTACGAACGTACATCATATTATAAACGTTATCGATAGCGACGATTGCGTTGTTATATTATGTTATGCAGACAATACTGTGCACGAAGTAGGTATATATTCTATAGAAACTTGACCTCCTCGCGGCCGGCGGATATTCTTAAAGCCCATAACTAGGCCAAACATACATATGATTCTGGTCGTGCTAGATTCACTGAACGGTGCAGTGCACAATACATAATATTATGGTTGTAAGACGCGCGGTCAATACGAAAAAAAAAAAAATTAAAAAAATACAATACCGGACTTGAGAGAGAAGGGGTGGGAGGGGGTGTTAGGGATCGCGACAACCCCTCGCTCGTTTAAATAAACACATTCCTATACAGTCGTCGCGTTCGCAATCGATTACGAATAAAAAAGAAAAAATTATGTATTCTTAAATAATATATGAATGACCACGTAGTAGACCTTCTGATAAGGGAGACTTGGACACCCAGTGGATAACGTTCCGCATTAATACGCATGAATTCATAAAAAGTCTCAAAAATAACTATTAAACCGGGAAGTGACCTAACCGTTTTATCTACATCGTCATTATGGTTCTCTAACTACTGGGTTAAACATTTTTTTTTGTTTATTGTTACAAGATAACTAAATATTGTATTCATAATTTGTTATGCAATAATAATACCTAACAATATAATATAGATAATGCACAATTGCACAACTATTATTTTCATTTTGTGTAAAAATTGCTCTTTAGATGTGTATTATAATTTTTTAATTGGGTAGTTTATTTTTATTGATAACTTCTTGTAAGTGAGTAATAAAAAAAATATATGCTGGTGTTATAAATAAAAATACATTTAATAAATAAATAATGAACTCAGATACCTATTTTATTAAAGTACACCTAAATTATGAAGCATATATAGGTATAATTATTTAAGTCAGACTTGAAGAAATGAGAAATTTTCCAATGACAAAAACCCTTGATAAAGCTAAATCAGTTCTTTAAATTGAATTATTATTAAATTAATATTGATTTTGAAGCTATATTCTAATATGACCAGCGTTGTGTTGACTCAGTGCCTCCGGAGATCTTACTAACGCATAACATATAGACAATTTAACGAAGAATCAAATTTAATTTGTTAGTTTTAGTATTATCAAATTTAGAGGTAAAAATATTGTTGGATGCAGACTTCAATACTTGATATATGCACATTATACGTACTATTATCATTATACGTTTACGGTATACGTTAAATCATTGATTATAAATACTATAGTAACGGTTAAATATAAACGATGTGAATTACTGCGTCACTGCGACGAACCTATACCGTTCGACTGCGCAATCAAGTCTAGTGCGACCAATGGTTCAAGCACCGTCGTGTGCCTTTTGCGAAAGCGTCATAAGACACGGACGTTTGATTAGTATGCAAAAATGTTTGGTGTAACGCATCAGAAAGTTAGATTATATATTACTTTCAAAAAATTACATACAATTTTTTTTTATTTTTTTTTTAACTATTCTTGTTGGAGTCATGATACACCCCCTGCAAGGGTGTACGTGATCTGATTGATTCGTGCGTTAGTGGCATCAGCTGCATATATTTGAGATCGGAACACCGATCCCTGTCATCCCGGATACCAGACTCCTGGGCCCCACATAGGTTTTTTTTTGATATTTTAATTATTACATTTTTGAAATAGTGAAATTAAGGTTAGTTTTGGTTAGATAATCGGCTAAAGAATAGAATAACTTAATAAGTACATCTTTTTTTTATGTAACTAGAGACTGTTTTATTTTTCAGTATGTATTTAGGTTTGCAAATTATAAATTGATACATTAGGTAGTACTGCAACGTGGTCAGGGAAACCTTGTTACGATATTATAGTTATCCAGGGAAGGTTTTCTATTCCTCACGGATAAGTTTTCCGTAGCTGGGATTGTAGTGAAAACAGTTATACATTTTGAGCTCAGCGAGAAAACAATTCTCCCAGTCGGAGTTTTTTAATTTTAAGTCGTCAATTTCATTGACCACGACCCTTCAGTCCTCGCAAATATTAAACTTAATTCCGGCTCGTCTGTCAATACGACGCAAATACAATATTAATTCAATATAATAAAAAATAATTTCAGACTTCACGGCATAACGACGAGACGACGTTTATAGCTTTAGCTTACAGACGAATCTTAATGAAATCTAATCAAACGCGAGATGGGCAGTTGTATATTATTTACGTACGTTAAACGGAGTATAAAAATAATGCGTTGTACCGGGCAGGAAAAACGCGAAGCGCACTATGACTGCAGCGGCGCGGAGACAATAATAATATAATACTACGATGATTCCTGGCACCAAACCGACGCGACGGCCGGTGGAAACGCGAATAAATCTGTCCATCAATCCACGAATAATCACGATGACACATGACACGATCCATACACATCCGACGGGTATGCCTGCCGTCTGGTGTAGTAGGTTTTGAAATTTCCGAAATTATTAAGCTTAACGGTACAAGTTAAACACATGTGTTATAATAGTATAATAATGTAGTAATAATAATTATTATATTATATTATGGAGGCGCGTGGAGAGAGAGAGAGAAAGTGAAAGCAGTTTACCTTGGTAACATACAGCGACCTCCTAGCAAAAAAAAAAAAAAAACATAATAATATATAGTGGTTTCTGTCTACGGTTAAATATCAGTACGTATATATAAAATATCAAACGATAGGATGCCCACTTTCGTATGGACGTAGTGATGGTAATCGTATAGTAAACTCTGTATATACAGAGTGTTTGTTTGAAACTTTTTTCAATTTTTATTGTTTTTGTTTACTACTATTACTTAATTTTAAGTTGAGACATGGGATAATATTTTTGAAAAATAAACAAGATATTTTTGCAAAATATTTATTTATTATGAACCAAAACTACAAACACTTATGTATTACGTCACGCGAATACGCAAAATATCAAACAATGTTTGAAATATTTAAATCGTAATAAAGAATTTATTACAAAAGGCGAGAAGAAATTATTATTATAAAATTAAAAAAAATTCAAAAACATATTACGTTAATGCAGCAAATTATTAAAGCATTTTATTAAATTATAAATGGGTATTCTAGCTTAATAAAATTAATACGTACAAAATAAATGAAGGATATCATAAATATTAAAATATATATTTATATATTATGTCTGTTCAAATAAAATATACCTACACAAAAATGTTGTAATTCTTAAGCATTTAGTAATTGATGCAATACTTGTTAGAATTAAATTCCTATACATTATACTCAATTAAAGTAACGTTGAATAATTAGAATATAATAGATTTTCACATAAATTATGTACTTATGTCTAAAAATAAAATAAAGTTCCTATATCTATGGCCAAAATTATTTCGAAATAGTATGATTTTACTGGAGTTACACAATGCTTTTAAATGACGTAAATTAAATAAAAAAAGTACCAAATGGACATTTTCTTTGAAATTATTTATTTTTGTGTTTATTATTTAAATAATATCTTTGAATTAAGAAAACGATGATCGTTTTCTAGTTAATATAATTTATGATGTGTGAGTGTGTGACTACTATTATGTTAATATATATATATATATATTATATACCTATCAGTATTAAACACATGGACATCCTTAAAGTTTGCTTCTACTCTGAAGAAACATTAACATATAGTGAAACTTTCAACAGTTAACCTAACCTTACCAAATTAAATTATTTGTATTGATAAATAATAACCATTTGAAATGAATACAGTCAAATATAATACAATTATAAATACAACCCAGTTCAAAAAAAAAATGTTTTCAAACATGCAAATATTTAATTATTGATTTGGTTTGTCACTAAATTTGGTAGGTGTACTCATTGTATGAAAATATATGTGCGGAGCAGTTAGCTTATTAATTGAATTGTACCAAGGCTATAAATGTCGATTTTTAGCAAAATTAAAAACCAAGGATTGTATAAAATACAAACCACTCAATATATATCGTAGATCATACAATTAAAACAAATTGTAATATGAGGTCAACATTCCATATTCATAAGTAACCATCCACAATATAATATGAATGTAAATGTTACGACGGTATACTTTAATGCTGACATTGAATAAGCTACATAATACGATTTCGTTAAATCGTTTTCAGAACCCTTATAATATGTCAGCATAAAAAACAATCTTTCCCTCGGGGATACGAATAAAATTCTATAGGTGCAGCAGAATGATGCACGCGCGACCTAACTTATAGCTTGTCAAATTAAATTCAACCATTTGAATTACTAGCACCCAAGCACTGGAAATAAGTTAAAAGACATCCATGGGGTACGAGATTCTTGAAACATTTTATGGGGCAAGCTTTTATACATTACTTTCTTGAGATGTTTTTACGAAAAAAAAATATTTATGTCCCGGGAATTAAACTAGACATTGTTGCCAATTTTCCGTGGTGATGGTAACATAAATGTTAAATAGAACAGCTGATACAACTAAAATAATAAACAGACTAGCATTATATTGTGTTATAGATAAAATATTGAAAAAAAAGAAATAAAACATTTATAATATATAAGTAGGTACCTATGTTTTTTAATTTATTATTTTTACCAAGCACATTAAATAATAAAAACATTTAGGTACAAATAAATTATCTATGTATCATTATATCGTTGATATTAATAATAATTAGTTAAAGTATTTATTTTTAAGTATGCATCACATTATAATTAATTATGTACCTATATATCTAAACTCGATTCATCAAATAATACATTTTAATATTTTCAAGTAATTTTGTTTTTATTATTTTGAAATGATTTTATTTTTATTTTTCACATATTTAATAAATATGTAAGTACTTAAAAACACGTAGGTACCTAAACATTTTTTTATTGATTGTCAGATGTTAAATTTCATAAAATGTTGGCGATAACGCTCTTCAAATCCACTTAGATTCAAACTGTTATCAATAACGTCAATAACAAATCACAATAATGCAAGAAGTAGTTCGATAACACCAATTTAAACAAGTTTTGTTAATATAATGTTCATCAAAGAATTTTTTTTTGCGGAATCTGCAATTCAGAGTAGAGCATTCAATATTACATAAAACGATTATTAAACATTAAATTTATAATTTGTACGTAGCATAACAAATTAAATTTCATATCATTCAAATAGCTTTTGCTACAGGCAATAGTCGAAAGTGCCTATAAAGTACTGCTTAGGTATATTTTCAAAACCAAATTATAATAATTTCATAACACAAATGCGCTAGTCTCATTCTTTTTCCGTATGAAACATACGAATTATAAAACATTATTCTTTATTAACAATTTATTCGATGTTTGTCTGCATGCACGATTTCTAAAAAAGCATTGAACCACATGCAATCGATTTCTATCGCACTCTTACTCTACGCGTTATACAGAGCGCACTGCGAAAAAATTAGCAATTATAAAATTAGAAGATACTATAATATATTTTGCGCATTATGAATTCTGATAGAATATATTTTTATGGTTTACTTGTTTATTTTCGAAACTCGAACTTCCTCATCACATTGCAGTACTACGTAATAATATATGTATGCACACAACTAAACGAATTTATTACAAGCAACAACAATTATAGACATATGCTTCAATAAACATTTAAATAAAAACTAAATTGTTTACACGTTTACCACTTTTCGTTTTTAAAATCTCCCATAATACGAACTTGGTCCAGAATTGGACTGAACAAAATAAACAGAAAATTAGTGAATAAGACGTATTTAAATAGTATACACTTTTTACACTAATAATTAAGTACAACACTGTATGTATCGATTTTGTACACCTAAATACTAATACAATTCGATATTATAAAACTGTTGGGAATTGATGAAACCCCCCAAACCTCGTTAACTTTAATCGGATTAATACACGCGGAGCTCCAAGCCAATATCAATAATCTAGACATATTTAGCATAATACTTTGAAAAAATATTAAATTAAAAGAAAACTCGTTACAAACGAAAAAATAACTATACCTACTCAACGAAAGTAGACCGTAACACACTATTCCTTATTATAATCAACCATACACACTACACAGACTACTATACTTATTATAAGTCATAATGGTTCATATTTATGAAATACATTTTTTTTTCGGGTCTCATTCATAACAATAAGCACGTTGGACACAGATGTTTTTTTGCGATTCATCTATAAAAGTATTTTTTACCTTCTACTCATATATGTGGTACATTTGTTCGGGACAACTATATAGGAAATCGATTTTCAGCATACACATTGTATTCAACATTAAGCAATTAAATATCATCCTAAAATATATCGTTCTTTATTAGATTTATATAAACCGTTGATGAAAACAATATTTTTATATTTTATATTTACGGTAAATTCGGTTGAGGTAATTTATGTTCAATAGAATAATATAGTTTAATAATCTGATATACAATGTTATTATGTTTTGATTTCATTATTATTAAGAATAATATAATACTATTTACAGTGCAACTATAGTGTACGTAGAATACATTAAAGTATAACAGATTAATGTATTAATGCACATCATCATAATCATTTATTATCTTAAAAAGTTAAAAATAGTAAAAATAAAAAAAATAAAAATAGTAATAGCCGCGTATACACAATTAATATTTTTTAATTTAATAATATTTATCTCCTAAGAAAATTATTTATATATAAATATTTACTATTGTAAACTTTTAAAGTACATATTATATTGGTATATAAATGTAATTTTAAAAATGTTCGTTTACTTACAATTTTTAATATTTTAGTACAACGAAAATTTGTACTAAATTAATATAATTAATAATTTATCATGAAAAACAATTTATTAAACGGCAATCATTTTCTTAGTATTTCAGAATTGACTTTACTTATTTTGATACGCAAATAAATAATTAATTAAATCCAATAATTGTATTTCTGCAGAAACTTGGAACAAATAACTGATAAGCTAAATATACCATTGGTCGTGTACATACTACCTACATAATATTATTGAATTGTTTTTAAAAATCAATAAGTAAATACAGATTTGTAGTAAACTGCATAATAATAAAATACATAACATAAACACTAATTAACAAAATATTATACTACCTATGGTCTAGGCTCTGGGTAGTAATTTAAGTGAAAACTGTATAAATTACCTGCAGGCCAATTATGTCAATATTAGTTAATATTTATGATTATGAACCAATGGAGCTAGTGGCTTTTGAAAATGGATAGATCATTAAAGAAAATCAGATATTATTATCATTTATCAATAATAGACACGGGATTCTTTACATATTTTTTATAGTGTTTTTAGAATATTCTAGATAAGATATAAATTTGTTTTCTGAAATCGTGCAATTATAAATACAAACTTGGGCTTTACATTTTTTTCGCATATTTAGTTATATTTTACAAAAAAGTTAAATGAATCAAATTATTTAAGCACTTTTAACAATTATTATAAACACATTAAGGCATATTTTTTGATACATACTGTATTTTTCTAATAATTTTTGGGTTATTGAAATTACAATATAATTGCTCCATATTTCGAGCATTTTTAGTGCAATAAATTCTGAAAACTAATTATTAATAATAGATTTATTTTCAATAAGAATTAATTTTTCATTTTAATTTAATTTTTTTATATTTTATCATATTTTTTTATTCACAATTAATAAAAAAATATAATTTTTTGGTAATTTCAATTTTATATTTACGTGCATAATTCGAAAATTTCTAGTTAAGTACCTACATTAGTTGTTAACTTCAATAAGCCTAAAAAATTTATTCTAATCCTTACTACTTACCAATTTCATTTTTTTTGTATGGTTAAATGTAGTTGTAGTAACACATTTATGCTTATATATTTTTTAGGAACAATTTAGGTAGCATAATAGATTTAATAATTGTAAAATTATAAACACTAAAAATCTTCTAAAATTGAAATTACACATAACAGTAATAGTATCATGTAAGAAGCAACCCTTTAAAAAGCTCGTTAAAATAATCAATTACTTTATTCGGCGTCAACTTTGTAATATAATAAAATTGATGATATAATTATCTATAGTAATATAATATTAAGAATATATTCACGGGTCGGTTAAATTAACGGAATCATTGAGAGTATCGTATCAATTAAATACGTCTTTAAATAATGATGTGTTATGTTATTTAATGGTTTTTCAGAAGCACGTATGTAAAAAAAGTTTTAAAAGTTCAATCCAGCACTCGCGTAGACTCTAAAAATTTAAATTGAATACGAGTTACACTTAAGAACATTATTGAACAGTAATTATCTAGTAAATCAATAAAAACATCATAATACCCGTGAGGATGAGAATATTTGAAAGTAAACTGAGTTTTAACGAGTTCATGGACATTTTTGGGTAAAATTATATTCGCTTAAAATTTCGAATGCAATACCAAATTTGAATATTTTTAATTATAGACACGCAATTACTTATTTTTCATTAAATTATTATTTGTTTTCGTCATGCTTTGAATTTTGAAACACTCTTCAATTGGTTACATCAAGTAATTGTTTGACAATGAAAATATCATATTGTTAAGCCCCAAACTCAATTATTTTTTAAATATTCTAAATAGATTAAAATGTGTTTATAAACTACGATTGATTAGCGAAAATTTATTTCGAGTGCATTGTTGTTATCGATATGATTAGGTATACATTTTAAAATATAAAAATAAAACTTATTCACTAACTGTATTATTGAATAATTGTTATAGCTTATTTTACTGCCTTATAACGTCATATTGAATAACAATTCTATAAAATGTCCATGTTAGTTACGAAATACAACTATTATTTTTAAGAGCCCACCAAGTCAGTAGTTCTTCATACATTCAAAATTAAATATTTATACAAAAATTGTTTTTTTGCTTTTAATATTAAATAATTTAGTTTTATAGAAAATGCAATTATTGATCATAGAGAATATTATATAAGAATATAATTTATAAAAATCATTATAATTCCATACAGTTTGATAGACTTATTTATTAATAATAATTAATCTAAATAAAATATTTTAGTCTAGTTTATGATGTAAAGGAACATTGAATGTAAAATAATTAAATAATAAGTGAAATAAAAAAAATTATTGAACAAATATCAGGTTATAAGAGTATACGGACAATTACAGCAATGGGATTATGCCGAAAACAAACACGAATCAATCACAATGAAACATAATTAAAACTAAGTACTACTATTTGATATTGTTTTGCTCTTATATTCGAATGAAAAATAGCTGGCACCTATAAAGTATAGGCATTGAGTTAAACACGTAATCAATGCGTTTTGTACTCGACAACTCGACCCAAAACATTTTAACATATTATATGATCTGACATTGATTAAACACAACGGTTTGTATAATTGTATGAGTTTAAAATTAAAATATATATTATGATATTTGTATTTACCTTTTTTTACTTTAAGAGTGGATAGTAGTTGTATGTAGATAGTTTCAACGATCGATTGTATAATATGACACTAACACAACTCGTGTTGTGTTAATGAAACATAATTACAGAATATTTGACGTACATTTCATGAATGAAATTAAGTAATGAATTACTAAATGTAAAAAAAAAAAAAAATACTATGAAAATGTTTAAGAGTATATAGACGATTTCACGCGAACAGACAAATCGAAGAAATTACGGTCTGGACATGTGCCACACGTTCAGTAAACTGAAAGGAAAACGCTCAGCACCGTGTTTTGTAGTATGATCAGTAGGAGGAGAGTAGGAGGAGTACCTACAGCATTATCGTAATATATTAGTGGTTGCACAACGTGATTTTAAACATTCAACAGCTAATTCGAATATATGAATGAAAAGTAATATTTAACATTTACGTATAAAATGCGGATCTTTGCATTTTTATCCAACGTATATTATGCGTGAATATTTCAAATACATTAATCTATTAAACATAAATTTATTACAATTTCGGATCAACATAATAGATACTTGTACTTACTCAATTATATAATAATCTTTAATTATGTAATAAACAGTTAAACGAGTTAAAAGAGTAAAATATTAAGATATTAAATCAATTATTTACCTATCTGAAATGTCCATTCTTATATACATTATATTATATAGTATCGTAAAAATACAATTTATTATTTGTAGGACATTAATACTACAATTTATTTTTTTAAAGGATAGAAATATAATAAAGTATAAAGACTGGATGTTAAGAACTCATTTTTTTTTTACTTGATTCATTACAGGATAATACAAGAACTAATTTGAAACAATAATAAAAACTCATATTTTTAAATGTTATTAAATAATAGAATATATTTTTATAATATCGTAATTCAATCTTTTTTTAATATTGAGATTTCGGCCAAGGACCAATGTATTTCAACAATTATACACTTGTAGGAATGTTCTTAAGAATTAGTTACACAATAATATAAGTATTAGTAAAATTACAAAAGATTCATTTTATATTAAGTTAAATCATAAATTCTGGTTTATTGAAGAACTTTAAACTTTAAACTGTTAAAATTAAATTATTTGATCAGAGAAAATATGTTAAATTTATAACCAGAAATTACTTTTTTAGGGTTTAGAAGTTAAAATTGTCAATTTCATAAATTTTACCGGGGAAGCCACCGCTTTGCTGTATAATAGGTTTTGAGTATGTACACTAGTAGGTCATTGCAGTAATTAATATCGATCATGAAACAGAATTTGAGTACAATGATAAATTATTGCATATGAAAAACACATTCAGAGTAGATATACGGTGCATCTCAATTCCTAATTATATTTTAAAATTTATTTTTCTATTAATAATACGGCAGTTAAAAAAAATTTTTGCCAAAAATATCACATACAATCTTATATAATACAGGGTGGGACAGCGAAAAGGGCGATTTTCCTGTAAATACATAGGAAAATCGCCCTTTTTGCTGCCCCCACCCTGTATATAAAAATTAATGTTTGTTTGTTGGGTAGTTCGTCATATATTGACTTAAAAACTACTGGACTGTTTTCAATAAAAGTTATATCAATTTCTTGAGACTAGGAAAGGGTTTGTAGCTTTGTTTTCCAACCTATATATAGGTATATAGAGTGGTTTACACATTAATTTTGATTTAGCTAGCAAAAATCGAATAATTTTTTTAATGATAGTTTTTTTTTCGAATATTACAATAGGGTTGCTATCGATTGCAGATAATAAAATAGTTATTATAATTGAATTGCATTTTCTGTATGTCTATAAAAAAATTGTGCCTTTAAATTTTTAATATTTTTTAAAAGTATTAAATCTTAAAGCTTTTTGACTGAGGTAAAATTTTTTTTATTAATATTTATAGAAAAAAAATAAGAATTTAATAGTTGGACAGAATACTTAGTATTGTGAGTAGTTGTTTTTCTTCATTGATCATGTAAGATTATTGGTGTGTGTTCTGATAATACATTTAAAAACATAATATTAAGGATCACCAACACATTCGAAAAACGATTCTGAGTAGCCAACTCATAAGCCATATCACAGTTGCTAACTTTTTCTAAAATTTGTTCCGATGTATGTCATTTGTTTTTTTAACACTAAATAACATATTCAAAAATAAATTTACAGGGATTTTTGAAACTTTTTATCGAAAAAATCGTTCACATACTATTATTTAAAAAATATTATATTATTGTATGTGAAAGCATCATCCGTTCCTTTCACTTCACCCGGAATCCAAAGGTAAATAAAGAAGCAGACCAAACATTTCAAATTCTTATAGGTACTAAAAAAACTATAGTAAGAAACTCTGTATGAAACATATATGTTTTGGGTCACAGTTAGAATAATGCCTTGGAATTTAGTTAGTTTTTTAAGGACTCTATAGTAGTTTCTTAAAACGCAATTATTCAAATTAACGCGAACAAAATACGAAAATAATTGGAAAAATCTTAAATTGTATTTAATTTTAAACTTACCTATCTCAGAGCTTTTTTCCTATTTTAGTGATTCACTGTTGCATTTAAATGTATAGTTAGGTATAAATTATAATAATACACTCTCTTCTGTACAGAGATGATAAAGACCAACATTTTCTAGCCTCAGGATTTTTAAAAATTAAAGTTATAAAGGAGATTGCAATGCGTGCACACAACTAATAGAGCAATTATTTGTAGGTACCTAATAAAAAACAAATTGCACTATCAGACTTTAGGTTCTAATAAAAAAAAACGGATAAACATTTTAAAACCAACAAATGTGTGGTTTACTATCAATAAATTAAATATTAATTTGTATTTAATACTTTCTTTAAGGTAATGTAGTATGACAACATTGAGATAGCTCATATAATGACCATCGATTTAGTATGTGTCAATATTTGAATAAATACACGGTATTACATTTTATTTGTTCAAATAACATACAATTTTTATGAATGAAATGATTTACCTACTATAACACTATAGGAAAAAAATTTGAAAGCATTTGCATATTTTTCTGGTCCTACGTCTATTGTAGATACCTACAATTAATTTCCGAGTAAATATAACATACGCGTATTAATGATTACTTATTAATAATGATTTAATGATTATTTATTACCAATGGTTTTATTGTAAAAAAGAAAAAATGCCCAGTAGTTTTCAAAAGGAACGGGAAAAACTAAAAATAAATAAAGAAAAAATGGGAATTATTACGTAAAACCAGTTTTTGACAAAATTGATTTAGTTGTTTGTCGTAACTCAATGAATAACCGTTGATACTTTTAACTTTTTAGACATTTTTACCAAATGTTTTATGACCATTTTCCATACACGATTAATTGTTCAAAATATTTCGACTCTTTTTGAGCTATTTTTATGCATGAAAGATTTTCTATTTTTTTTTTTTTATAGTTATTGTGGAATAAATAATTTTACAGCCTAGAAACAAAAGTAAAAAAAAACAAAAACATAAATCGAAAAAAAAACGAAAATTTCAAATGTCATTAGTTATATAACTAATACAAAAAGAGCCAAAATATTTTGAAATGCTACCATTTCTATACAATTATAATATAACTATTACTATTTGTTAAAAATATCAAGTCTCTATACTGTAATTTCTTTTTGAATCACAACAATACAAAAATCAACTTTATCAAAAACTGATGTTGGGTAAATATTTTAGTCTTCCTACGGTTTTTTTAAATAAGTTTTTCGGTTTTTGCAGTTTTTAAACAGGTAACTAGGAAGTTTCCTGGATTAAATTTACTACTTGCAGAACCACACTCAATGTTGAAGGTTGAAGCAATTTCCTTCTCAAAACGTTAAGACAGACACATAAAAAACATGTTAAAAATCATTTTAAAACCTGCAGATTCTCTGTCTCGGGTCCATAATCTAAAACTGTGCAATAATAAAAAAAACTTTTTAAAAGAAGCGCATTGTTATCTGCTAACAATTCTATTCAAAAACAAACAATTAGCATAAACATAATTTCGACAAAATAAAATACTTATTTATTTTTAAATAATAAATATCGGGTTTTGTTGTACATAACAATACGTACGTTGTACTCGTTTATGAATCGATCTTTGTCGTCTGATATTTTTGGTAAAATCTATACGTTAGTTACTTTATACTCATATGACCTGACAAAATAATAACAGTTCACAAATGTATGCGCATTAGCCGCCAAGTGATAAATGTTATTAAAAATAGTAAATTTGTAATTATAATATCATATATATTTATATATTATATAGTATCCACTGCAGAACATGTTTTAAATTATATATGATTTCACAAAATACTAATCAATTTAAGTGTAACTTTTAATTAAAAAAAAATGTTACTATTTTTTACCTGCAGGGCTGCAGTTATAGTAAAGAAATACAAACTAAGTAAATTTAAGTTTGTGGAAGATCCAAACACATTTTTATTGTTAATTTCCAATGAGTTTCATCCAAAAGGATGAGACGATTTATGAGAGGTTATAGAGCTAAGCTCCTAAAAACTGCTCAAACTTTAAAGTCTTTTAAAAACTTCTGTCTTGTATAAGTAAGGACATACTTATTACTTATTAGATTTGAAATTAAAAAAGCTCGGCAAGTGGGCACCGCTCTGCTGTACAGTGGGTCATTTTCATGGATGTGTTGAATTTGAATTCAATGATATAAATCATTGTACCTATACGAAAAATGATTCTGGGCGAAGACGGTGTGTCGCCTACACAACTATAAGTGTATTTTAAGATATTATTGCTATTAAAATAATTCATCTTACTATTGATAATACAGTAGGTTGAATTAATTTTTGCAGAAAACATTGCATTTGAAAATGTAATTGAGTGTATAAAATATAATAATATACTTTAAAAGTTTCAAGGACCTATGAAAAATATTTTTAAATTACAACAAAATAACTAACATTGTTATTTTTCATTTAAATATCTAATTTCGTCCAAATTTGAACTTAAAATGTCTATAAAAATCAACCTTTTAAATATATTTTTTAATTTTTTGGTTACATTAGTAAATACTTATGAAAAACCTTAATTTTCAATCTTTAGCTAATAAATACTTAACATTTTATAAATTTTTAATTCCAAAACAATTTGCAAATTTTCGATGATGAATTTTGGTTAACATTTAAAGTTTAATGCTTCTAAAACAAAATCGTGCCTATTTATTATTAATATTTTTGATCTGCTAGTATAACAACTTATAAGGAACCTTGTATTACATTGTCAAATAATTTAACCCAACAAAACTTTTTTATCGATGTTTCTAGAAAAAAAAATTTTAAATACTAAACATCTTTTAGGCCTACACTACAATTAGCTCAAAAATTGTCAAAATAATTTTTGGTGTATAGAAAATGATAATCTCAATACTTGGTGAAAATTTCAACTGTCCATGGTAATTCCTTTTTGAATTACATCAAAATAAGAAAATCGTTCCCTGAGAAATCGGTAGTTAACGGAATATCCAATGTCTAATTTAAAACGCTCACAAAAAATTAGTTTGACCTTTTGGTAAATTTTTTTTTTTAGAAAGGTAGGAAATTGATTTTACTTATAATAATAGCTCAAAAACGTCAAAATATATAGACAATTGTATATTGTGTTTAGAAATTGCTTACATAAACATTTTGTGGAAATTTCATATAGCAACTCTGTTATTTTTGACGCTACACCAAGAAACCAAATTGATTTTGTCGTAAATTAGCTTTACTTAAACATTCCTGTTTTTTTTCTTAATTTTGTTGTTGTTTTTCCAGCCGCGTTTGAAAATTATTTCGAATTTTTTATTTTTGACCCCACAAAGTACCAACTATAGATTCAGTTTCCTACTTGAAAAGATGCTGATGAAGGAAATCGGAACACTTTTAATGCCCTAAAACGCGACAACAGACACAAAAAAAAAAACAACACACATCATTGTAAAATCAATACATTATACTCACAGCTCGCTCTGCTCAGAATCTAAAATGCAAACGCATTTCACCTCTTACAATCGTATTTGCAACTAAAATCATTTAAATTTTTATGATTTATAAAATTCGAGTGTGATGTTTTTTTATAAATTTAAAATGTATAGTTATAATACAATACCTACTAAGATAGTGGTGTCTTATACGTTACAAGTACAACAATTAACTAATATACAAGTTATTAACAAATGTACGGAAAGTTGAACGAGGGTTCAATACTGAATATTCGATCCATAAATCAATATTTCGATACATGTCATATTCTAACATTATAGAACATAATGTAGGTAGGTTAAATTTCAGATTTTGAAGAACATTTTTACAAGTTTATTTTTATATTTGTCATAATGTAATTTGTATTTAATTTAGTTTGATCGGATGTCGATGATTATCGTGATTCAGTGATTGCTGATTGATGATTCATAATGTATTTTATTATCGTATTCACTCATAAAATATTGTATTTCTATTTTCAATACCTGTAATATCGTATCGTTTATATTATTTTAAGTCTGGTTTAATAAGAAAGATAAGATCAACGAAGATATTTGTTGCTAATGAAACTATTAATGGCAGTGATTGCAAGACGCAAGTTACAACATCCGTGTGACGACTTTCGAAATTCAATTTTTAAAGTAATTTAAGCATTTTTTTTTTTTATGACTGTTGGTATTCTTTTAAGTCATTAACATTCTAATTTTAAAAAGCGTAACACTAAAATATCACAAAATGTTTATAAAATAACAGTTTACACAATGCACTTTTCTTAAAACGTATATTTCTTATGTTAAAATTGTTTTTGCGAAGACCCATCTACAAGGGAGTTTAAACTTCGAAAATGGGTTTTTAAATGCTTAAAAAAAAGATGGAAAGGAAAATAAATTAAATTATGCTCGACTCACTAAAATATAAACTGTATAGGTATCTGAGAACATTGTTTTTCATGTCATTTGTAAAAAAATTCAATCAAAGTCCAAAGGCTAGCTCAAAAATGTATTATATATTTTCATATTTTGTTTTGTATTTATATTTTTTAATATACCTACCAATCCATAAAAAATAATTCATAGTTTATACGTGTAATCCAAATATTCGATAAATAATATACATAATATATTATGAACTTAAATGAGCATGATTACACCTATACATTAGTTTTTACTTTTTACACAGATTAAATAAAGTTAAATCAGTTTTATTTAATCTGTAGTTTTAGTTTATTAATCTAAAAAAAAATTTTTTTATAGTTTAAAACACTTACTAAAATATTATTATTTTAATACAATGTACAAAGAAAAACAAAAGGTTATTATAAGACTCTTATAGAAAATGTTATTATATAGCTTAAAACGCTTACTAAAATATTATTAATTTAATACAATGGTTGCTTACAGAGAAAAACAAAAGGTTATTATAAGACTCAATTGTATGGCTAATAAGATACTTATGTAACTCTACATATTCTCATAAAAATATGAGATAGAATAAAAAGTATTAGAGAAAGAAAGGGTAAGCTCAAATGCTCAAATAGTTTCTTAATACCCAAATGGCCAAGTGGTCAAATATGATACAATTTGACAATAACACTATATGTCATCACTCATCACTATAGTCACTGTTCATGACGACAGTGACTCAGATGAGTATAAGCTTAGCTCCTGTCTCAAAAAAACAAGTCTTAGCCTCCCCAAAAAAATTAAATTACTAAAATACACAGTTAAAATATTCTTTTAAAATACAGTTATTTGCCTTTAATTTTCACACAAATCACAAATCTTCTTCACTATAATTATCAATAATTAAGTGATAAGCCCTCATTTTAAATTTTTTTGTATAACTAAGTTAAATAACAGCTTTCGAAAAGATCATGAATTAGTTATTATTTATAAGCACCTACAATATACCGGTAAACTCTACTACTTGTAAAAGATTATTTTCTGCTATGGGCAGAACTAAAAATTGGCTGCGTACTTCAATAATGCAATATAAATCCACCACTAACTTATCAATAGTTTATGTAGAAAGAATAATATTATCTAATAACATAATTGGTGAAGAAATATTAAAAGTGATCATAAATTACAATTGTAACACATAAATCAGATATTGTTTTAATGCCCTTATGTAAAACAATAGTTTTTCTTAATACACAATTACACAAGTATGTTTATATATTATTTATGTATTGTATATCATACCTAATATGCTTGCAAAAGTATAAAATATGTACCTACAGGCTATGTTTACATTATTTTTGGAATAACATTTATTTATTTTTCTATTAATTAATAATACAATTTATAATTTAAAAAGATAATAATGTACTGTAAACTGTAGTTTAAGTAGTGCTTAAATAATCCCCCTGAAAATATAATAATTAAATATTATTTATTTTGCTCTACTATATTATTTTTATTATGTATTACCCTAGTGACTTATCTATATGTTCTAAAAAGCGGCAGCTATTTCATAGTGGTCTGACAAACGAAAGTTTAGAGACGTGCTACAAACACAGATCGGTCATTTTATTTATGACACTCAGCAAAACTAAAACATGCATCATCAGATAATTTAAATAATTCAAATAGATATTATAATCATTGTTATCAAATTTTATGTTTGAAATCATTTTTTTTCATTTTGTAATATTATTTGTGCGTTACATCATATTTTTAAATGAAATTGTATTGTTTTTAAGAAAATATAAATTAAAACCATATATACAAGATACAACTGTAAATTACATAAAATAAACAGACAAATAATTAAAAGGCAATAAACTAAATTACTTTTATCACTGTCATGACTTCATAAATATTTTCCTAGAAACTATTAAGGAATATATGATACAAATAATTAATTTTTTTTAAATACTTGAGTAAGTGGTTATTGCCAACACTTAAAAATAATATTAATTCATGTAACCATTGAATTCATTAGAATTAGTATAATATTTCATATTAAAATGTATTTCATTACATATTCATCAAGCTATTTAATATTATAAAGATAATATTTTGCAATAGCTTTTCTTTAGGGTCAATAATTTTGTGTAACTATAATAATAACATTAATTAATTACAGGATTAATTATTAATATTTATAATAAACAATAAAATATATGGAATCAAATATTCAAATGTAACACAACTATTCCTATTTTTTTTTAAGACATTAGAAATTATTAAAATTGTTTATTATGGCAAATTAGTTGCAGTCTCAATGACATAGCTACTAGTATAAAAAGAAAACTAGAAACAGTAGCTAACAGTATCTAAGTAGCAAATATATTGAAAATAAAAGAATACAAGAAGATAAATGTATTGTTGTATCTGAGTATAAAATAATTAATATTAACTATAAGGTTTTTGAACTTAAGAAAATTAAAATAAATATGACTAAATCTACACTACTGTTTTGCATTGTCATGATTTTTTATTATATTATATTGGGTTTTAAGCTATACATTTAAATTATTTTATGTATTTTACAAATTACAGTAGTTTTATTGATAAAAATAAGTAAGCAACAAACTCTGTTTATGCATACACGGGTGCTTGGTTTTTCAAATTGCATGGGGAGTTATGTTTAATATTGCTTCATGCATTTCTGCACCCCATGGAATGCGAGTATCTTCAGCTACCAGCTGCTGCCGACAGCGTTTCATAGTAGCTGTCACTATTCAACAGTCTACAATATTTCCTATTGCATTGCTATGCTTTAAAATGTCAATAAATCTCTAATGACAAATACATTTTAAATATTTATTTTAATAAGTAATAACAATTATCCAAGTATGTAATTTGTATCATTTTTAATAAAGTTATTTGTTTTTGCATTTTAATATACATGTTATACTAAATGAAATAGCACTAAATTAATTTTTTTTTTTTTTAATGGTATTAAAGAAATTATATAGATGATACCTTTGTATTAAATGTATTTATCTTAACTTTTAAATAACCTAAGCTTATATTGTAATGACATTTTACATTTTGTGCATAGATTTATTCTCCCAGGTACATAACAAACATTTTACTTTTCCAACACCTAAAATGTACTTTAAGGTAGGTAATAATTAATAACTAATAATGTTAGGTAACTACCTTGGTATAAAGTTTAGTTAAAATGGCTAATTTATCTTTTTATAATAATATTGAAAATGGTTAAAAAAAAAAACCTAACGCTTTGAAAACTTTATTCTTTTCTCAAGTTAGATCTCATTTTGAGTTTTGGTAAATTATTTGGTCACCATAGGCATGCGCAGACCTGCATTTCGGGAGGGTGCCTACAATATTTTTGGGCTCTTTTCTTAATTTAGGCCCTCTTTAAAACAAGACATGTACATAATACATATTTTAATAAATTATAATGGCTCCATAAATATATGCTATAGGACTTACATTTTAGGGCCCCAATTAAATGTCAGGGGTGCCCAGCCTAACCTAACCTAACCCCGTGCGCATGCTTATGCTGGTCACCGAACTTTTCTTCCCACGAAAATCTTATTGTTCAATACAAATTTTTTAAATTAAATATGCCCATTTTAAGAGATTCATACAATTTGCAAATTTCCCACTTAGGATTTACATTCTGTGTGAGTTAAGGAGAAATGTTGTAGATTTTATGCGCATATGACTTATTAAATGGTCTTATTGATTCTTGGGAAGTACTATCAAGGATTGGTTTTAATATAATAAATCACTAGAAAAACTAACTTATTTCAAGTTCTATTTTATAAAAACAATTATAATTCTACTTCATTTTTCTCAGAGCTCTAGCATTGGCTAGTCTTATAACGGATCACGTAGATTTTTTTTTTTATATCACGTGATGTTTTCAAACAGAATGTATATATAGCTTTGAATTTAATTTAAAATCATTTAGTAGCATTGTTCGAGTCATTCTGTTTGAAGTAATGTATTTTGACGTATCAAAAACTATAATTTGACAAGATGACATTTAGATTTTCAGGCAATTATATAGAAACGTATAGAAAGTACTATAATAATATTATAATATAATGACTATGTATACCTAATCTATATCTATCACTTTAATTTGTTGTTAGGTAAAATTAATAAAATGAAAAATAACTAAACAATTAGGAGGGATCTAGTTAAAATGTAAATTCAATAGCTTAATTTCAAATGTATAGAACAAAAATATATATAAGTAGGTGTATCTCAGCATAATTGTTCACTATAAAAATATTTATATATTTTAGACATTTTGGGAGATTAACCAAAGATTAACAGATATTCTTAAAGATTTGTATACTAAGCAGGGGACTGGGAGGTATGAGGCTCAGTATTCTATGCTGATAATCTAATAATAACAACTGACAAGCAATATTGTCAAATGTTCAGCCTCCTGGCTGACATATTGAACCAGTTAAATCTTTAAACAGAATACAGAATATTTATGTGTTACTTTAGAAATAATTGTGCTCATTAAACAGCCTAAAAAATGATAATTAAAATGAGGAAATGAATCAATAGTTTAGTCCTGTTTCAAGCTCTAAAACAAATAGGTATAATATTCTATTCAGAATAAGAGCTCACCAGTTTGTGCATGTACGACTGTCGAGTGGCAGAGACGCGGAGTCAGCAGTGCCCACGGCCAATATCGAGGATAAATGAGAGAACTATACGTATTTTTGTTCACCCCGTGGTATACTCTTATTCTAAATAGACTATAGATAAATGAAAAGTTTAATACCAACTCTACGTTCCATCTACAGATGAACGCGTGTGACTATCTAATAAAAATATCATCAATACACCACCGTTTTATTGCAATAAATCCACTGAATAATATAATTACTCTTCGATCAGCAATAAGCGCATAAATAAGCATAAATGGTTAAATACAATAATAACCTAAAATATTTATCTTTGAACTTTTTGATAAGTTATAAAATTATGATAAATTTATATGATAGTGGGAATCACAAGAGACAACAGAGTTACAACATTAATTGTGTAGAATATAATAATATTATACTGTATATTATCCACTATAAAAATACAACTTACGATTTCGTGATTCGATTGATTCCATTGTATATAATTGGCATTACAAGGTTTCACATCATTTTTATTAGATTATGTTTAGTAAATTAAAAACCGTTAAATAAATCAGATTGCACAGTAACGAATGTGTCGAAAAGTTAGAAGTCACTAAAGTTTGACCGAAAATTTAAAAACTAAAATTGGAGTGAATATTAAATCAATATTTTATCAGGTGACTTTTCGGTTATCAGATAACATTTGTGCACTACTTAAATAAGATAGGAGTATCGATTGTTTTCCCAAAGAACACACAATCGAGAATCGTACGATTTTGATATTCGGCAGGCAATAATAATTATTATAACTATCGGTCTCTTATGTTTCCGCCAAAAAAAATAAATGATATTATAATATTCGAAAAACTATTTTATTCAAAAACTTATTAATTGTTAAACGAAAACGGGAATACCGATTAACGGAGACATGTGGTATTATATGGTAATTAGTAGGTACGGTACACGATGCAACGATAGTATGACACATTGACACATAATGTACACACTTAATACGCATTATGTCGTAAGTATTTATAATAATATATTTGTATAGTAGAATATACTAATATGGACTACCTTCTTACATATAAGTACACATAAACGCATGTACATACACACATATTATATATATATATGTAAGTATTTAATTATATGACGAGTTAACTCACCCTAATTCGACTGCAGATTTGACGGATACTCGATGAGGGAGAAATATGTTTGATTTTTCTTCCCTTATGATTTAATATTAACTAATGAACACAATCGATTTATTTGAAACACTTAGAAAGAATAGTATATTTGTGATTTAAAGAAACCTGCAGAATGTTATAATATAGGTATAGTACATAATTATTATAAGACGTTGCTCTTCACGCGTTCGTCTGTTGCTGGCGATGTGCGTAGGGCGACTGCCGTTGTTCAGATTGGGGTGGAGGCCAGTGAGTAGCGACGAAACGGTTTGTTTACACGAGATCACGAAGACATAACAATAAATTAACGACAGATGTCTATATCGTAATATAAATATCTGAGTCTGTGTAGCGTGTGGTGTAGGTATGTAGTAAGGGATACGATGATGACGATGATACTTTTGCTGACGTTTGTTATAAAAAATAGCCATCATTACAGTGTTTAGACTAAATAACGTAAAGACGAAGTCGACGAGGAAACCGTCTAAAATAATAATCACATGGTCTAATGGTCTCGACCGTTCAAGATCGTTCGTGTTAAAAGTCGAAATCTGCTACTCTGCGAAGACATACCTACCTACCATTATGTCCATCACATATAGCTAGTCCATGTATTACGAACCGACAATTTCAAAAATAAAGGATTACAAATCGTTCAACAGTTTTACAGACAAACGTCAATTATCTATTCATAATATTATGAATTATTATTATTTTTTTTTTGGATATGTCACTTATTATTTACTGTAAAATAAACATCACAATTCGTACAATTGAAAGTCGTGACACAAAACCAAATTATCTGTGAAAACTCGAATGAAATTTCATGAATATCGGAAGTTTTCATTACCGGCTATTGTGTCGTTCTTCGAGTTTCGTATTTTATTTTAAATTTCGTTATTCCGATCAGAGCGATGAATGTATAAGTAGAGGTACCTACTACCTATGTCCTATAGAAACCTATTGATTTTACAATGACGTGTGTTTAAAAAAATATATATATTTTTGTCTGACTTCATTTTTTTGAGCTTCAAAAATGCTTAAATTTGTATTACTTTTAGGGTGTTTTGGGTTGAAAATTGGATCTCGTCGGTACTTTGATGGAGGCAAAAAGAAAATCGAGTTACTTCTGAGTTTCACCTCACTGCACCTCTGAAAGATTTACCTATGCCAGGACCTATGGACCCTTGGTAAGTTAAATTGTTGAATAATCATTCGTGTTATGAGATCTGTAAACTGCTCACAGTGTTATAGGTACCTATATGGAGTATACAACGGAGTTTCCTCTCCATTGTTGGTCAGATATTCTTGACAACAAACACCTTCAGCCAGGGGCGTCATTTGGGGGGGAGGATCAGGGTGTGCGGTGGCACTCCTTTCATTTAAAATATTCTCAATTGGCCTGCTGATACACGGGAATCGCCCCTTGTAGATCCGCTCTATTTTTAAATGGCCTGGTGAAATTTCAAAATGGCACACCCAAAAAAAAACTGAAATGACGCCCTTGCCTTCAGCACGACTATTCCAATGTTCAATACAACCTTAGGTTAAGACGTTAAGTACTTAAGTACGTTAGTAGATAGGAGATAGAACGCAAACTTAAAATTCTTGGACGACTAGATCGATTATGGTTCTATTGATCATTGATGTAGGTACCATATTATATTGCTTCTTTCTCAAGTGAACTTCGATATCTTTTCACGGTACTTTTGCAGTTCCATTCTATATCACGAAATACGCCCGTGACTGCATCTAATCTACAGTATGTAAATATTTATGTCTTTAAGATTAATAGCAAGTCCTTTATGATACTTGATGATATGTACCTATGTTAAAAAATATATTTTTGTTGTTCTTGGCTTCAACCTGTTTTGTATTCACGAAGAACAGGGGTGGTTAGGAGGTCTGGGAGTTTAACTTTGTCCAATTTGTAATACGTTAAATTTAAATAATAAATACTTATTATTTACACGCGCAGCTATAAAAAAATATAATTTTTTTAGAGTTGTTTTAATGTACGGATAGGCAATTATAGCCTGGCCTGCACTTGACGTAGGTATTAATTAATATTACCATGTATAGATTTATTTATTTATACTTTTCAGTGAATGTCATAATCATAATAGTCCAGGGCTGTGAATTGAATAGTTTTGAATGTCAATCCATTTAATTCAGAAATTATAATTTGAATAATACTAATCTGTCTCAAATCACACTGTGACATTTAATATTTTACATATTTTAGACGTTAGTTCTCGTTTTTTGTCAACTGGTTATTTATGTTTTTATAACATATTTTATTATTTTTATGCATTTTAATATTTATTGTATGTATACAAATTTTATCAATGTAAAATTCCATGCATATCATAAAGTTATATTTTCCATTTCAAATTGTGCTGAGATTGAATTATTACAATTATAGTTCTAAATAATACGAAATACAAATTACATTTAAAAATTGTTATTTGGTTTATTAAAAAGAAAATTTATGAAATAAAAATTAACTTTTCTTATTTGTTTTTAATATATAATTTATAATAGTGAAATACTAAAATTTGTAAAAAAAAATAATTTAATAATCTGCACATTCCAAACGCATGGATTGTGAAGCTAGCGAGTAGGAGCGTCCGAAATAAATATGTACCTAGCGTGTTCCCCGACCATAATATACTTAAAACTTTAATAAAAATTACTCATTAGTCATTAATCATTATATCTATATAGTAGTAATTTCCTGTTTATCGTGAATATTATAATAGCTTATGCATTACACCCGACGTGCCATCGAAATCTGTTTATTTGATTAACTTGTGATTTTTCAATAACAAAATATATCAAATATATCAATTATAACATCACTAGCCGATCCCGTGACACGAAGTGTCAGCTATAATAGCTGTCCTATCCTAGCTGTCCCTTCCAGCGTTGCCTGAATCATATGCCCATATATTATGTTAAGATTAACCTTAAGTTATTTACATACATCTAAGCCACCTAGGTAGGCAATCCACTGCATCGAAACGTGGATAATATATGCGAGCAGTAGTAAATTATCAGGTAGGCAATCCACCTGCGGTCGATTTAGCTGATCAAGTGCACTTCGTTGCCCATTAAAAAAATTAATAATGGTGTTACGTTGAGGGCAAAATACATACCAATCCCTATTTCAACCCCTTACAGCCTTTTTTAGTATTAAAAAGTAGCCTATATCCTTCCCAGTATCTAAACTATCTATGTACCAAATTTCATTTAAATCGGTTCAGTAGTTTCGGAGCCTATTCAATACAAACAAACAATCAAATCTTTTCTCTTTATAATTTTAAGTATAGTATAGTATTTTAAGTTTTTTATAGCTCAAGATCCACCGAACCGATTTCGATAAAAATTTTAGGGCATATTAAGATTGATATGTAGATGATTTCTGTGTTTGTACGCTGTGCGATATGTGGTTCCGAAGTTATGGCCTCTTAGGTTAGTTAGTCGAAATCAATCGAAAGTATGGAAATATTTGTTTATAAATGGTTGCTATTGGTAACCGTGGTTTCTATGTACTATTTATTTATAGGGTTGTCCCTGGTTACAAATAAACAAATACATAGCAACCATGGTTACCAATAGCAACCATTTATAAACAAATATTTCCATCGTAAATCTCAAAATAACTTAAACTCGCCATAACTCCTGAACCACTTATCGCACAGCATACAAATTTAGATAGTAGCCGATTCTCAGACCTACTGAATATGCATATAAAACTTCATAAAAATCGGTCAAACCGTTTCGGAGGAGTATGGTAACTAACATTGTGACAAGAGAATTTTACATATAAGATTATTTATTATTATTTATAATGTTATGACAACGAGGACAATTTAATAAAAATAAGATTTATATTTATCTTCTTAATATATAAAACCAAAAATTGAAACCTTTGATGCTAATGTTCTCGAGGAAACTACTCAACCGATTGTCTTAATTTTGTTTTTAAATGAAAGATTATATTATCACGGAGAAGGTTACTATCGCAAAAAAGTATACTTCAGTATAATTTAAAGAGGTGCTCACACAACTACATAAGGTTTTTGAAATTCATGTTTATAAATGGTTGCTATTGGTTACAATTATTAGTTATTTATTATTAATTAATTTTTAAATTTTTTATTATTTATTATTAGTTAGTTATTATCAGTTTTTCCTACGTACATATTATACGCTTAAAATTCTGGAAAAACTGAAAGTGCTATCTTTGATGAGATATATATGAATGACCTTTATTTATAGGGTTGTCAATGGTTAGGTTGACAATGGTTACTTATAAGTTATAACATATCATATAAGATATAACTAAATAGAAGGAATATGGCATATACATATTTTTACAAGTAAATGTATAAAAAAAAAACAAATCTTTCGCACAGGCCACCATTGCTATGTTTTTCGTGTGCCTAATATTCTGATATCTTAAATTGCGTCCAGCATATTTCAAGTTTAAATTTCTATGTAGTAAATTTTTCCTAATGCATTTTTAACATTTTTATAACTACAAAATAATTTGCAAACATTCGAGATTTTGATGAATTTTGGTCAACATTTTAAATTTAAACGCTTATAAAAAACTATTTCTGACTTACTCTCAACTATTTTTTTTAATAATTCTCACTTACAAATTATAAAAAACTTTAAATGCCTATATTAAATTTTCAAGCTTATTGACAGATTAAAAATTTTTTATGGACGATACATTGTTTTTCCCAACGTTTTTAAAAACTATCAAGAATTTTCAAAAATGACCTCTCAAAAGTAGGTACCTACTAGATTCACTTTCCTACCAGAAAAGATAAGGTAAAGAAAATCAAAGCATTATTTCGCGACTACTTATCGTGTATAGGGATCTAACCTAACCTAACCTAACCTAACCTATAGAGACAGAAAAAAATACACATACCATTTAAAAAATCAATATATTCTTCGCTCCGCTCACAATCTAAAATGATTAAGATGACCCGAATATATTATCTCCATTTTACCAACGCAAAACAAACACAATTAACGCGTTCAGTAGAATCCGTTTTCAACTCTATAATTTGTAATATGTGATTGAATTAACCTTTTATCAAATTTAAAGGTAAGAATATTATCTGTATTTTCGGTTTCAAATTGCAATATGCCATCATTTAAATAACTTTTTAAAATTGTTATATCAAGAGTATTGATATTAATTTCATGAAAAATATATTCAATCGTGTATCTTAGGTTCTCACATTTAATAAACATTCTTTATAGAAATTAGAAACATCGAATAACAATAACTTTTGACAACAATTAATTGCATTTTAACATGCCATATAAATTAATAAATGTAAACTCTTAACCTTTAAGTCATAATATTATATACTTGTTATTTATAATTAATTACCAGCATATACATCTACAAGCATAAATATTTATTAATTAATGAATTACTTTATATAAATACATTAATTACGAGTACTTATGTGATTATGTTATTAATAAGGTCAATACTATCAGGAAATTATAATTTAAATGTTAACTGTTTATGCTTCAGGGCTTTTGACAAATCACGATAAGAATTCTGGATTACTGATACAAGGTTACCTTGATACCATCTCAAACCATTTTTTAAATCATATTCGTTCAGTGCCGTGGCCAGGGCCGGATTTAGAGTCTCAGTGTCCCTAGGCAGTTATACCGTAATATGGCCCCACTTTGTTATTTAAAAAAAAAAAAAAAAATAAAATTAGTAAGACAGCTCACTCTGTGAGTTTAGTAAAGTCCACCATTTAAACGTATTTCAATAAAATCGCAATAAACTATAGTTCCACATATTATGATGTAAATGTACATTAACTAAGGACAATAAATAAATATTTTAATATCAAAATCGTAACTATGTATTGATTACTATAATAACGGACGGACCAGACGGCCAGACGGACCTAATGACAGACGGATTCAACTGGTATATAATTATAAACTTATGTTTAGAAACCTAAAACATCAATTTAGTCAATACGTAATACCAACGTCAGTAGTCGGCAACCTTTTTAAATTCACTGTCAATTTTCATATTCTAAAAATATTTGACAGATAGGTACCTAGTAGTTTAGGTAATAATACATTATTCACAATTAAAAATTTGATACTTGATTTAATTTATGATGTATTCAGTAAATTTAAAAACACACACTAGATACTATGACGTGATTGTAACATGAAATAAAAACCTTTATTATTATAAAAACAGGTCTATGTATGAAATCGGAATAACAGTCAATAATTAATTATTCTAATTTCGTCCATACAAATATTAATGTATGAAAAATTATGCGGATGCGGCCTGCCGGTTGTCAAAACCACTGCAGGTCTATAAACAATAATCATGACACAAATTTCGTAACTTTTTGACAGTCAGATCCTTCGGTAGGCTCGTATCGTATTCGTACAGTAATAATATAATTGAATGACAATATGATAATGTGGGTAAGCACTAAGCAATATATAGTGGCTTGTCACGCGAACTTCAACCAAATCTGGACTTTTGAGATCATACCATGTTGTTTATACCGTACAATTTTCAATATATTTTGAATCTTTTTGAGCTAATAAGAAACAGGCGTAAGACATTTTCGGTTTTTTTATTTTTTTTTTTTACTGTTGATAAAAATTTTTGACTAGGTAAAAACAATTTTGAAACTTTATGATTATAATGTTATGATTATCAATTATTTCTATGAGTTATAAAATAATATTAATATTAAAATAAACCACTTTAATACCTAGCATTTATACCATAAAATATACTTGGTATAATATTCACTGACAGCGACCGTCTTCGCTCGAAATCGTTTTTCGTATACAATGATTTAATATAATATCATTGAATTCAAATTCAACACATCCATTCCCGTGACCCATTTGACATCTACTGTACAGCCGAGCGTTACCCACTTGCCAACCTTTTTTTACAATAATACGCGGCAAGTGTAAACTGCGCCAAAATAGTACTTGTAAACATAAAATCATATAGGTACATGTGAACTGCAATAATCCGCAAATCGTGTCACTCTTTCATCGTCAGGATTTAAGTAGTACCTTTTTCACACGGATATTAACATATAGATAACATTTTTGGCGCAGTTTACATTATACATTTTTAACATAGATAGAAATTTGGGCGCAGTTTACAAAAAAAAAGTCTTTTGGGCGCAGTGTACGTATGCCCATAATATGCATCAATGATTTGTTGCATCGTGTTTTTCATACTATATTAACAGGTTCACTCAAACACGAGAAGCGAGATAGGTATTAAAATCTTTATTACAACGTGCTTACCTAGGTTATAAGCAATATAAAACGAGTGATTTAAAGTTTACTGACGTTATAATATTCTGATTCATTTCTATATCAAAATGATAAATATTATAAGCTAAAAATAAGTTATTCCAGAAAAAAATAAAAATAAAATAGTAGTTATTGTGAGGTGACTGATCTATTATTTTTTAGTTTGTGCAATTTTAATCCCGGCTGCAGTGATGAGACACAACATAAAACATTTTTCTCCAAAATATTTCCAATCGGTTTTTTTTAGTGTATAAGCGGAAAGTTTACAAAATATTGTCGCTGTTTCATATTTGTTGCTCAGCTTAAAATTACCGATCTATCTCACTTAAAAATATATGTAGGTAGATCAGTCAATATTTCAAAAAATGCGTATATCGAGAAGAATTGATTTCACCATTATAATTAGCTCCTTTGTCCATCCCAATACAGTTAACAAGTTATTCGTTTACTATTACAACAAGATTTCGATTTTGTCGATAACAGATTTTGCTCGAGAACTCTCGTTTTTCCCTATTTTGTTTTGGTTTTTTCCAATTATTTTGAAAAATATTGAAATTTTGGAATTTAACAACTATATTTATTACCAGAAAGCACCATAAAAGTTGAATATCAAAGCATTTTTTCTACTATATAATAATAGTGTCCACTGTCCACATCCGCAGACATATTAAATTAAATAAAACACATCTCTGTTAAACATATTCAACGCAGTTACAATGTTAGATACAACATGAGAAATTACTTTTTCTAAGGCGAGAAGATTTTCATTTAGTTGTATCACCGATCAAAATGTAATATAGTACCTACTATATATTTTAATCTACGGTTGTATGCACAATGCACCAGTTGAACAATTATTTTAAAATTGTGAGTTACGCGAAATTACCGCATGGCTGCATTCGCGAGATATAACGCTATTCGCTCGGAGACTAAAAATATATTTAAACAATTGTTAT
Source organism: Neotoxoptera formosana (assembly GCA_022818045.1). Taxonomy (NCBI): domain Eukaryota; kingdom Metazoa; phylum Arthropoda; class Insecta; order Hemiptera; family Aphididae; genus Neotoxoptera; species Neotoxoptera formosana. The sequence continues at coordinate 2,741,543 of CM040633.1, read as the reverse complement.
ACGAATTTATATAAAACGTCTTTAAAATCTATACAGTTATAGCTAAATATTAGAACCGAGAAAAATGATTTAATACAAAATAAAATACTATACATACATTAATTGTCTGTATATCATCAAACGTGTTTATTTTTTTTTTCTAATCGAGATGATTTATATATTATATAAGTATAATAGTTATGATTTCAAGGATAATTAGGTAATCAATCAAATTTCGTAGCAGATATATTTATCGTAGGTAACTCGCGTATGAAACTTGGTAAAAATTTTCATTTGACGATTAGAACAACGGAAGTTGACTATTGAATTATTATCATTATTACGTCTCAAAAGCAAAAGTACGTAATTTTTAAAGAAAATACACAACGGTAGTTTTGTACCTATCATTGTGTAACGGCATAAGATAATATATTATTATTCATCGACAATAAAGAAGACAATTAAGATAATAAATAAGACTATTTAGTACCTATATACTATGTGTCTATAGTATGTACATGTCTAAATATAGTAGATTGTATACAAAATAGGAATTTTATATACGTTATAGCCTATATAGTAATACAGTATTGTATAAATCTTTTGGCTTAATTGACTTTTTTATCAACAATAAGGAAGTTATTTCTGATTTAAGTTATTAAACGATTGTAATTAATAACTGTATTGTTGTATAATATTAAAATATTGTGAGCTTAAAGTAGGTATATGATTTATTTTTAACACAATAATAATAGGTATCGCTGTTATATAATCGCGATTATATAGTTTATAAACCTATTACCATTCTATTATTGTAATTTATAATAAAGTCGTATAGGCATATTATGTAGGTATAATATTATGAATACCTATATGTATAAAATGATTAGTGTTATTTCTTATTAGATTATATTTTATTATATAATATGTTTCTATAGCGACGGTCTACGAGGTGATTGTTTTAACAGTCGCAAGAACTTAACACACATTATTGAAATAGGCATGAATGTTTTTAAAAATATTTTTTTTATATAATTAGAAAGCCCTGTAAAATAGCTTTTATCAGTACTGATTATTTTGGATTCTGATCAGTATAATATAAATGTCTTTTTTTTGTGTGTTCGACGTCACCTTTAGGAACAGTAGGTACAGATGCTATATTTTAATCTTCAACTTTGAGGGGGTCGTTTCTGGTAGAAAATTAGATGTTGTTGGTTTTGTAATTTGTTGGGATTAAAAGGGAAAATGTTTAGCCATTTCTTTGTGCGCAACGAAACGTATATTACGTATAGTGACAAATAGTGACACCTATTTACAACGACAGATTTGGATAGAACAAATTGAAACTTTAACTCGTTTTAATCGAGTCAAGTTAAGATTTAGAGCCATAGTTAAAAAAATCAAAATCACTTCAAAGTTGAAAGTGTTTTTTGTGATTATTCTTATTCAAAAAGTAGAGCTCCAGCTCGTGCTTGCAGTACATAATATCATTATGTAAATAACGCTCTAAAGTGCCAAACGAATATTAATAATTTTTTTTATCAAGTAATCTTTTTGGAAAATTCAAATATGTTTTCGTACATTAGGTATCTATATAGGTTAATTACACTTGAACCATCGATTTTATATAATATTTATATCATCACATGTTTGGAAAAACTTCTGATACCTATATGTGTATGGTTTAGGTTCTCGGCATTTTTGCAATTCCTCATGGCTTTGTCACTTAAATTCTGTATTAGTTCACCTAAATTTCGTATTTGTTCACTTTAAGAGGACGCCACACCCGCATGTGTTGTCTCCATCTTACAAATGTGTAACATACCAAATTTACGCTCAGCAGTTCACGTTTTATGCCGTTAGCTTACAAATTAGAGTGAATCGACCTATTATAAAAGTTGATGGTAAAAAGTTTATCTGTGTTTTGTTGGAAATCTTTTTACTATAATTCAGTTTTTAAGTGAGTTATGTGTGTATAATAAATGTAAATTAAAAATGCTCATAACTCACTTAAAAACTGAATTATAGTAAAAAGATTTCCAACAAAACACAGATAAAGTTTTTACCATCAACTTTTATAATAGGTCAATTCACTCTAATTTTTAAGACAACGACATAAAACGTGAACTGCTAAGCGTAAATTTGGTATGTTACACGTTTGTAAGACGGAGACAACACATGTGGGTGTGGCGTCCTCTTAAAAGTTATGACAAACAGCAACTATTACCTATTATACTTATATTCAGCTGACGAATGTAATGAAAATGGAATTAAGAAAAAAAATACATATATAATTTTAAATTGTTAATATACTAGATGAGACAAAATAATCTGAAACTCGATCAATGAACACCGTCAAAACAATGTTCTGTATATATTCACCGCAGAAAGCTATATTATGTATAAGCATTGAGTATAGATAGTATACTATCTATACTCAATAGTATAAGTCAATTTTATAGGCCCATTGTCTTATCGTAAGGAAATTAACGCGTTGCTGGGAATATCTCACACATTTAAAAAAATTTATATAGTTTTAATTATGTTACAACGATCAATGCGTGCCATCGTGGGCCTCTAAAACTGACTTGTGAATTAAAGCACCTTAGCAGTTTATGATGGATATAAAAATATATTGTACAATATTATTATAAAACAAATAAAAAATATTACGTACAATTTCAACGAGTAGCGTGTTCTTTATTACCGTAAAGATTGGCATTAGTTATCAAAGTGTGAAAATCAAACAATTTTACAATGATATTCTAATGATGTATTTTTTTAAATGTAGGTCGCTTCCATTCGTTCAAAATTCAACCGATTTAAAAATTGTTTTTTTCTCTATATTAAAAATAAATAACTCTAAAAAATTATTGTTTCAGAATTTTTTTAGCATTTTTGAAATTTTTTTTTAGACCACAGTAAAATACAGAGAGGTTATTAGTCATATTTTACATTAAAAAAAATCCACTAGAATATCTGATTATATTTCGAATTAGAGTTACCTATTGACTTCTCAATTAATTGACACACCTACAGTAGAACAATGCGATATTTTTTGTGAAATGAAAAAAAAACTTCATAGGTAGTTCATAATAATTATAATTTAAAGTTTTAATGATTGATTGTCATACTTTTGTATGACAGGTTACATTTTTAATTTCTTGTTCCGAAGCAGAACATTTAGTGAGGATTTCGATGTATAAATACCAAATTTCGAATGGGTATTTGCTAATCAATTATGTATTTCAAAATTTAGTTGAGCGTATATAGTAGAAGACATAATATTACACGGGTGAATGAAAATCTATTATAATCGTGCCACCACACCACTCCGCTCATCATCAACACTATCATGTAACTTAGAACTATTAACTCCTCGACGGATATTAGATTATTATAATGTATAATACAACAGATCTCAAAAATATAGTCTGTTTCGGATTATATAACTAAACATATATGTTCAAAAAAGTAAAAAAAAACAATCTAAAACGATGACTTTGAAATTAGTAAATTTTTTTCAAAAGTGTTGTTTCATAATATTAAAAAAAATATTTTCAAAAACCGTAAATACTTTTGAGATAACGATAGTCACCCTGTACACTCTATATTAAAATCAAGTGTTAAAAAGGTGAAAACTGCTATACAAAACAAATAGAAGGTACCTTAATATTGCACACATAACAGCACGTGGAAATAATTTACCTTGCACGTGTGATGAAGTATAATTTGTACTGTTTTGGTTAGACCACTTTAACAATTTGCGAGTATGGTTATAGCTCTGCACCTATGTGTTTATATATGTTATTCTAAATATATGTAAACGAGAACGCGATATAACGTTTTAATTTTTTTCTGACGAAACATAAATCATGTTTTCAAATGAATATTTTATCATTTCGCATAACGCGATTTCACGTACAATACTTGTACAGCAATATCTATACGGTTTACACTTTTTTTGCGGTCAAAATTACAATTTAAATGTGAACTCGTGTAACTTATGGGTCATGTGATTAGGGTTTTATTTAATACATAGGACATCAAAAGTTGATTATTGTACAACTAAAAACAATTTAATAGCGCAATTATCATAAGATCATACTCATCATAGGCAGCCATAATGTGAAGAAACTTTATATTATAATATTATAATTATCAGTTATCAATGATTACGGTTTTATATTAATCGCGCTTTATTATGTGATCATAATCCGTGTATAATAGGTACATTATAAATTCTAAAAATATAGCAACAATTTCAAAAGCCATCAGATAAAATATATAGGAATTGGGGTGCGAGATACTTATACGCCTTGATGTATTTGGAGCAACAGAGTCACATCAAGTTGTGTTGTATTGGATTTAAAGTGATAATAATTGCATATCGGCATATCACATTTGAACATTGTATTTTCGTAATTTTTTGTACAAGGAATTGCAAAATGTCAGCGAAATTACTTTTGAAAAAAATCTCTACAGATTTGGTTTTTGTCAGTTCCTCTCCCCACAATATACTAAAAATATAACTTTTTTCATTTAATTTTTATGCAAATATTTATTATGCAATTTGAACAACCAATCCGCGTTATAAATGACGATATAACTTACATTGTCAGATTGGTGCGTATAATAATTATATGTGAGCTAATATAGGTACGTATTCTTACCGCACTCATTCAAATCCTATTATCACTCATCAGCTATCATCCAAACAAATTCCAGGAAACCCACCCAGGTGCCTTAAAAGGAACTGGTGTAGGGACCTACTCTCCTTCTAAAAAAGGTTTTCCAGAGGGTGCCGCCACTGGGTGACTTCCCCTTCCAGCCCGCAAACAAATATCATCTGATTAGGTTATTGTGTTACGTGTCAAGACAGATTGTAAATATCTAAAATCTTGTTTCAATAATAAAAAAAAAAAAAAATGGGTATTTAAGTTTTCGGCTATTGCGTTGGATTTGAGGAGATTATAAAGAATTAATGATTTAAAGCATATAATATGTATCTATTGTATCCCACAAAAAATGTTAAAAGGAAAAAATAATATTTGAGTTATGGAAGTATAATATATGTTTCGCAGTTTATTCAGGACCTAAAAAATATGTATCTTGTCAATTTCCACAGAATCAATTAAAATCAGCAAGGCATTAAGCAGAAGAAATTATTATTCATTATTTATTTTTAGTTTTACAAGACGAAAAATAAGGTTAGATTATGTTTGAGGCTGCAAACAGAAATATTAAATTTAAAAAAACCCTGGGAACTATCATCTGTTTTTTAATTAGTTTCGGGTACGTATATCTTGTCAGTTGTACTTGCAGATAGTAAGTAACTGTAATGGATAATGTTAAATTTGAAATCAATGATAAATCATAACAGAAAAGACTGAAGTATATTTTTTGTTCCAAAACATAATGACAAGCATACAAGAAAAAACAATTTAAAAAAAACTAATATCATTTGTAAATTGTAACATCGATAATTATTGGTATATAATATTATATATATATATGTAATATGTATATATAGCTAAATTTATTAATTTGATATCATACATACATTTACTATTGTGGATACGGAATAACATGTTTAATGATAAGATGTATTATTTTTTTTTTTAATTTAGTCATTTAGGTATATAAAGAAGAAAAACCTACTTATACATTTAGTGTACATGTGATGTTTGAATAATAAACTTTTAAAAGTCGAATAAAGCAATAGATTCGCATTAATTACAGTAAAAACTAATATATATATATATATTTTTTATTGAACCTAACCCCAGCAACTTTGGCCATTAGCTGTTTGTAGGTTTTTTAGTGGGTTTATTACTGTGGGGTAGGGTACGGTTGGTTAGAACAAGTGTGTATATGTGGCGAGGATTAGAACCCGGATGGTCACCCATCCGGGAACTAGTGACCATAGGCGGAAATCGGGGGGGGGGAGGCTAGAGGGGACTAAGTCCCCCCAGAAGTTTAAAGTACAGGTTTTAGCCCCCCTCTACGACGGTCTTTTTTTGTTTAAAAATAAATGTTCAAAGTAAGGCACCATATTGTTTTTATACTGAATGATGGTTAAATTGTTTAGTATGTCAAACTTTGTAAATTGTCTTGTTGAAATAAATAATTGTGAGCGACTAGGACATTAGTGCCTATATAGGTGCAACCAAGGCCGTATCTGAAGGGGGTCCAAGGGGTCTGGACACCCCCAAAATGTCCTAAATAGTGTACAAATTTTTAACTAAATAAATATTTATTTTTAATACCAACATAAATATTACAAATTTTGGACCCCCCCCCCCCGAAAATTTTTTCTGGATACGGCCCTGGGTGCAATGAGAAATATAATGCTCAGCCCCCCCCCCCAGTAATTTCACCAAATTTCCGCCTATGCTAGTGACACTAGCTGATACTTGACTTCAGAACTGAAGCCAACCAGCGCGCCCGTGCCAGGCCACAATAACTAATATTGTTCAGTTAGTCAGTTATACAGTGTATCACCGAAAAACAGCAAAAATGTCTGAAAATTAAAATAAGGTAGGCAGGTACCTATAACCCTTTCTTTGAGGATTGCATTTTATCTGTAATGCCCTATATTTTTATTAATAACTGATAAGTACCTATTAGTATTTCAAGCACCTATTAGTTTTGTGGTTTATCTGATTGTTACTGTTAGATTTGTTTGTATTATGGTTATTGACAGTATGACAAATATTTAATTAAAAAATAAAAATGACTATGATTTATTTTTAGATTGTCGGATTATACATTTAATAACTGTTATAGGTACCTAAAATCTGAAATACAGTAAAACGGAAAGATCTTTATATCAATATAAAATTTGAGCTTCATCAATGGCGCCAAGAAAATGTATAGTAAATAATGCATATTATAATGCATACAACCTTATTTTACCAATAAATTATTTTGATTAGTTTTAAATTGAAATAAGCGCACTTATAAAGATATTAATATAGGTAATTATTGCTAGTCTCTGACATTTTTTTCATTTAATGATAAAACTACTAATACTAAATGATGTTGTATGATTTATTTTTAGATAAAGCTTAAAAATATAATAATATGTATTATATTATATTTATCGTTGTTTAAGTTCATAAAAAAAAATGTAATTATTTCTACAGTTTTAGGATATGTATAAATATGACTTTAATCTAAGGTAATTTTTTTCAAATTAAATGAAAAACTTAAGTTATTACACAGATATTTAAACTATTTAAGTTAATACGTCGATAAAAAATTAACTAACTAGGTAGCTGAGTTATAAAGTTGAAAAAAAAATTAACATTTAAATACTAGTTTATGGCCCATCTGTTCCACAGTTTTGTATCTATATTACACCATTAACTGAGATAGTAAATGTTATAATCATAGGCGTGCTCAGACATGAATTTCGGGGAGTGCCTACAATATTTTTGGTCCTCTCTTTTACAAGACATGTACCTATACTAATCAGTGGTATGTAATTTTTATTAGTATCAAGCTATATAATACTTCCTTTGATCTAATATCAATTTCTAAGATAATTGCAATGTTTATTTATTATTTGTACTTGTACTTTTGTAGTCGATGACATCATCTAGATGATATAAAACGTGATTTATCTTTTACCACATATTTTAGAAAAAATTTCATTTTATTCTAGGAACATCATTTAAAATACGGGCCCTATACTCAAGAAATTAAATGTTAGGGCCCCAATTACAAGATGTCAAGGCACACTCGGTACCCTCCCCCATTGCGCAAGCCTATGGTTATAATTAGGGCTAGGATTTATAACTTATAATGTATATTTTATACCATTATATGCAATTGTATGCGTATTGCGTATACGAGCATTCAGCGTATAGTATAATATAACTACCTATACTTACCCAGTTACCTAATACAAATTTATAAAAACGCATAATATATAATATTTTAGCTATACGCATTACGCATATTATATTCCTACCTAATAAAAAAAAAATATACTTACGAATGTTAAATATTTGCTATTATATGAAACTAAGTCTGGTCAACCGCCTAACGCGGAATACCACATAATATTTACATACCTACTACATTATTTTGAAGTTTACTATATTTAACTCTCTAACATATATTACGATGGGACCTACAGATACCTACTCAAACCTACACGGAATTACATAAATACATCGCAGGTATAATTATACGAATTACCAAGTACAAATGTTTTTTTTTTATATAACTCTGCAATATGCGATTAAATAAATTGTTTATCCTCGAATCACAGTTTATACATTTCAGTTTATAGAACATATAATATAACAGTTTATAAAATATATATGTTTTAACGAGCCATATACGAGCATGGTAATGTTATATGATAACAACCAATGCAATGTTCACTCAATTGAAATCTTAAAAAAATGTCCTGTGACAACTCGAAATAATTGTTACCAGAAAATCTAAGGTAGTCCTGATAACACAATAACACAACAGTACATGACAAAATGTAAATACGTAACAGGTCGTGTTTGAACGGCCATACATTGTAAATAATTATATTATCTATATTTGAAAGTTAAAAAGAAATACTACCTACCTGATGCACATAGGAAATTGTACTTGAACAATAATTTAATGACGGGCAACAATAATATTATTATTGAACAGCGAATTATTCAGCTATAGTAGTATAAAAATGGATTAATAATTTAGACTATTAGTTAGTATTAATAATTATTACCTATAATATATTCATGATGTACAGCCTAACTACGCATAAGATACATTCACACATACGCGAACGCACACGTTTCACCAAAGCAAAATTTCGATTTTAAGAAGGCGCAAAATATGTAATAAAAACTCGTTACATCCAAACTCAATAAATAGCCGCTGCACCATTTCAAATATTTCAATACATTATCTACAGACTGAAACCTACTGTTAAAAATCGTTTTCAATGGCTTTAAACGAACGCAATACATTTAAATACCCACTTTTATTAAAATACAAAACCTTATTTTTGACAAAAAACGAGCCTTTAAAAATGTCACACTTTAAACATCTGTTCTGCAGAATACGACATTAAATCCACTTATTCAAAGCACCCGTCAAAAGTCGTTATTTTATCGCCACGTTCTTTGTTATCCGTCCTATAATAATATAATCAAACAAAACGTGTTTAGCAATTGTTTTTTTAGCAATTCAGCATTATTGTGCAATACAAACAAAATGTTCTTATTACAGTAGTTATATGCATAGTTTAACTTAAAAAATCAAATTAATAGTCAACAGTTAATATTTTAATAGGTATTTACTATTTTACTATTTCACTATATTTACAGCAGTTATATATGTACAGTTGAACTTAAAAAATCAAATTAATAGTCAATAGTTGATATTTAATGGGTATTTACTGTTATATATTATTTAAAACGCTGAGTAAAACGTAATATTAGCGCCAGCCGGTGGCCCAGCAATCGAGGCTAAGTCCCCATAAAGTACGAAAAAAATGCCGAATCATAAACAATCATAACAATTTTCGCCAACACGGATTATATTATAGGTACTGTGGATGATATTACAAATATTTTATTAATACCATAAACGATATAATTATGTAGTATTTTATTTTTTACTCGCACATTCATTTGATTATAACTAGGTATCTGAATAAAAACGATTATAAGAAGTTGCAGTATATTAAAATTATATTATATTATAGTAATAATTATTACACGTAATTTGATTTGTGTCATAAACGAAGTATCTATTTAGGCTATAATGAAGCTATTATATAGCAGTTATTATATTATACACATAATATATATTGTCTAAGCTGTATGAATAAGCATGGATTTATCCGTTATTTTCAATAAGTAATCGTACACATTATTATATTTTGGCGTGAATTCATTGCAAACCATCATAGCTGCTCGGCTCCCCCCCGGCTACGGGACCCCACCACCCCGGCGGTTGGCTACATTTTAAACAAAGTGATTAGACGAAGAGTAGTTTGGCGCCACTAAAATAATAACTTTAAATTACCTACTTAAGATGTTAAGACTTACTAATAATAATTAACTTCTCGTTAACCCGCGTCCGAAATTCGATTTTTATGCATCGAAATTTTCTGAAAAATATTCTACTATGGATTGTAGAATAAAAAATATTATAATAATATGCCGTCATTAAAATAAAATAATGTCAACTCGAACAGTTTCAAAAATGTTGTTTTATATAGTGATTGATGACTTCGAATTATGTGAAAAAAGATATTTCCAAGAACGTCGACACTTTTCGAAAAAATGAGCGTTTACTTTTAAAAGTCAATAACAACACTCGCGCGGGCGATTTACATTTTACACTGACGCGACTCACTACTCAGACGTCACCGAGACAGAAGTCTTTTATTCTGATATTATATCCATGTACAGTAATAACTATAATTGTCAACTCGGTATACCTTATCTTATGCCGAACGCAAGATTTCTCGACCAGCTGTCGCCGTCGCACGACAATCGCGTGTAAGCAGAAATATATACTCTTCCCGACCAACACTCGAAATAAAATGTTTTAATTAATTTACAAATAATTATGTGTCCCCATTAAAATGCAATTATGCGCATATTATAATGGTTTGTGATAGAAAGAATAACAACATATGCAAGGCTGGGCATTAACGAGTTAAAAAGTTAAGTAACTTTTAACTAAGTTACTCAACGAGTTACTTTTATTTTCATAAGTATAACTTCTAACTTAACGAGTTTGTTTTTTTTTTTGTTTAAAGTGACTTCTAATTTACCAAGTTAATTAATTTTAAAGTCTCGTTACTTTATTTATTTTTCCTAGTATAAATTTCATTTGATTTAAAATATATTTTGATTTTTATAACATATTTTTATATAATCAAAAAAAAAATTATTGTCTGAAAAATCAAATACTATTTATGTTATTTTATTCTGAATTCTATAAATAAATTCTAAATTGTAAACTGTCGCAAGTGTTTCGCATTATTTCTGCATTTGAGATTTCAATAGGTATTAAAATAACATAATAAGTACTTAGTTACGACTAAATAACAAAAAGGATTAAAATATATAATGTATACTGTATTATAGTATTCAGTTGTTATAAGTAATAAATTTAATTATTTTAATTGCTAATTCACAGAAAACATGTTTTTATAATATTATTACTAAACATAAACGTTCAGGCCTATAGGACTATAGGGGTAATCATAGGGGTTTTGTTGAATTTAATAATTGATTGAAGTATGTAAGCAGTAAGTTTACCTAACATACTGTAATTGATACAATACATACATTTTTAGTAAACAGTAAGACCTCCATTATATTTTGTTATTTCTTAAGCTTTAATAAAAAGGTATGATAATATTCATTTTACACGGACAAAAAAGTAACTTATCTTTAACTAAGTTAAGTTCTTTTTTTTCAAATTAAATTTTAACTTTTAACGAGCTAAATAAAAAAGAAAAGTAACTTTTAACTTTAAACTTGGCTTAAATTTGTCTATATCAAATTAACGTAACGCGTTAAAAAAATTTGTCGACTTGCCCAACCTTGAATTTATGAACCAAGTATCTATAATCTGTATCGATATAGATAAGGTCTAAATAAAATTGATAATATCATATCATCATTTTTCATATAAATAATATATGTTTTCAAATATAATACTATTTAATAAGCGATTTTCACTTAAAGACAACACACATTTTTCGCAGTGACCTAAAAACAGCTACAACGTATAATAAACTTACATATTTAAGAACGGCGTATATATAAAGTAAGTATATTTCGTTGTATTATATATTATAAATTCCCACACAAAATTGTCCTCGTGCAATAAAATATGATGATGTCTTTCGTCGTTTAGCTCAAAAATATTATATTGTATACCTTTTCCATTAGACCCGCGCTACACGGCAAATAATAATATAACGTGTTCGATATTCGACAAGGTCCCTCCTAATGCAAGAAACATTTACTATATGTTTTCAACCTCGTCATCACTTTAAAAAAGCTCGTGACGTATAAAATAATAAGCGCGAGTCGGAATATTAGATTATTATTTTATACACTATATAATATATATTATATTATATTTATTGTCCTCTGCACAACTGTGGTGGTGATTACTGTGACTTCCAACATCTACTCCTAAATTGTCCATCTCTCTCTCTATCCCGAAAACTCGCAGTTAAAATCTCTCTTTTCCACTTTTGGTATTAACTTTTCCCTTATAGACGCTCATTCAACCGATAATGTTAACATATATTTTACATACGGCGCTCGATTTTAAACTGCAATCTGACCTCAAATTTTAAAAATGTGAGCTTTTCCGACTTATATTATATATATGTATAAGTGTTAATGTCGACATGTTCATAATTGTCGAGATATTATAATGTTTTGTTAAAATCGCATTAATAATAATAATAAAAAAATATTATATTATAAATTATGATATTAAACGTTAACCGCGGTATACCGCATATTTTAATATAATAATATGACGCGTTCAACGCCTCGACATGTTATAATATCATAAATACTTATATATAAATATACAGTTTCGAGTGCCGGCGGTACCTATATCGGTAGGTAGGTCGTAGGTAGGTAGGTTAGCGTCGATATGCATAATATTTAGCAGAGCGGGTTGTGACCCAGTTCACGATAATATTATGCAAATGTGCGCGGTGTATACATAGTAAAATGGTATTATATTATATTAATTTATTAGTTGTCGCTGTTCTGTGCCGCGCGGTGTCTGCACAACGCGATCGGACTATCTATAATACCGCCTGCAGCGCGTTTGGCGTAGGTGACGCAAAAAAAAAAAAAAAATGTTTCGCATGTCGTGAAATAGTTGTAAGATAATATGTGAGCTCGGCGCACTCGCTGCGGCACTAACGATAATATTATGTAGGTACGTTCAGCGGCGGATCCAGAATATTTTGACAGGGAGGGCACAATAATCATTCTTGTAAAATTTATTTAAAAATATAATAAAATAATCTAATATATATTACCATCTATCTTACATAACAACTTATATTAACTTATATATTAGTATATAACAAACTTAATTCTTAAATATCTAATTGAAGTTTTCTATTATGTTTTGTAGAAAATATGTCCAATACTTCTTTTGTGGTTATTTTAATATCTTTATTAATATTAAGCATTGTTAAGCCGTTGAGTCTACTCTGGTTCATTGTAGACCTTAAATATGTTTTTATGCGTTTCAACGAACTGAATGATCGTTCTGAAGTCGCTGTTGTAATGGATATAAATATAATACATAATATTTTTAACAGGCACTCAATATTAGGAAACATATAATATGCAGATTTATAAGCTTCCATAGGTGTATCTGCGGTCTCAGATTTTGTCTTCCATAACTCTTTCCATAAACACAGTTCTCCACAAAGTACTTCAATGCTGGATGGTAAATCCGCTTCATATTTTTGAGCCGCATACAATATTTCTTCATCAGGTGCATCATATTCGAAATAATAGTTTGGAATAATTTTTTTTAAGTTAGAAATTATAACATTATTATCTTTAGGAAATCGTAAATTCAATTCTGATATAAGGTAATCTAAATAAGGTAAAAAATATTTATTCGATAATATTCCGCTGGATCATTATGTTTAGTATTTGCTCGATGTCGTTGTATGTTTGTTATTCTGGGAATCCGTATTTCAACATCCATTTTTTCAGCTTTAATTTTAGTTTGGTCAATAATCATTTTAAATTCGGTTATTGAATTATTTCTTATTGTATTCAATACAGATTTAACATCTTCTATCATGTCTATCGCTTTACTATAGTCAATATTAATACTTTGTAGTTGAATAGAAAGTGGAAGTGTTATGGCTAAACACTTTGTTAATATTTTTAAGCATATCAACAATTCAAAATTGCAAATAGATATGGATAGTGAATGAGCATTGCTACTTGCATAATTACTAGTACTTAAATCATCTAAAGTACTTACTATAGCCGGTAATATTTCTGAAAAGTGTAAAATCCCGTCATGCCTTTCGACCCAACGAGTATCACATAATTTTTTAGCCTTAACTGCTTTTTGAGTAGGTAAAAGCTCTAAATTTTCCCCGTCATTTTTACGTACAGTACGTTCAATATTATGCCGCACGCCTGTATAGTTATTATTATCAATGGGTACAGGGTGGGTTTTTTTTAAGGCAGATTTGAAAATAAACAAGTGCCGCGACCAGTTTTTATTATATACGGGGCGATACTTGCTAAGTGTGCTCAACTCCAGTGATGATCTGATTTTCAAACATTTTAAATATATCCTAGGTACTTATTAGGACCAGTTAATTTTCAAATTCTCGAGACTTTTTGCACTACACTCGAGCAGTGTCCTGTGGCAATACGATTTTCTGTTTTCCAAATCCCTTTTTCCGGCACTGTAGACTATTTAGCGAATGATTTTTCCGAGGACGTGTCGAAATCAAAATTCGAACTAGTAGTTTTTGAGTTATTTAACTTTGCGTGTACTAGGACAATAGGTAGGTACATGATAATGAGTTTGGAAAATATGAGAGGAATGGTAATATTTGAAAATTTTAGTAATTTGTATTAATCCATCAAAATTTAATACTAGTAAATACTATATCCGATGTAACATAAAATGTATATTTTTGTAAAATTATTTTTAAACACTAATATTATCCATTTTAATAACTGAAAAACTACTTCTTTGAACTTTGAATTTAATAAGAATATTTAAAAATTATCCACCAAATAATTTACAGTAACAATATGGATTAAAAACTATTCTTAGTAGGAAAAAAAACTCCCTCCCAAAAATGTCAGCCTGTGTAATGCCCCGTTAAAAAATTTCGATTTTGAAAGATCGTACCTACTTATAGGTATTTGTGGCAGCCGCCATGTGTTGACAACGCACAAGAGGCCATTTCAGAAACTGGCCTAGTATTGAGCAATAAAAATAAAAGAGCCTTGTGACTCATTAAAGTGGAAGTGAAGTGAGATTGATGGAATAAAGAAAGAGTCTTGGCAACAACGTATTCACTACTTCGATAGACTGACTATTTTTTCGGCCTTTTTTGAACGGTTAGGTTTTTGGTGGGGATATTATTTACGAATAAAAATTATATTGCACAAAGAATTGAAAAGAATTTTACTTAGTCACAACTACAGTGAAATCAACTGCAGTTCGGTTTGATTTCTATTTAAGGCCCCCGGTGCCGGCTATTTATTAAGGAGCAAATTATTGGCAACCTAATTCACATATTGTTTCGGCGTCTCACGATCTCGCGAATGTCGAGTATTGTAAAATATGGTTATTAGTTTATTAGTGTGAGAGAATCCCTCTAATACCCGTGTATGAACGATGCGAACGCACTCGCAGGCACGTGTCATAGAACTAACTGCAAAATATAACGAATTATTAGTTGACCATTTCGACAGACGTAAATTTATTACGTCTTCGCGGGAATATCGATGACTCATTGTCGATAGAATATTTTCAGATAATTTCTTTTTTAATTGGTAAACAACACGGTAT
This sequence comes from Neotoxoptera formosana, assembly GCA_022818045.1. Classification (NCBI taxonomy): domain Eukaryota; kingdom Metazoa; phylum Arthropoda; class Insecta; order Hemiptera; family Aphididae; genus Neotoxoptera; species Neotoxoptera formosana. The sequence goes on along the minus strand of CM040633.1, from coordinate 2,725,985 downwards.
CTTACTGCCCGCATTGAGCTCAGATTTTTTGTTTGATTAAGACTTATTTAATAATAATTTTAAAAAACTTCCTCAAGTTCCAGTTGTCTATTTTTCACCTGTTTCCACGATGATGTGGTGCTGGAGGCTGTCAAAAAATTGCGAGTAAAATAAATGAAGTGTATATTTTTTAAGCATATTTGTGCTTTTTTATGCGCACAAGTGCATGCATATTTAGTAATTTTTAAGTGCATTAAGTTTCGAGCACTAGACTAATAATATTAATATGGAGACGTCGTGCAATCATTTATTTGGTGTGGACGTATACAATAATATAGCGACGAGGGCTCGAAAAAAACATTTTATAAACCTTTTACTTCTTGTAATATTTATTTAGTGTGATGTAATCTGACCTCGCCCTTCGGTCATGTGTGTCTTTTTTGCTATAAGACAACTGCTTTTCTGCAGTGCAGGTGCAGCGCGTTGCAGTTTTATCGGCCTAACTGCATCTGCAGCCGATGGACACCGGTATAGGCAGTGGCGCCGAGTCCTATGTTTAGGTCAGGCCACGGCCTGACCACATTTTTAAAAGGGGGCCGGCGATCAGAGGGGAGCTGGATGTCTTTGCAATATTTTAATTAACATAATAAACTATACTTGGTTACTTGATGAAAATAAGAGATACATATTAATACTTATTTATTTAGGTACCTAGTTCGTAGTTCAGAGACTTCTCTATCTCATTGGGAGGAGGTACGCAGGGGGGGGGGAGTAGGCTTGGGGCCGTTGTATTTTCATTTGGCCTGAGTACATTTTTAGAAGTTCGGCGCCACTGGGTATAGGTACCACAAATATACGTATATTATTTTACTTGGTACCGCAAGATCAGTGATAACGAACCGATGTGCTGAGTTAGTTGTATGAATTATACATATCTATGTATAAATAACATATTACAAGTAATAAATAATCATCTAATCTTGATAATATTGGGAGCTGGATTATGGCTGACGCTTTATAAAAAATACTACCGAAAAACACAATTCGTATATAATAAGGCATACTAAAATTGTTCTAAACGAAATTCTCGATTTTGAATTGACGTAATAATGTTTTTTTGTCACGGTTCATTTTACAGTTTTTATGATGGATCGTGAATGTTTAAGCAACGATAATATTATCAACGAGGTTTTTCATAAATAATTTTCAATTCAATTATTTCACATACAGTTTCTATTTTTAAGGTTCCCACTAAACCAATTATTTTTAATCGTGGAAAATATAAATTCAATGAATGCCATTCGTCGGACTTCAGTACAGTGCGTTGTACAGACGTGTAGGTGATTATATCACAATTATGATTTAAAAAAAAATCAATTATAAGTCACGAGAAATTATTGCATAAATGGACGGGAAAATTGTTTACCAAACGGCGAGAATGAAGAAATAAATCATAAGTATATAAACTGCAGTGTGCGGAGGCGTGGAGTTAACAGTATTTTCTAAAAAAACATAAAAATGCAGTGGTTGGACGCTTTGTTTGCGACATTGGCTGTTTTTTTTATACTTTCGTTACGCAAGACGTTCGGGAAAATTGTAAAATCGTCAGAAACAATTATTATGCGGCCCGGCGAAAAAACATCCTAGAATTCGTCGTTCTCAAATATTATGTTGATGTCAGATGTGAGTACAAATTATATTTTAATAGGACATATAAAATATTGTCCCAAGGTGGGCTTAAACGAGTCATACATTAAAAATAGTCTCATAATATACCAACAATAATACAACATTGCTGTATAAGACACTTAGAAATAGTGCCATATACTCAGTTCAAAGTTATTTAAAAGAAACGTGTAACTTAAATAATTTTAAATTTATATTAATAATTGAGCTATACATTTTTTTTTTTTGTAAGTCTTAACTAAATTTGACACTATTTTTAGGTGCATAATAATCTGATTTAGTGATGTATATTATTAATTATTGTTGGTTCATCTCAAATCATAGGCACCTATCCGTTATCTAAGTTATGACATAATATTATGTTAAAAATATAAGTATGCGTCATTATATGATTTATGATGCCCTAATAGATATTGTGTTAGGATAATAGCCAATAGGATTCTCGTTGTAGATTATTCATTTGTAAGATTATGATTTTCAACTAGGCGAAGTAAATTATTTATATATTTTAATAGAATTACAAAATAAACGTGCAATTTTTAACGGAATTCAACTTACTTTTTAATAATTTCCCACATTAGATTAAAATATCAACGAGTTAGACGACAATTGAAGGGCTCCGTGCAACAACGAGACGACAAGTCCATTTTTTTTCAAAAGTCACTTTTTGAAGTTATCATATTATACAGATTTTTTTCTTTATAATTGTATGAGACAACGAGACATGTCCAATGATTGTTTACGGAGTTATTGTATACGCGTCTGCTCATGGCTGTATAATGTATATATAGGTTTAATAATTAGGTTCTATAATTATTGAAAGTTCACAAAAATAAAAACAAAAATGCACGTCTGACCCCCTACCTACCCAACAACCCACCAAAATCCAGAAGCAATCGTTCTGAAAAACATGGTGCGCTACGCCACTGAACTCACGTATTTTGTACTACAATATTACGACATCAATTATTTATTAACCCTGTATAGGTACCTACTAAAATATATAGTCATTAAAGGCGTGTTCGCACTCCGCAGGAAAGCAATTCGCCTTGTTTGGCTTCTGCACACTTCGTTCCTCGAGTTTCTTATAATAATTATTAATATTTAAATAGTCAGTAGGTATTTGTTTACGAGTGCGCTGAAAATGTTACATAGAAAACTTTTTGGTGTTTTGCTCACCTATATTATTCGAGTGTCGTGTGCATGGCCGTCGTTGGTGGCTTTATAATAGAATAATACACGTGACCACCAGGCACCTGCAGGATCTCGATGACTTGCGTTTGTTTTCTATTTTTGAAGTTTCACGATTTTTTTACTTCGCCTTCATCGCGTGTACAAAATACTATATAATTATGACATGTTATTTTTGATTATTTTGGTCGGAAACAATAATCATATAACATCGGCACACTATTAAATTAACAACGAGAGTATAATATATTATTATAATCGAATAGGTATGCGTATTAATCATATATATATACATAACCACATACATAGGTACAATAATAAATAATAATACTATTTTTTATTATTATAATCGATAGGTGGGGGTGGTATATGAATATAACATCAGGTTTAGGTACCTATATATAACACGTCATTATAGTATATAACCGAAAATAAAAACAACACCATCTATAACAGTCATAGTAACTATTTATTAACACAATCATCGCAAAAGATGCAGAAAATATTTGAAAAAAAAAAAAACTTAAACAGAATAATAATATAAATATAGTCAACTAAATCGGTAACACTTTAATATAATATGTCGTTTGCTAGATAAGGATTTCACTTTTTGTACAGTCATGTACGAAATAGCGTCTATATTGTAATCCATAATAATATTGCAGGTTATCAAATTTTTAATCTCCGAGAGTTCAAAGCGATTTTGCGAATGTTTGCCAGACATCCGGCCGAAGCCTCCTGCACGTCGGGATCTCGTGACGCAATAGTCTCCATCAGAAACTGTAATTACAACAATAATTAGGTATACCCATTACTATTATTATTCTATAAATAAATACTATTTTTTTTTAGTTTAGACGGAATAAAAAATTTCAACCGAATTACCTCCCTCTCATCATCATATTATTTTATACCCGTATTGTTTCTAAAATAATTTCAAGGTCTCCGCACGCGTATATTATAATACACTGGTCGCGGGGGACTTTCATACCTAACCTATGTATAGGAGGTGCATAATATAACCATTGATTATAAATATAGTGATTATAATTTATAGTACATAGTATCACGATGATGTAGAGGTAGACCGCGTAGACAGGATATTATCTTCTCTTGCATTGTGCGCGGTACGTGTTTTATGATTAATGATAATAAATAATATTATAAAATAGTACAAATCATCAGGTGGTATTCTGTGCAAACTGCAAAGCTAGTGTGGTTGGCCGAATGACGTCTGACATAACATCACTGCGATAATAATAATATTATGTATGGTCGTACAACGTTTATTTTTCAACGTCTGCGAATTGTTATTATTATCATCATATATATGGGCTCGCCATATTGTTGAAAACGTTTTACTATTTAAAATTTGAATATTATCTATATATTATACGAGTACCTATATAGAGTTTCAATATGAATACGAAGCAATTAAAACGAAATCAATATTATGTCACGGTCACGTTTAATTACCTAAATAGTAATTTCCTTTACTGTAATATATAATATTGTTTTTTTTAAAAAAACATTTCTATATTATTTATTAATTTTTTTTTGAATTCTTATGCGGATATTAATAATAATTTGTAAACAACATAACTTCTGGGCCTCCATTCGATTTTTCCACTCAATGAGGCTCGGTAATCTTTCTGATATCAAACATTAAAAAAAAATAGTATCTCACTATATTTTACTTATAAAAAAATTATTTATATAAGTCTTTAATATTATTTTATGTACGCATCCTGCTTTAACTTAAAAGTCCATAATTAATGGAAATAATTAACTTTCTGAAAATAATTGAGAATTCTTTATGAATTGGATTTCTAAGATTTTTAAGAAAACAAAAGTTATAACTTATAGTTAATTTACTTCTAGTTTTAGGAAAAGAAATACCATAATATTATACTAAAATAATTGTGCCCATTTAATACAGACAGTAATGATTTTCAAAAAATGCTGTAAAGTTAATGATGGGGTATTGTGGCGATCCAAAACACCATTTTTCCCATTGAAATCGTTTCCCCCAAATATTTTATAGCAGATGATTTTTTTGAAAATGTTGATGTTTCTAAATCAAAATTCGAATGAGTAGTTTCTGAGTTATTAAAATGTTTAACTAATGCCTGGTTGCATGAACAATTAATTCATTTAATAGTTCGATAACATTTAATAGACCAATCATGGGCTACTAAATCATGGTTAACTAGCAGGACCATTAGTTTACTATTGATTCATTAAATGTTTAGTGATTGTTCATGCAACCCGGCATGAGGATAATAGTCCTGAGAAACAGCTAACAAAACTTTCTCATTTGTATTATTTAATCTAGTATAGGAAGTAGGAACTCATTAATTTAATAATACTTTAAATTATACTTGGACCATTTTTACAAAATTTTAATATTAATTACTATAATTTTTAAATCATTATGATTCCCATATCTTAAAAATCTATTATTATGAACTTTTGATCCATATTAGTAGGTAAATTACACACAGTTGAATGATTCAAAAACAAAATGTTCAAAAAAATTACCAATATTTACAGGAAAAAGGGTGATTTTCACTCGAACACAAAATGTTGCGGGCATTACCCGGAGGACAGTGGGGCACTTCTGAATGGTTTAGAATGTTTAGAAAAAAATGTCATTAAATATGATTAAAATTTCAAAAATCCGAATTTGTATTAAAAATACTGGGGGCGAATATGTTTCTTAGTGAATCATTCTACATATATATTACACATACACTGTTATAACGTATTACAGGTATTTTTTTTGTTAAATTAACGTACCTACTTATTCAAACATACGTAGATTGTCGTTATTACTGTTGGCAAATAATAATATATTATTACGGTGAAGGTATATAGTGGAGGTACCTATTACAGCGAAACAAATAGAAACGAAAATGAATTAAATTAACCGCAAAAACCGTCTTTTGTATACTCAAGCAACGCCTTTGAAGCCTTATCGCGCCAAGCACAATAATTATTTGTATATTTTATTGCCATCGTACGGGAACGACACCACAAGATTCCATGGCCACGCAATTAGTCGCGTCTCCGGACAGGCCGTGCAGGGCGAACGTGACGTTCTGTTTGACCAGCTCGGAATTTGAATGTATGTACTTGGAAATGGGCAGTACCACGTCGAGTCGGCCGAACGTGTGACAGTTGCGTTCCAATAAACAGCAAGAACCGATGGCGCGAGATAAATGGGCTTGGAGGTCCGAATTGCTCTGCCAATGAAAAATCGTGGCCGACAGTCAATAATGTCGCCGCCGTCGACTTTTGCGCTCGTGGATTACATTTTAATAATATTATATTATGTAGGTATTACCGTGTGCACCAGACTAGACAACCGCTGTACGATATCGTAATCGGTGAGAATCGCCAAGTTTTCGGGTTCTTTGGCCAGAATTCCGATGACGGCGCACGCGGCTGCTAACACCCTCGTGTCGTGCGATTTTAATAGATCGACCAACATTACCAATCCGGTAACCAGAGAACGCATAATGTCACCGGACTCCTAATAAATATAGTACCTATAATAGCCATTATAATAATAATAATAATAATAATAATAATAATAATAGAAATAATAATAATTATTCTATAAGGCATTAGATTATATTATATTGCATTAGATTAGGATTTCTAACCCTTCCATAATAATAAGTACCGGTCCGTAAATATAGAGTGTCTGCGGGATGTTTGTCCTCGCATGACCCGGTCATTACTTATAAATTATTATTATTTTACCTACTCCTGCCTAAATATTGTAAAACTCGCACTATCATTAGAACGCATAATAAGAAAATATTAATAGGTATAGGTACCTATATTAATAATTATAAATTAGCTATTCTATTGTTATCATCACTATACCTATTCGCAATTATTGTAATCGATATCTCTACATCGGTATACTTTTAATATTCTCCCAAATCATTGTAAATAATTATTGTTATCTATTGTCTTATATAACGTTAAAGAAAAGCATATTCAAATAACAGTTCACCATAAGTTTATAGGTGATTATATGTCAGGAAAAATTTATTTTCTTAAAAAAAAGAAGCTATTTCAAATAATTGTCAATAAGAGATGCGAACACAGAAACTTGGATTTTAGGTTAACCAACAATTAATACTTTCAATTATGTTAATAGCGTTTTTTAATACATCGCGTAATGAAGTTTTATACAGAATTAATATTTAAACATTTTAATTAGGAAAAAAGTATTTGACGGGGGTCAACACGACGAGACATGGTGGTACTTATTTAAATTGGGCGATTATTTTAGCACTCATTAAAATATCTTTGACAATATTATATTAAAAAAAAAAAAATATTCGTTTCAGGTTTTTACTTTTTTGAATGGTGACGTACAATTATTATTTCATATTCCCAAGCAGAATATTTTTTTTGAGAATTTCAACACACAACAATCTATAACGAGTTTACGAAAAGTTTTAATTAGTTATAACTTGTAAATTGAAATACTTATTAATACTAGTTATACTCTCAACAAATATTCTGCTTAGGAATACGAAATCAAAAAATGCATTTCGTCATTCAAAAAGTCTAAACACTTAAAACAAATAATTTTTTCCCAGGGAAGCCACTTTGCTGTTCTCGAAGGTTTTGAGTGTACTAACCTCGTCATTGAGACTGGTCGCTGTAATGGATGTGCGTTATATTTGAATTCAATAATAAATCGTCGTAAACAATAGCTCTGAACGTGAGCGGTGTGTCAGCATCTATTTCTAAGGATATATTTTATAATTTTTTTTTTATTACTTTTATTAGTAATTTATTTTTACTATTACGTTATGAAAAAATAATTTATTCCGAAAACATTGCATACTTTCTAATAATTATATTATGATACCTAGTTATTATTATATCAATGGACAATGATAATATGATATTAATGTTATAAACCCGCATAAATTCAATATAGGTGTAAGTACATTAGAACGGTGTGATTAAGATCGTGATATAATTAATATTAATTAAAGTGAGTGCAAATATTTTGGAAATTTCATTGTGGACAGAAAACAGCGATAAATGTAAAACATTTTGCGAAAAAAAACGAAAACTCAACATTACGAATATCAAAAATGCATGGTTAGTTACATTTTTTTTCATATAGCGTTTGAATTAAATTGTTGACAAAATTTCTAGAAATCTTGAATTATTTTGTAGACATAATATAATATGTAGGGTGGCCAGACGTCCCGTTTTCTATACGGAAAAGTTCCGTATTTTTAAAGTCTGCCTCTGTGTGCCGACAAAAGCTTTCGGGCCGCTTAATTGTCGCGTTTTTTAAATATTTCCCATTTTCATATCTATTTATAAAAAATATGTAAAGAAAATTAGGTACAACCGCATTATTTGTCGCTAAAGATGAATCAACTTCTTCATTATTTCATAATGTAAATACTATAGTGTTAGCCAACGATATCATTTTTAATATCGATATTTTTCGCGATGCATGATAATATTTTTGAATATTTATATTTTGTATACTTTGATAGGTAATATTAAATGAATATTTAGAAATAAAATTTTAAACTGTTTTGGTTTATCAACTATTAATTTACTATTTAATTAATTACTAATTTCGTACATCTTCTTAGGTATATAATAAATGATAAAAATAGAAATAATTAATGAACAAAATCAAATTAGTAATATTACATATTATTTTATAATATTAATCTATGCTGTTTTATATTTTTATTTATTTATTTGTCTTTGCTATTATACATCGATATCTTATTGAAATATCGATATCGTTGGCCAACACTAGTAAATACTAATAGAGCCTTTTTTATTTTTGAAGTTAAATTTTGTCCCCGAGTTATTGTTTAAAAAATGTTGTATTCAATAAAGGATGCTAATATGCTATTATTTATATAAATACAAATGAATTCAAAATTCCAACAAAATTGACCCTGTATTTTAGTAAGTATGTATTTTATATCTGACCACCCTAGACACTTGGGCCCGTGAGAGACACAATTGACCACTTCTGCTCAGAATCATTTTTTATCGTATATGTACAATGATTGCAAATGATTTATTATTGATTTCGAATTTAACACATCAACCACCGAAACTGCACTGACTAAGCAATAAAACTGATAGATATTAAAATATAATATAGTTACTTATTATAATTATAGCAGTATATACTTATAAGTAATAAGTAATAACAATTATTGAACTATATAATTACCTATAATATGTGTTGTACTGTTATTACTTAGAGGTTAATGGTTGTAAATCACAATAAAAACCGTTATCGTTCACCGGTTACCACATTATTTCAGTGTGGTAGCAGGTATACGCGTACCAATACGGCAATACGTACCAATACGCGTATAGGTACTAATTATTATTATATAAAGTACAAGACCGTACATGCATTTAGATATCTAATTATGCGAGAAAAATGTCGAGTAGTTTTACATAATATACCGACCTATTATTTATTATATCTAGGTGTTAACATAAGCGAAAGTTTATTCTATCGTAAAGGATCGTAAAGGCACACACAGGATTGGGGGAGACGTATTATAAGTATATGAAACAAATGTGAAAAACAAAATCGGAAAAATTGTCGCAATAGTGTGTTAAATATATATTGGATTTTAAGTCATAACCTGCAGGGTAGTGTATCAATGAACACGCTGTCAGTATAGGTAATTAAAATTTTTAAATATACGAGATTAATTTTTTTTTAGACAAAATTTCAAACCTGTTGCGTTTAGTGTTAATTTTAGTGCTATTCTTAAAATACCGAACATAACAATTAATGACCACGTAGCAACTATATGGTACTTGAATTTATCGTTCAGAATGTATCAAAATGTAAATCCTATTAAACGTAGCAATCGTTATTATTCGTAGGAATATCAAATATACCTATATAAACTATATATATATATATATATAGTTTGTACGGTGCGACATGAATTTACTTTGGTATTTTTAAGTAACGTGACCAACGTGTGCCCCGCCGTAGACTGAACAAGAGTGGAGTCGAATTTCATCATGGACCATACTAAACGGATGCCATCATTGCTAACCACTTGTTCCATGCACAGCGGATCGGACGCACAGTTGTCGATCACGCGGCACACGTTTACGAGAATCCTCTCATGGCCGGTGTCTTGCAATAGCTTGATTATGGGTACTAAACCGTCGGCCGCCCTCAGAGCGATCTTGTTGCGTCCTATTTTCGTGCATTCCGCCAAAGACGCTACGGTGTTGGCGATCACCTATATATGCGCGACACCAAAAGCGAATGCGATTACTATAATAATATTATCATTATTGATTTAAAATTTATCCCGCACAGACGGGTTTAGGTACTCGTATATTGTACAGCAGGGGTGGCCAAACATTTTTTTGATCTTACTGCTGAGAATATAGTTTTCTTCCAAACACCAAATAACTTAAAAAAAATTATTGATCACTAGTATTAAAAATAAACACACTATTGTATATAAGTAATGCAATTTAAGTGTTAAGTTATCTAAAAATTAATGATTTCAAAATAAATTTATATATTATATAATACTGTTTGCGTAAAAGCGTACCATTGCATAATATATCGTTGGCCGCAGTTAATTATAATCTGGGGAATAGTATACTTAGCTTAGCTACTATAGCCTACTTCTAAACGGTCTTCGCTGCAGCCCTAAATGACAGGCTTGGATTCGGAGGGGGGGGGGGCTACAGGTGCTCGGTCACCCCCTGTCGTCTAAACCACCAATACAACTAATTTTTATTATAAATTACGTAATTTATGTTATTTAAGGTATAATCTATTTTTTTTTGAAGCAGACACTGTTAACGTTTTCTGGATCTAAGCCTGCTGAATGATCATCAACAAGTGTAGCTCGGCATTCAGCTTTTATAACCTTCATAATATGAGGAGTAAACGCCTTGCACACGAACACAGTGGCGTATACATAACTTTTGCAGTATGGAGGGGAATCAGTTGCAAACAAATTATCATGGAAAGAAAAATGTTAAACATGGATGGCCTAAGTACTTGCACGTTAAAATAAGAAAAAGGCCTATGGGGGGAGATCTGACCCCCCCCCCCCCCTCCTTGTACCCGCCCCTCGCACAAACATGTCAGTCCGAAATATGTATGCAACTGTTTATCTACAATCTATATACTAAATCTATATAATATTATAATAACAAGTTCCGACAAAGAGTCGGAATCGACTTTGAAATCGTCCGAGGCCGACCGTTTGGCCGCCCCTGCAATTTGAGATTTCCTCCTCACGTCTTCGCTGTCCGAGTCCAACAGTTTCACCAAAACGTGTATGCCGTTTATGTCTTCCAGACGTTTCACGTTGTCCGGGTTCATCAGACATTTCCATATCGCACCCGTGGCGGCTTCCATCAGTTTCGTTTCGCATTTGTGCGATTCCACTTTGACAATGTTCACCAACGAGTTTAGGCCCCCTTGTTCCTTGATCATTTTCCGGCTCTCGGGATCTTCGGCACACTGTATTATACAATAATAATGATATCATCATCGTCGTCGATTTCGTAAAATAAGGCGTTGTTCGACGTATAATAAACTCGATACCGATAAATTATGTGATTATAATATTATTATATATTTATATTATTTCCAACAGCAGTAACGCACACACATACTCACATTGAACGTTATGGTGGCAGCGTTGTTCATCATTTCGATGTCCGGACTCTTCAACAGCTTCAGTATGTCGACCAACATGCCTTGCTCTTTGATGGCCGTCCGAAAAACTGGCTGTGCAAATTCACAATTTCATTTCGAGCTCAATGAAAATTAATATTCGATATCGCGCCGCCGTTTGTCGTAAAGTCGTACAATTCCTGTCCTACCTGCGTCGCACAATTGACGATAATTCCCATGATAGATCCGACCACATCCTCGTGCACCGAGGTCAATAGCTTCGCCATTACCGGTATGATTCCGGACCGCCGCATCACGTCTTTGTTTTTGTCCGATTTAGACATCGACCACAACGCTTTTGAACAGTTGCACAACAGACTGAATAACTTTTGTTGAACCGCCGGTAACATTTCGCTTTCGGTTTTTAATACTTGATGCGGCACGTCCATATAGTCGACCTGCAGTCACATCACACCGATGAATGCAAATTTGTATAGTCATTAAACAGGTGGGTGTGACGCTATAGTCGGGTTCAAAATACTATACAAAATAAAGACGATAAACGTATAGTGTTCGTTTATTTGCGTTTACCATTAGTTTAATACCGCCGGCTTTGCGTATGAACTTTCGCCCTTTTTTTATTTTCGCTACATTGGCTAGGGTCTCGGCCGATAGAATTTGTAGGTCTAGCGATCGGTCGGACAACAACTTCACTAAAATCGGAATAGCGCCCAAATTTGTCAAATTTCTTCTGGTTCCCAACATGTATGACATTTCATTTAACACTGCCAGTGCGCCGTGCTAAAAAAAAACATACGTATTGAAATTACCTTATTTTTGAACCCTGACATATTCAACTGAATTCACTTATAATAATTATATTGATATCGCTTGCTATGTATCAGAACATTTTATATCATTATTAACTACCTGCTCGTACTTCAAAACTAGGTATTTAAAAATAAAAACATTTAATGTATACTTAATCAGTCGTTTAATTTATTCGATATTTTTTAATGCCATTATAAACTATTATGTTCATCGAATTACTAAACCATTATTTTAACAAACAGTGTTAACATTTATTTATTTCAAATAAAAACTGAAAATAAGAGTATAATAATTATTAGTTACATTGAGACGAGTCCTTTTTTATAACGTTAACAAGTCGGTTGTTGAAGTTATGAAATTAATTAAATGTCGGTTTGCACGAAAATTGTATTGTACCATCACATTATACAAAAACCAAAAGAGTTACCAACCGCAAGGGCGCATATTTGCTATAGTTACTCTGTAAAGAATATTTTATAGTTGATATATTTTTATTTATCTCGAAAGTTGCCAAGTTAAAACACGGTTAAAAATCGGCGTAACGTCCTCAAAATAATTTCATTTAAATGTTTCAACGGAGACCTGCTAATTGAAAACATATATTATTTTAAATCGATTTTAATATATTATTAATTGGTTCGCTTTGATCGGATCGTCAAAAACGAATGCGTCTATAAACGGACTGTAAAACCATTTTTAAAACGTCCGCGTTAATCCGTACAACATTACTCTGCATTCGTTGTGGTCGGTTTCCAATAAATTGATCAGAAGCTCTGTACCGCCGGTACCAATCACGATGCTCTGCGTGGACTCGTCGCGTAGATTGTGGTCTACCAACGCAGCCAGCGCGATCGCCGTGGCCGTTTGATTTCCTACCTTCAAACAACACGTCATATAATTACAATATGTTACTATATTATGTTATATTCCAAAATATTTTTAATAATAATTTAAAACGTTTGTATCGTCGTTACTCGTATGTATTTAATCAGTCTCTGGATGCTTTCTATTTCAGCCGCGTCATCGGACGACGATGTCGGATTGTACCATCTGTCTTCTTCAAACTCGCTCAGCGTCATGCTGTAACTCGAACTGTCATCCGATTGTGCGGGTTCCTCGACCATCAGTGTGTACAGAGCACTGGGGGCCTGATATCCAAAAATGGATATAGCATACAAATCGTATAATAATTAAATATTGTCGCAACTACTCCATGTACACAATATATTATATAATTGTATCGATACGCGTTTTATACTATATATATACCTACATCGCGTTATTGGCGATTTTACTATTAATTTAACTAATAAAAAAAGGTTACAGTAAACGCCTTAAATCTTGATTGACTATATATTGTTATTGTGTTGTATACAAATTACAATCCATTAAGCTATTGTGTAATTTCGCATAATATAAGACACATAATAATATTATGATGATACCCCGACCAAATAGAAAGCTATATGATCCCAGACGATGCAGTTGGTATATTATGAGTAGAGTTAGGATGTCGATGACCTAAAAAACACACAAAAATGCAATAAAAAAATGCTAAAATATCCTAAACATAAAAAAAAAAAATTTTAAAAATGACCAAAAAAATCTACTTAACCAAGTGAAGAAATGTTATTTAAAAATAATAATTTTTTTTAGAGATATGGGTGTGATAATGGGTGTCGGAGTAATTAAAAAAATTAATTGTAATCTTAATAGACATTATATATAGTTGTATACATTTCAATTTAATCACAACAAAAAACTACAATTATGATAATAAAACTATTTTTTTTGAATATTATACAAATTTTCTTTAAGATCTAAAGTTTGATAAAAATGCCCCAAAATTGTACAAAAATTACAAAAAATGACCTAAAATATGTAAAAATAACTTAAAAATGTTAAAAAATGACTTAAAAAAACAAAAAATGCATTTATAGCTAAAAGTACCAAAAAAATGCAAAATAAAATTAGAATATTCTGAATCAGGGGAGCATGAAACAAATTTTTGGCTAAGATAGCATATTGTATAGAATCAAAGGAAAAAAAATGCAAAAGTCATCAACATCCTAACTCTAATTATGACCATCTCATCCGCACCAGGCCTGATGGATCTTCGTAATAATAATGTCAGTTATTGTCAGCCAATAACTTGTGAAGAAATACGATATAAGATACAATAGTGAAGTGATGAAATATTGGAGCGGGGTAAGGTTGTAGTGTTTTTTTGAATATCAAAAAAACTATGACGATGATTACTATATGTATTTTATCACAAGCATGAAGCATTATTCGCGTGATAATTGTATAAAATCAGACGAATCAAATAAATAAAAATGGTGCTTAAAGTATCAAACGCTCATCACATATTCTGTACCAACCTGAAAATGATACAGGAAATGAAGTAGGTATATGTCAAGTCTCGAGGTAATAGTTTAAACTGAAGTAAGAAGTGTGTACACTTGGTATAGGTCATGGGTCCTCAACCCTTTGAGGTCCAATTCCCCTTGAAACTATTTTATGAGTTCACGCCCCACCTCCTCACTACTTAAAGATTGATGTTAGCATAATATTTATATGTAAACTATACTTTAATGTTGGTAAGGTTAGGTTCAACATTTTGAAACCTCCCCCTCTGAAATTTTGTCACGCCTCACTAGTGGGTGGGGGGGGGGCGCTCCCCTCAGGTTGAGAACCACTGGTATAAGTCATACCTCTCAAGACAGTAGTGGTGTGATAATATTATGATAGTACCATTTATTTTAAGTATAATCAAAAAAATAAAACGTCTATAAAAAAAGATATTGCACGTGTATTTAGTGTATTTTTAAGACGCTATAAGAACAATTTACGAGGAATCATGTACAATATTTTTGTTTTTTTAAGTGTAGAAAATTAAAGCGAAGAATAACTTCCTATATAATTGCTGACTCCGTGAATGTTCTGCCAAAAAGATTTAAGTAGCCTCGACTTGGTTTCAAACCGAGATTCAAAAACTCACCAGAGGGTCCACTATATAGAGGAAATCTAGATAAACAGACGACGCAGAACTTCGGACGTAAAGGATTCCTAGCTGGTGGACCAGAAACCACCCTGAATATTGCAGAAACGATTCTTCTGCTCGAAGTGTGACGACAGTCACAGAAATAAAAATAAAAAACACATCGCCTTACAAAAACCAATTTGCATCCTCTGAAAAAATTTCTCACGAATTTCAAACGAATTGCTTAAAAATATTTAAACGTTGACCAGGTGCAGTATAGATTGGCACACTAGGGCGAACTCCGCAAAATGTTTTGGTCTACTGCTCAGCCTATTAAAATTGTAAATACTTATAATGACTAAACTATTTAGAAATTCCATTTTTATACATCAAAACGTCTCGCAGTATTAATAGGACTATATGAATTATGGACGTTACACAGCTATAGGCGTTTTACCTTGCAAATAATTTATTATATTAAATAATTTTTTGATTATAACAATATTTGAGATCGTTTTCAAGCTATAATATTTTATATCATATTGTTCAAACATAATAAATTCGTTAACGTTTCAGCTTTCAATTCTGAAAACAGTAAAATTATTTTTAACTAAAATGTAGTACCTATATTAGTAAGTATTTAATAGATAGCTGACAAATGTAATTTAGAAATAAGTCATAACTAATATTGTTAAATAGATTATAAATATACCTAGCTACTACCAATAGTAGGTAATTACCTATACGTTATACTCCAAACAGATTAACATAATACGCGGAAAAAGTTGTTAAATTATTGGATTTTCTTAATTTTTTAAAGAAAATCGTAAACATGTAAATTACACTCCGTATTATGACGTATAAAACAGTTAAATAAGTACCTAGTCTATTACGAAATTGATTACATGTTATTAGACTTACATCATCACGTTTTATTAATCATAAATAAAATATTATATTAATAGGTTTTGTTTTTTTTTAAAATATTATATGTTTTATAAGTTAGGTTTAAAGATTTCAAGTGTTTATAAAATTAAAAACAATTTTTTTTTTGAAATATTCTGATACATGGATAATTGCAGGGTTTTGAATAATGCATTTATTTTTCAATGAATATATGCATGAGTACCTACAATTAGTTTATACATTGGTATAATAAAATATGCGAATGCATTAATTTTACTAATAAATGCGAATAAGAATTGAACGCTATAGTGCATTCTTCGAACATTAAAAATATGTGTTTTGTAAATTAACTAATTAATTAATATCAAATTCCAGGCATCACCACCATTGGGTTTAATTTCAAATTGTATTAGTTGATATTTTTCATACGGTGTATAAAATACTTTGGGTTCTACTATTATGAATTTCTAACTAAAAATAATTTTACAAATTTTAGTGATTTTTTTACGATTTTTGTCAACTTTTAACTTTGGACGCACATAAAAAATTAATGCAAAATTTTTTTTAATTTCCACTTATAATTGACGGAACAAAAACGGAAGTTTGAACTGCAGGACACTCTCTGAGTGGTACAAAAAATCTTCGAAAATAAATTGGTCTTTAAAAATATTATTTAAAAATTCCGAAAATCAGATCTAGAATAACTCCATCATTAAAGAAAAAAATGGGGTGAGAACTGCGATCATGCTTGGTGTATCATTTTGTAATTTTTTCGTAAATCATAATAATATTACAGGTGTAGAATGAGGGGAATAATAAGGATAGGCTATAGCCCTTAAAGAACTTTGTTTGTCCTCCTACATTATTTTTTTTGTTACATTTTTAGAATTTATGTTGTGTACTCGAAACATTATACGCTAAAGCCCCCACCTATACCATATACATTTATCACGCTTTGTCTATGAACATTACCTACCATTTCACTGTCTTACCTACATGCGTGAACTATAATTTCTTCGCCACGTCAAGAATAAAAACGTAGTCAATATACTGTTGCAAAAAGGATTTGAAGATTGGAATACGGATATTTCAATTTTGAAAAATTGAAATGTCGAAAATAAACGGAAAATTGCTTCAATTTTTAATCAATAAAAAAAAATGGGCTCGGAGTTTACAACGTAAGTTTTCATTACTCAATCCCTTTGATTTAATTCCTTATTATTCGCGTCATAAATTGCGTAAAATGCATTAATTATACTCTTAATAATAGTATTTTGATTGAGAATTAATATCTTTACTGAAAAAAGTAACTAGATTTGAATTTGAAAACAGGCATAAAATATATTGGTTTTTTCGACTGTTTTGATTATTATCCTTCTCTAAAATGCAAACCGTTCCACCTGAAAATTTGGTATGTCTACGAGCGTACCAATTTAATCAATTTATGACACCGATAGTTAGCCACTCATTACTGCTAATATGAACAACCCAAAATTATCGGAGTTTAACTTAATTATTTTGTTTAAAAATTGTTATTTCATAAGTTAATTCACAATAATTGTCATTTATAATGGTGAAGTTTAAGTTTTTACGAAATTGGATATTTACATATTATAATATAATGATTTCAGTTACAATATAAAAAAATATTAATCGTAGGGACTCGATTTATTTTAGTATTACGTATACATTACTATATTTCCGCATACACAATGCAATTATCAAAATATTTAGATTCATTTTTAGTTATTTATACTACAAATCTATTCATCCCATAATAATTATACGGTACTTAGGTCAGTATTAAATTATAAGTAAACAACAATAATCTATGAGATGTTTTTGGTAAAAATTTGATTAATTTACCGTATTATTGACGGCGAGTCTCCGCTCAGAATCCTTTTCGTAGGTATATATACAACGATTTATCATTGAATTCAAATCGTACAAATCCATAATACAGTGACCTAGGCACTTAATGATGAGGTTGAGGTACATACAGGACGCCATATATAGCAGAAGCATGTTTACTGGTAATTTTAGATATTTTATTTTTTAAATAATAATAATAAATATTTATTGGCCAAAAAGAAAATGCATAGTGTTTACATAATATAGTTAAATTACATAAATAATGGCCCATCTCACCACTGAGGATAACATCTTATCGGTGATGATGGAGTACTATTAAAGGATTAATATACATTTATAAATTGTATAGTAATTTCGAAATTGTTTGTAAATATAGTATTAAAAGTACCTAGTACAAAAGTTTCAGTACCGTGGTAAATAATTTTGTGAGATTACATATGTAAATAATATTGGTATTAGTAATAAAATATTACTGCGGGACTTACTACTATTTTACAGTTATTGAAATTTTTTTTTTTTTTATCTTTTATCGTTTAAATTTTGGACGAGCGAAATATAATATGTATATGGGCTAAATTGTTCAGCACAGGCCTGCACACCTCACCATTTCATTCTTATATTGTTATAGCTAAACTCACTCTATCTACAAAATGTCATTGGAAAATAAAACTAAATATGTAACTTGTGATTATTCTTTATCACCATATTATATTTAATTCGTCATAAGTATAAGCATAGGTATATATTATTATTATTATTATAGATAAGCAAATGCGCCTACCTCAACCAAAGTCTTGTCTTCTAATATGGCGTCCGTGTCGTTTCGCTTGTTGTCTTTCGCAGATCCTTCCCTCGGAGTTTCCATA
Organism: Neotoxoptera formosana; assembly: GCA_022818045.1. Classification (NCBI taxonomy): domain Eukaryota; kingdom Metazoa; phylum Arthropoda; class Insecta; order Hemiptera; family Aphididae; genus Neotoxoptera; species Neotoxoptera formosana. The sequence continues at coordinate 2,706,973 of CM040633.1, read as the reverse complement.
TTGTTATTATTCGTCACTTCGTTCATAATTTTCCAGTTTCTTATTTCGGCCGTTCAAACGTGTAGGTAGGTAGGCAGGTGCCTGCCTATAACGGATACAACACTATAGAATGCAGCATAAAGACGAATGGGTTTCGTTATAACAATGTCAAATACATAATATTACAGTCTAGGTACATGTATATAGGCCAAATATCGATCAAACTCTCCGTTCATTGTTGACTACCTCCTAATTGCACGCATTTACATATAGTATACCTATAGTTAAAAAGTTAAAGTATTAAGTTAAAGAGCTAATTTTGTTTTAACTTTTTAACTCAACTAGTTATAGTTCATTTTCTAATCAACTTATGACCTTAACTATAGTTTAATTGACATTTGAAATAACTTAGCTTTTCTCGGTTAATTTAAAAATAATCCATCGAGTCTCTATACGAATCCATACTAGTAAAAAAAAAAGTAGATTAACTTTTTTTAAACCTAGTTAAGTTAATATATTTTTCCGTATTAAACTTATCGAGTTAAATTTATGATTTATTAACTGTTGACTTATCCGTTTTGTGTTTTATTAATTCGAGTTAATTATTTTTATTAACTCGCCTAACCTTTGGAATATACCTACCCAATATACAAAAGTATAGTTGCAGTTTGCATTTTTGTGCACACACAAATATTCGCAAAGATAACACCCCCACGTTTATAATTTATTATTATAACGAGTTTTGAGTGTAAATACATTATTACATTATATTATCGTTTATCGTTTAAATTTTAGACGATCGAAATATAATAATATGTAGGTAAACATTTTTCAGCGCAGGCCTGCACACCGCACCATTTCATTCTTACATATTATATTATTACTAGCTGATCCCGTGCACTTCGTGACACTAAGTGCCAGCTATATTAGCTGTCCTATCCTAGCTGTCCCTTCTAGCGTTGCCTGAATCATATGCCCATATATTATGTTAAGATTAACCTCAAGTGATTTATATACATCTAAGCCTCCTAGGTAAGCAATCCACTGCATCGGGTCGTGGATAATATAGCAGTAGTAAATTATCAGGTAGGCAATCCACCTGCGGTGGATTGCGGACCCCATGAGATGCGTAAGTTACTGAAATCAGAATTAGGTACATTAAAAATAAAAACAACAACCGAGATAGTAGGTTGTAACCAATGGCAACCATTTATAAACAAATACTTCCATCGTAAATCTCAAAATAACTTAAACTCGCCATAACTCCTGAACCATATATCGCACCGCATACAAACTTAGATAGTAGCCGATTCTCAGACCTACTGAATATGCATATAAAATTTCATAAAAATCGGCCAAACCGTTTGGGAGGAGTATTTTAACTAACATTGTGACACGAGAATTTTATATATAAGGTAGCTAAACTAAACTTTTAAATAACGATTGAGTTCTACGTTGAAAAAAACAATCACTAAATCTACATATTATAATGTCATTGGAAAATAATTAAAACTAAAATAATGTAAACCCGTGATTTTCCTCTATCGCCATATTATATTTAATTCGTCGTAAGTATAAGCATAGGTATATATTATACATATATATTATTACAGAATAGCTAATGCACTTTTGGAATATGCCTACCCAATATACTGCAGCAGGTAGTTGCAGTTTGCATTTTTGTGCACACTGCACAAATATTCGCAAAGATATAACACCGCAGCTTTTATAATATATATTATTTTTGTATTATAACGCGTTTCGAGTGTAAATATACATTAAAAAAAAAAAAATCCTCTGAAAAAAAAAACAATCATTATTAGCGCGTGATTATTGTATTGTTGTTTCGTTTTATTTCCTGCTGTCCGGTATATATACCGACTGCAGCCGACGTTATTATCTGGTTGCACGACTAAATATACTATTTCGTCACACAGTGACGACGACGACGACGACGACGACGATGACTATAACAACGACGCAGTCAGGCAGGTACGTCGGACGGTTGTAAACCATATTATACCGAGTATATTATACCGACCGCGACAGCAGCAGCAGTACTAAAACTGCAATCAAATCGTGCACGTTCGCTCGAGCTCAGTGTTATAATAATAATATTATTATCGTACGATATATAGGCTCCATCATCGTCCATTGTTGTCGTCGTCGACGCGCAGAGTTGTTCGCGGGTACAAATCGCGTTGCTAAACGTCGAGTGAGCGAATAACAATAGTAAAAATACGTTTAAATCATTTTTTAGACGCTCCGAATCGTTATCGATATAATCGTAATATAATATTTACTTGCAATCGAGAAAACCCGCGAGTGCGTATTTCGTACACGAATATTATAATATTATATCGTTTGTGTCGCGGACGGTCGCGCAGTCGTCTGCAACGTACGTTCGGAGACTTGAATGCGTCTTTAAAGGTAAACAATAATATTCGAATTTAATTTTAACAAACGCTGCATTTATGCAAAATGTGTGTGTGATGTGTACACACGCTGATGGGAGTTTATCGATTCGGAAACTACGTTTTAATCTCAATGTATATGAGACGAAATGTATAGCATATAATAATATTCTAAGCGTCTCTTTGGAGTAAACCTTATTATTCAATTCCTATATAATATTATGCTGAAATCTTAGACGTTCAACTGGAAAATTCGTCGATTTAATAATTATTTGATCGTCACTCGCGCGAGCAATGTCGTATTCTTCCAAAATGAATTTAGCCACAACTTATGTAACCGATTTTAATATAGATGTTTAGTTTAATTTTAGGTTTCATACCACGGACTATGATATTTTTTATTATAACTATATTCTACGTTTTTTTTTTATTATACCTAGTGACTAGTATAATATATATTCATACAATTAAATGACGATTTAACATTTATTACTTCTAAATTAATTATATTTGTTCGTGTTTACTTTATAACTATATGTATTATTATACACCAAATTTTCTTTTATTGATTCTTCACAAATCGTAAATCAATATATATTAATGTAAGTATATAGGTACTTTAAACGGAAATAAAATTTTTTTTTTCTCAAAATGCTATACTATGCCATTCGTTTCAATTAGAACAATAAGCTTAAGCGATAAAAAATAATAAATAATGACGTAGAAAGAAAAACGCAGAGAAGAGGCCTCCCTGTGGTGCAGGTACTTTAGCGAGAATATTAATTAATTAAGCAATGATGATACTAATAAACTAATAATAATAACACAATAAAATATAAATAGTTATCATAAAGTAATAATATTAGTCATAGCTAAAAGTGGTAAACATTTTTTTTTTAAAATTTTATATCAGATAAGCGAGTCGAGACACCACTGTCTTTTGGTAATACATAATATTCAAACGCACAATGTTTTTTAAATTTACTTAATGCATACATATAATATATTTATGTGATATGGATAGATATAGTGTATACATTCAAAAATGTGTTTATAACTTACCTATATATATACATAAAACTCGATAAGTGTTTATTTCAAAAAGTCGATTTTAAAAACCATCATTATTCAAATTCAAGCTTTTAGTTATTTACTGCATAGTTCATTGGAAATGTCCGTTTTCGGAGCCCATTTTTGGGGTACTCGCTATAAATACGTAGGTACCTGTAAATTGTAAACATTATATTTTTTTTCATGACAACCTTGATCGTGTAATATACGCAATACAGTTGTACGCTTAAAGTTCAAAAAAAAATATTTTTGGTTTTTGATTTTTTTTTAATGATTAAATTTAATAAAGCTTACCTTGACAAATTGATCATTACAAAACTTCGACGATATGGTGTTCGTAAAACCGGTACCCAGACAACGACGTTCTTTAATTTTTTTTTTCTTAGTTTTCACTGTTTCCAGTTGCAGCTGTACCAGTGGCTACCAGTTTTACCTTTTTAGCAAGACATTTTAGTCATACTTTCACATACGATATAATATAAATTTGTTCTAAGAATATAAATTGTAATTCGCTAAAATTATTTAAGTTTAAATATACATTTAAAAGTTGTATTTACATTTTAAAAGTTTGATAATAACAGAGAAGAATTCACTTTTCTAAATATTCGTATAAAATACCATTATTTAGTAATCATATTATATAGGCATAGGTAATTTAAATAAATAAATAATAATTAAGTTGTCTTACATTTCATTATTACGTTCTCACGCGAATTTTAACATTTTAAATAATACACTATAAAGTTATATATTTTTATAAATCGTCTAAGAATTATATGCCACAATCATAAACAAAATAATATACATTTCCGTTAGTGCAAAAACTTTCAAAACAATATTATAATTGCTATCAAAAGATTCATCTTAAGATTTTAAAATATGTTTTATACATTGTATTGTAGTGCTGCAGATATTTTTAATTATGTATATTATGTAATACACGTGACGTACATCACAGTCTTTGTAGTTCTACCTGTTTAATCTACTCTACAATATATTATTATAATATTGACTAAACTATTGTCTTCCTATCAGCTGAGATGTAGTAAAATTTGTTGTGTACAGGCGGTATACTATCTTAAAAAATAATTTTGTTCCTCTTGTCATTATTATTATTTATTTATTTTTTTCATTATACTCTAACATAACTACATATTTGCGTTTTGTACAGAGTTCCATCATTTTACTGTGTGTTATTACGTATATTGTTTTGTTGTTTTTTTCGTTTAATCATATATGCCTATGAGCCTTACATCAATATTCAGTTTATTATGATTATTATTTTTATCACTAAGTAAAAATTGTAATGGACAATTTTCGGCTTCGATTTCCGATTTAGTATTCGTGCATATAATACTATGTAATTGATAATTTTGAAACAAAATTATACTTAATACAACAGTTAAACCATTGTACAACCAGAAAACCACGCAGCTGTACCTATAACCTAACACGTGACCAGAAAACAGTTTACTACGCCAAAAAATATAAAAACAAAAGTATCACCGTCCGATACAGCAACGCGGTCTGCAAAACAATCTGATCAATATCATATGGTAATCAAGTTTTTTACGAGGAAAAACGCACTGTATAATATTATATGATGCATTACAATTTATATTAATTTATATCACTTATAATATGCATTAAGAAGTTAGAACTGGAACATGCGTTGGCAGGATTATTTACACGTATAGGATTTAAACAATGAAATATTGTCTATTGGCGCACATTATATATGTGTTGAGATCATTTTTACCGTTGTGAAATACCGATGGAATCATATTATTATATATTTTAAAACGTCGTAGGAAAAATAACGAAAAACTCAGTGACGGAACCACCCGAAAACAGGACAAAAAATATTTTAATTTAATTATTGGGTAAATAATCTATAGGTATACTGACGAGTGATGATGATGTGATGTGTACGAGGGGAAATTCATTTGTTATACCGCATTGAATTATTAGTACATTCACTCAAATATTATATACAATAGTATGATATAATTTATCTAAATGTTATGGTTTCGCGTGTATCCGGATCGTTTTGACTAAAAGCATCTAATAATAATCATACGATCATAATATTATGAATTTTCATATAATCACATCAACGAGTGGGTCGGTATTATAGGTATATACTTTGCTATAAAATACATTCTGTTTTTGTATACACGGTGTAGGTAGTTCAGTAAGTATAGTTAGAGATTAACCGGTAAAATTCTGTAAATCGGTAAATAATTGTTAGGGTGTTGTTATTTTTCAAAATGTTCAAATTTAAATTTAATTCTTTAATTTTAATATTTTTTATTAAATATGACGTGTACCTATATGAATTGCTTTGCCCCTTCTCACTATACAAATACCTAAAATTGTCACTAGAAAACTAGAGAACCTCAAACAAATTTTGAAATTTGTACATTCAATACCTATGTGCTGGTATTGATGCTGAATAGTACATATTAGTTTACATAAATAAAATATACTATGCTAGTAGAACATAATATTTAAAACTAGGGGTTACTCGATTTTAATAACAGAAAAAAAAATTGTCTCGGTCGATTGGTTCAATTTATGTGAATTTACTTTTATATAGTAAATTTATATAGAGCGTACGTCTTTAATAATAATTATAACTGGTTTTAAGACGCATTTATTCATTAAAATATTATATCGTTCATAAATCGCTAGAAACATATCTCGCATTATACATTAATCATTTTCTACTTAATTAATTTTCATGTCAATTAATTTGATTGGAAATCGTTATTACAGTATTTTAAAATATATACTATCGTATGCGTTATTTTGTTGTATTTTTGAAAAAAAATATTATTTATGACAACGTGTTTTGTCGCAACAATAATGATAGCGGGTATAATGACTATTGACCTATTTCGCGTACAGCACAAAGCGATTTCGATTTTCATAATCCAATGCTGCAGTGATTTTAGAAAAAAATTGACTAAAAGTAATTTTGGTTTTGAACGAATAACGTTGAAATTCTTCACCCAAGTATAGTATGATATGTATTACAAAATATGTTTACACTAACAGTAACAGTTTAAAATTGATTTAATAAATTAAATATAATACATTTATTTATTTTAGCTTTAATCTCGATACATTATTTGTTATTGGAAGCCAGATAAATTAAAATACAGTTTATGATATTACACAACTGTTTCAAAATAGGTATACAGATATTGGTATAGTTGGTAACTACCTAATGTTAGGTATTTTTTATTTTATCTATTTTTATTAAATGCATTATAATTTAATATACAAATCAAACAAAAAATACTTAGGTACCTACCTATAATAATAAAGTAATCCATAATATTCTTCCTCGACATTAAACAATTATATTGAGTGAGACGTATGAAGAGCACATATAGTTATGACATTCAATGATATATATTTTTGTAAAAACAAAATCGTCAAACCTTGGTTATATAGCCTTAAAATGTGTTTTTTTTTATTTTTTGCGAAAATATTATTACCTATTATTGAAGGACTTATCACGGTGGATTAGTATCGAATTTAATACGCATAAAACTGCAAACGTAGTCGACTCAATTGTCGGGTGTCTTTATAGTTTATACTGTTATAGTTTGATCATAAACTGTATTATTTTATGGTAGGTACATGTAATAATTTATAAAAATCATCGATAATGTGATCAAACATCACTTTTATATTGTATCACAGTAAATTTATTAGACTCTTACAGGCCACAGCAATGAATTTATGGACAATTATTGTACGCATAACTTATATAACTTTGGTTCAAATTATCAACGAATCATATTGTTAATGTTTATCATTTATTCTCCCGAGAAGAGTGAATAATACCTAAAAAAATCTAAAACGATCGACTGTGTAACCAACTCTTGTATAAGTAGTAAAAAAAACCGAGTGCATAATTTCTGGATAGGTAACCTCCTACTTCTTCTAAATGTGAATCATAGCTAAAATAATATTTTCGTTTGTTTGTATCACTTTTTAATAATTATAATTTAAATATCAAATCAAGATCCGATAGTCGAGTAAAAGCGGCATTTTTAAATTATACGCACCTATAATAATATTATAGTGGTATAAACCTGTGATGTACCCGATTTTAAATAATAATAATAATAATCAAATTATAAATATAATTTCACAGTAGGTAATACATAGGTTATACATAGGTAATAACTATACGGTTATGTATATTATTTAGTCTATTTATAATAATATATTAGCTCTTACTTAAAGTGATTGATATTGTAATGTCCAGCACTTTCCCCGACATGGACTTTAGGGGCACAGAACTCGAACTCGATAAAAAAGTTTTTTTAATAAAAACAAAATGGCTCGTTTTGATTTTATATTGTATGTATATTTTTATGTGTACAGTCTTTTGTCCACATTATAGGAACATAAAACCGTCGTGCGGACAATCACAATGGGCATGCCGCATACGGTTTTGCCTCAAGTCAAATATGGTTTTATCTTTTATACATAATATCCTCGGTTCTGTACTTGCTATCCCGTCGGCTAGCAAAACAGTTTGAACGATTTGATACCTGTGCTACACAAAGAATTAAAAAAATAATAATATACTCATCGTGACTATTATTATTATTATTGTTAGGTCGATATGTTTTGTCATATAAACGGCGTAAAATAATACTAATTACTAGTAATATTATAACTGTTTTAAATAATTGTTCGTTTGGATTTTGAGATCGTTACATATATTACGCGCGCAGTACGGGCAGGTAACATTCAATAGGTAGGTAGGTATAGTTACTGTGGTTTAATTGGTAAGTACTAGCAGTGTATAGGCACTACTACTCCGCGCGTCTACAATAATAATATGTCATTGATGAAAAAAAACGTAATTTGATTACGATCGTCGCCAATCTAAAATCTTATTGAAATTATTTATAATATCGTTTTATATAAGGTTGCCATTAATCGCCGCCGCCGCCGCCGCAGCTGTGATGCTATACACAGTGCGCGCGAACGCGTGTGACTATTTAATAATTTGCGTTTAAATATACCTTTTCAACACTACATAGATTATTGCACATTTGCACGAAGTCACACCGCGCGGTTTAAACGAGTATGAAATTTAAAACATTTAGATTTGATAATGTCAACGCGAAAATTGAATTCAAGCGATAATTGTTTTTTTTTTTTTTAAATTAATAACCGCAGTTTGAATAAACAAAAACGTGAAATACATAATATTGTTATCGATCCGCTGATGTGAGATGTGACAGCCGACAGGTAGGTATATTATATAGAGGTACATATATATATATATATTGTTCGGCCTTGCCAATATCATATCATATATGTTCTACTTGTCCGGTATAGGTATATAATATATTATAGTCTCGCTGTACATCGCGATAGTGCCGAGCGGTTAAATAACATTCTCCGCACATGGCATAATCCATTAACACTTTTTACAGTTCAAGAAAAATATTAATAAATGCGATTTTGTTATAAACGCGCTACGTGACTGTACAAATCTAGCAAGTGCCTATAGTATATAGGTACCTACCTAGTATACCTATATAGATTTCGATCAGAAAAGATACCGCCGCAAAAATTATCGACGAAATCTGGTCAAATAATTATAATAATATTTAATACACACGTATAGCCGGTAATATGGATCAGATTAAAATAATAAATGCGAAATACAAAAATATTTTAAAATAATATGTTTTAAATACCCCATAGGCTATATAATATTATACCATATAGAAGTAGGTATGGGTATCGCGTATACGTATATAAGCTGTATTACATTGCACAACAAAATTATTATAGCAAGACTTAAGTACAAAAATAATTTAAACGAGCAATTAGTTAATTTTACACGTACACTATATTATTTTTAAAAAGGCAAAAATGCGAAGGCTTCTCGATTTAGAATTATAATGACATTATTATATCGTCGTTGATTAGTCAGTAAATTGAAAGCGATTTCCCTACACGGGCTACACGCGTACTGCTGCAGAAACGATATTTACAACAAAATATTACAGAAGTGCAAAAAAAAATATATATATTTATACACGATATATAAACCATAACTAATAATACATATAACCATATAGGCATATAGGCTGACACTTTATTTTCCGGTCATCGACAAGAATAAAAGTGGCCATAACCTCCATATATTTTAGAGTAGAAAAACTTCAAGGTCCGGTAATATTTGATTTGAAATTGAATTCTCCGCTGGACCTCGAAAATACCAAAATATTCGTTTGGAAACTTCACGGTGAATCTACAGCCGAATACCGCGGTAATAAAGGTATACGATAAATTAATTGTGACGCGTCAGCTATACTATATAGGTACTCGCGCGTACCTTGAGACGAACGAAGAACAATAGGTAGTCGAAAACTGGCGTAGCTTTGAGCACTGCGGCCGTATTATAGAAAATTATAATTTATAAAACGAGTCTGAAAATTTTAATCAGACGTATAGATAAAAACAGACATTCATAAATTGTTGAAGAATAATAAATTACACTCGTCATAATAATATATGCGTCTTCGATAACAGACTATAATAATAGAAATGTTGAATGTAGGTATAGTAAGTGTGTTTTTTATTTTTTAATGTCTCTGAAAAGCTGCAGAGCATTACAAATTATAATATGGCACTCGACATTAGTGCGTATTGTCGTCTACCCGACTGTGGTGGGGATTACTGTGACTTCCGACATCTACTCCTAAATTGTCCATCTCTCTGTCTCTCTATCCCCTGGACTCGGTTCGGATCTCTCTTTTCCACTTTTGATATTAACTTTTCCCTTATCGACGCTCTTTCGACCGCGAAAATGTCAACGCAATAATTAATATATTATACATACGCTCAATCGTATACTGCAATCTGGCCTCTGAATCTGAGCTTTACCAACTTGTATTAATGTTGTGTTCATAATTGTTGGGATATTATGTTTTGTTAAAATCTCATTAATAAAAAAATAATAATATAACTCGGTGTAGGTGATGTACCTACTGCTGTACCTACTGCAACTTGCAAATTTTATTTTAGTAGGTTCTGGCAATTTTCAACAATCTTATATCTATATATTTTATTTGAACATCATAGTACGTACTATGTTCGAAGCGTCGTAGCCAGGAGGGCTGAGGTGGGCTGCACAGGAAACTTTCAAAACGCTTTCAGTGATATGCAGTATGAACGTATTATACGAAAGACGCGTATGAACCATATGCAGTATTATTAAATTATTGTAATTTGTATGAAGGTTAGTCTGTTAAAGTTTAAAATGTTGTATTGTATACCCACGCCGTCAGCATTCCAAGCTTAAGAATGGAATCTATAGCTAAGCCTCCGGTACATAACAAAATATATTACTAACCCTCCCCCCCCCCCCAAAGCAAATGCCTGCAAGCGATGACGCCGACGTACGTACATAACTCGGGCGCACTGTTCAAACGTTTCAAACGTACTCAAAATAACGAGTAAACGTCTGAAATATATTGAAAACTTGAACTCGCATTTTTCTTAAACTATCATTGAATAACTTTTTATGTTGAAAAATGTTTTACACTCGATGAAACGTTTAGTATTGTGCAGTTGGTTGTAGGTATACAATTTTTTTTATGATTCTTTTTTTGTGAATCGTGTTTATTTCAACAAGACGTGGTCAATAGTTTTAATTTTGAATAAATATTTATAGATTTAGCAGAAAATATACGTTATTAACATAATATTCACCACGTTACTGCAGTTGCAATAGATCAGACGAAATAACTCTTTTTCAAAACGATAAACTATTATGATTTATGAGTTTTGAATTTGTGATTTTATTTTCATACAATTATATCCACTATGTGTGTGATCCTAAGCATAGAATAGTCTCCCATACCGCATCTTGTCTCTCAATCGACCTTCAAGTACCTATTTCACGGCCATTTTTTACGTCCAGTCGAATTAAAATAGACAAAAAAAATTAAACCTATTTATATATGAATAATTAAATGGATGTTTCTTTCTTGCATCCTTTCTTTGTCGTCCGCCGGTGGACTCGGAAACTACTGGACCGTATTCAATAAAAGTTATATCAACAGGTACCTCGAGGAAGGTTTGTAGCTTCGTATTTCAAGTTTAAACCCCAGTAGGTTGCTATATACAGGGTGACTCATGAATGAATTTCGTTTAGGCTCAAGAAATTCAAATATTATTTTGTTTATTTATATACGAGTATATATGGTTTACATTGGTCACAGATTACAAAATAGTTATTATGATTAGATATTATCATTTTCTGTACCTATTGTGTTTTATTTTTTCATTTAGGCTAATAGCAATTCAAAATAAATGTAAAACTGAGTACCAGCTACCTATATTATCTTTATATCTTTGTATTATAATCGAACCTGACTAACTGATTGATTGGTAAACGTTAAGTCTAAACTATGCGATACCTAGCTATAGAGACTTGAAATTGTCATGGTAGCTTCGTACCACAACGTGCGCTAAGAAAGTGTTTTCCGAAATTCGCGTTTTAAAGAGGGATAGGGGTTTTGAGATTTACAACAAAAATAGAAAACAGGTTTCTTATATGAATGGTCGCCATTGGTTATACTCGAGCAGACGAGGTAAAAGAGTGCATCATTACCGTGGCGTTTACGGCCACGAATAAAAAAATTATATTTTGAAACAAATATGGGATGAGTTGAATGTATATGTGCGTGTAGCTTATATACTCAAAAACTATACTCGACTGTTTTCGATGAATATTTCAAATTGTTCTTAGAGATATCAGGGCAGTTTATAGGGTGGTTCGAACTCCGTTTGAAAATATATCAAGTATATCAAGTGTCCAATCATAGCCACGGCCGAATCGTCTGTCCATCTCGGTCGAATCAGTTAACGAAGCGAAATTCACCGCCGCTGCAGCCGATTTGCCTGTGAACTGAAAACAGTAAACTAAAATCAAGATACAGAGGTATCATAGGCGTGCGCAGGGGAGAGGGTGCCGGGGTGTGCCTGGGCACCCCTTGACATCTTATAATCAGGGCCCTAACATTTAATTTCCAGAGCATAGATTCCTATATAGGGAATATAGGGCCTGTATTTTAAACGATGCTACTAGAATAAAATGCAATTTTTTCTAAAATATATGGTAAAAAATAAATCACGTTTCGTGATGGAAAAATAATAAAACGGAAAATATTTTAAAACTGCGTGGAATGACTTATACCAGTGGCGTAAATTGGGCTAAATTGTTAGAGTTGCAAATTGCAATCAGTTTCCAGGTTAGGCAGACTTGTGGGGGGCTTAGTCCTCCACACCCCCCTAAAAAGTTTTATTTTATTCTAAATTTAACATTATAAGTAGTAAGTACACAATCTTACTTTCGACTTCGATATTTTTACAAGAAATTAGTCCATTTTAGCAAGCTGTCGAAACACTTTTATTTCTGAATCGTTCACGGATTAGAAATAAATACAAGTGTCCAAAAATTAATGAATATGTAAAAAACAAATAATAATTTTAAGCTATGAACATACAACAATGAAATACGTTTTTACTATTAGCATTCAGCTGCCATTGAGACTCGAGTCGGCCGATCACAATAAATACATATTAGTATATTAACAGAAAATGGTCAATAACAAAAATATAAATTAGTTAATTAATTAAATAATTATTGATATTTCCATTTTTTTGAACACTGTAATCGTGATTTTTGGGGTCGCAAAAAGATACTCTTGCAACTCTATGATTTTTTCAGACCCCGTGCGACCTCCAGTTTACGCCACTCACTTATACTATGATTATATCAGCTAGATGTTATTGACTACAAAAGTATGAGTACAAATAATAAATGGACATTGCAATTATCTTAGAAATAGATATTAGATCCAAGGAAATATTATATATAACTTGGTACTAATAATAATTATTCTATACCACTGATTAATATAGGTAAATGTCTTATTAAGATTTAAGAGAGGGTCAAAAATATTGTAGGCACCCCCCGAAATTCAGGTCTGCGCACGCCTATGAGCTCTATCTATATCTTCTATATGTATAAAAATGTCTGTCTCTCGGTTTGTCTGTCTGTCTGTCCTTTATGCATTCCTAAACCGTTGGACCGATTGCTAATAAATTTTGGAAAGAGATAGATTAGACCTCTGGAAAGAAGATAGGCTAATTTTAAAAGGTAGAGATCCTCCGCAAAATCTGATTTCTATTGGTTACAGTTAATATATTTAACTATATATAAAAATAAAAAATAGATATATTGGTTTATCTGCAGGAGTTAATTAACTCAAAAAGTAGGTACTGGACCGTTTTCAATAAAAGATTAAAGTTCAATAGATTCCTTGAAACTTGTAAAGTGCCTTTATAACTTATTTGTACAACCTTTATGGGTAACTAGAGTACCCTTTATGCATTTTTGTTGTTGTTTGCTTAAACGGTTGCCATTGGTTACGTATTAAATTATTAATTAGTAGACATTTGGCGCACACATTTTTTTACAAATAAATTTATAAAAATTTAAACAAATCTTTGGCACGGACAACCCCTGGCGGGACACACAGTTGTCGGCTAATTTAATACAATAAAATAAAGTCAAGATGTATGATTTAGGTTTATAATCTAAAAAGTCGATCGATTTCGATAAAAAAAACGATTGAGAATTGTTGAACTGAAGCGAAACAGAAATGAAGGGTGGATTGATTTTAATAGATAGTCGGCTAACACGCAGATATTATTAATCGGTAATGACGCACATGAAAACCCAAAGTTTTTGACCGATTCTCGGCAAAAATTTACACACATTTTATTTGGGATGACGGACGAGTCGTCAGAGCAGTATTAGAACAGAAGCCACGGTTAACAGCTATATATTAGGTATATTATGTTAAAGTCAAAGTATATGACTGAGGCTTATAATAGAATCAAAAAATTACTCAACCGAATTTGACGACTCGAGTAATGTGTAGGTCGAATCAGATTAATAATATTAAAATCATAACCACACATTCATTTTTTTCTGCTTGCAATCGGTTACACGTGACGAAAAAAAGTAACTTATTAGTTATTATTACTATCCGTCGCAGGTCCGTCTCGAGGGTAACTCCCCTCGGGATCATTGGTCCCCTATTAATACGCTGTTGCAAGGTATGGTATAATAAATAAAACACGATCAAAAGTTACTATAAACATTATTATAAATAATCATTAAATAACAAACAACGGTTAAAACGTATAAATATCGTATAATGTTGAATTTTATTATTATTATTATTATTATTATTATAGGGGCGGAACAAGCTGAAAAGTCAATCATGGAGATCTGCGGTATAATCGACGTAAAAGTACCGGCCAAAGGTAGAAAATTCGGTTCGTGGAAGGTATGTCTATATTTTATTATTTTTAATATTTTCATAATATGAATTCATATAATTCAATAATAATTTGGCAAGACCTTTCTTGTTAAAATATGTACAGCGTTAAATCACCTTCTTATATTTAAGCTCGCACATGTTTAATGTAATAATAATAGGCGCATATAACAATTTCTAACGGCCATCACAAAATAGTACATTTTTGACGGTTACCTATATACCTATAGTTCTTAATATTATTGCGTGTGTGTTAATAATGTCAACAGGCGTGGAAATGCCAGTGGTGCGAGGTACTCAAAAACGAAAACCGTATGGTCATCAACATTGGACACAGTAAGGGAAATGTCACGTCGTGTTTAGCAGTACCCAACAACGCAATCATCTACAGAATTAAATCCAGGTCGATATACACTTGAACATAATAATATTTGAATATTATAAATCAATTAAAGATAATATAACATGCACCTATAATATAGGTTTAATTTTTATGGTAATCAGTATATATATACATGCAATATGTCCCAAAAGTTCCGTAACACCCCCATAGTATATCTCCGCGGAAAATCAATTTATTTAAATGCGGTTTTTTCTACAGTAATAAGTAAAAGAATTCTAATTGAATGTCATAAATTTCAATTATTTTTTCCAAAAATTCAAAAATATTTTTTATACAGTTAAGTTTTTTAAACTTTTAAGATATCCATTTTTTTAATCATATTATTTAAAACTATTCAAAAGAAAAAATTATTAAAATTGAGAGAAAATCGACCAAGTTAAAGCAATTTAAGTTTTTGGATTTCTAAGAATTTTAATAATTTTTTTTTTGAACAGAGTTAAAAATGTTTGGCTACAAAAATCTATTACTAAAATAAACAACTAGCAGTGTTAAAATAATATATCCTCAAAGATATATTTATCTGGTTCATTCATAAATTGTACAAAAAAAAATTTCATAATTATTGGTAAAAATTGAAAAACAAAATTACTTACTTGTATCGATAGTTTGCGCCCAATTGTTGAGATTTTTAATCTAAAATTTAACAAACGGATTCATTAATCCCAATGAATTGCCCGGTCTTTGATTTTAATATTATTGTTACATGTTATTACCGTTTAAAAATATCATTATAAAATACTGATATAGGTAGTATGATTGATATTTTTATTTTTTCATCACTATAGGACTAAAGCCTACGGGTTTGGAATATTTTACGCGGGACAAAAGGAACAACAGCCGTGTATTTTTCTCGCTGGAAAATCTGAAACAGAGTCGCAAAAATGGATGAAATCCATAAGAGATGTTTTAAAACCACCGACGCATATAAGTACGTATATCGCGATCAACCATAGGTATCTGCATAATACATATTTTATCGTTATATTATACTATTATAATTTGTATGATTATTTAATTCACTTCGTCTTTGGTATCTGCAAATATCAATGATACATCAAAGCAGTATGCAACAAGTGTACAAGACCGTATGAATACGACGCATATAATTATAATCTTATAATATATAGCTCATGATTATCTGATAAATTATTGCACTTTATTATCAGCTAATTACCTATTATAATAATAATATGTTTGGCTGTTAATAGTTATTGTTGTATTCATATTCATATTCACAATAGCATAATGCTCATTATATATATAGGTATATAGTATTTTTTAATTAACAATTAATGCTAAGTATATATGATAGATATACAGTATACAGACATTCTGAATATTAATGAAGAAAAAACAATATAATATATAATACGACGTAGACCGACTGAAGATATTTTAACGAACGTTTCCGCGAAATAAGTTAAAAAATGTATACGGGATGAGTAATATCACTAGAACCTCAAATGAAATTTCGTTTAATACATTAGTGCATACGATCAACGATTGTTTAAAATTTAATGAAAAGTTTTTCCGACGAAAATCGTTCAAGCTAAATATTGTCATAGTTGTCGATAATATACCTACGTTGATTCGAAGAAGAATATTCTATATTTTTTATTATATAAAATGGTTAATTATTATAAGTTATAAATACCTAAATCTTTTTCCTATGTCGATTGCTGATTTACCGATTTTTTAACGAGACGAGGAGATAAAACTATTGAGGTGGGTATAGTTAATAGAGTTATACGACTCGTTTGAGTAAAATATGAATAAACTATTTGATATGCTGACAAACTGTCAGTATAAATGTGAACAGGTATAATAACTGAGATCATGTAAATTCGTAATTTATATACATCTCACATGTCTATATATACATTATTAGAACTTTGGTAAAAATAAGTTCACGAATTTGTCACATAAATAAATGGAAAGTATAAATAAATAAATAAATAATAGAAGCTATATATATACATTATTATCATTGCAGAGACGACGAATGAGTATACCGTATCGATAATCGACAACGAACATTCTAAGACGGCCGGTTTGACCGGCCTGTACGGTACTTTATCGGTAAAGTCAGAGGAAATATTGGTGACAGATCCTCACACCGGCAAAATCAAAGTGACACTTCATTGGACACAAATACAGTGTAGTTACTTACCTCTGCCGGCCGTATCAGACGATCTGCACAGGGTGTGCACAATACGCACAAACAGGTAACATATACAATCAAGGCCGTATCCAGAAAAAAATTTCGGGGGGGGGTCCAAAATCTGTAATATTTATGTTGGTATTAAAAATAAATATTTATTTAGTTAAACATTTGTACACTATTTAGGAAATTTCGGAGGGTGTCCGGACCCCTTGGACCTCCCCCCCTCAGATACGGCCTTGTATACAATACACCTGTACATATTGGTCATAATGTCATGTACTAATTTTTTTTTTTTTGAGGGAGAATCAAGTCCCTATGTTTTTTTAAAAAAACACACAGGGTGTAGCCCCCTACGACTATAAACTATTATTATAATTATCGACGCACAAATAGGTAGAAATTACATTGTTGTGTGGCAGACAGTGTTGAGCAAAGATAATTAAAAATATTTATCTAGATAGAGATAATTGAGTATAATTTTATTGAGATAGAGATAATATTTCAGTAAAATAAAATGATAGAGATAGAAGATAATTGCTATTTATCTACCTATAGATAAATAAAAAGATAATTTTTTTTTCTATTTCATAGTGATTTTTAGTTATACAAAATGCAGTACCTACAATACTTTTAACCTATTATTATACTTATGCACATTTACCTGTAAATAAAAAATTGTCAATAATTAGAATAAGAACTTATTTATCTAGATGATTTAGTTAAGATGACGCAATTATTTATATAAAATGGCACAGCATATGAACATTTTTAAATTTATCTAGATAAATCTACGTCTAGATAAATTTGTCGTATTATGCTCAACACTGATGGCAAAGTTTTGGGGATCCATGTCCCCACAAACCTCTCCCAACTATTCGCGCTTATGTGTATATATTACATTAAACTATATTAAAAACGAATATCCCATTATAAATAATAGATGCAAATAATGTAACCAACTATTAAATGTTTTATGCACCATTCAGCTTTTTTAAAACATTCACAAACCTCTTATACAGCATAGGTACGTAAAAAACGTAAAAAAAATTGAACCAATGAATATTGTGTGCCTTGTGATTGCTGCAACTAACAGGATTTACACGGTCAAAAACGGCACTTATCTTCTTAATATGAAAAACCGAAAATTAAAATCTTTGATTCTAATGTTCTCGGAAACTACTCAAGCGATGATTTTCGTGTGCCTAATATTCTGATATCACTTACTTACTTATTTCATCTTTGACTCGGGCAACGCCGGGTGGTACAGTTAGTATTATTATATATTACAGAGCTGCTTGCAAGACGTACATTTGATAATAAGTCACGAACAATATTTTCTTAAATGAGGCATACATTTGGCTAAGCACGAGTATGCTGCAAGACTGTGTCTCAAATTTGGCTAATCCTTAGATTTGTAGTACCGGATGTCCTGTATTACTGTGGGCTGTGGCTACATAGTGACTTCTTTTAATCCGATGGTGATCAAACTTTTTTATTGTAAATTATTTAACTGATTTTTTGTACTTATATATCTAAATAAAAACATGGTCCATCGTCCATAATATTATCACTTATATTAAAAAATGCCATCGATATCAGAATTGTAATAAATACATCATTATAAAAGAAGAAATGGGGGTGTGTATGCTTGCGGTGAATCACATACTAGATAAATATTATGTTTATTATACACCTGTATAAATACTGATGTAAATTCATATTTATTATTACAAGCCATATTTACAATAATATAGTATAATATCATCAACTCTGCGGTAGAAGGACGCGTGCTAAGGAAATCACCTGCACATATTATATATATTTAAAAGAAAAAAAAATATGATGGCTACAAGCCTACAAATCCCCCCCCCCCCCAAAAAAAACAAAATCATTTTGGTCCTTATGGCTAAATTATTGCTATATCTGTACAAGCCCTGCAGGCCTATTAATTATAATTAATAAACGCCGTTCGCAATGACTTCTCTGCGTTTTATTGAAGTGTTTCTCTCGTTTATTATAATGACGGTTACAGCAAGTTTAAGGCGGGCGACGGCGACCTGGAACTGTACTGCACCGAAGCCGACGAGCTGCACAACAAACTGCTGTCGTGCCCGCGACCGTTGCCCAGGATCGCCACCACGCCGCTGCCGCCGACGCCCCGGGACTGCCGGCAGCAGACCACGCGCTACGACCATTGGTCCGCGGCCGATTCGCCCTCGACGACGCCGCCCCGACGTCTGCTGGAGTCCAGGCGGATGAGCAGGAGCGAAGGCGATCTGAAGAAGTTCGTCATGCAACAGTCCTCGCCCGCGCTGCGTTCGGCCGGCTCCCAACAGCACCTCGTGCTCATGCCCCGGACCAACGATTTGGCGCAAAAGGTAGGTTAGGTTAGGTGAAATAGGCGAGGGTTGATAATGATACTATAAAAAACTCTCCCCTTTGCGTCTGCGGATAAATACAAACCATCAGACACATTGTGGAGGAATGTCCTCGGACTAGATACAAAGGAGGAATATTGAGGGACTTCACAAGGTCGATGACGAAACAATGGATTGGTTGTCTAAGACTCGCGTTCGCCTTTAGAGTTTATTATGAGCTTTTGTTATCGTTAAACTTATTAGTATATCGTAAATCTATCCACCCTAGTCCAAGTTATTTTGTTAATTTAATGTTTATTTAGTTTTGTAAAACCTAACCAATAAACCTACGTCATATGAAAGAAAAATAATAATATTATGTCCGGTTTTGATCGAACTGGAAATATCTTTAATGGTTACTCGTGTACGCAGTCAAATAGTATACCTAATACCTAGATAGGTACTTCCGCTCAGCTAAACATTAAATATACGTATATTATTAAAATAATCTGTTCGTTTACCTACATATTATTATCATCGAAATAGGTATAGGAATATGCGTAAACTATAATATTATGCACGTTAAAATATTATTTAATACGTATATTCTATAATCATGTTTCTAAACTTCTAAACGACTACCTAACGTTTTTCAGAGTTCGTCGCACTTCCTGTTGACCAGCGTGGGATTGCTGTTGGCCACGCCGGGATATAGTGAACCCAACTCGATGCAAGACTTGCGGCTGATCGACCAACACCTGCTCAGCACACGTTTGCAAGGCATAGTGGACGAAGAAAACGCAGACGTCGACGGGAAGATCGAGGAAGACGAGGATTACGAAGACATGTTGCACATGGATATCGAACAGACGAACGACGCACCGCCGCCATTGCCGCCGAGACAACTGAAGTATATAATATAGTCATATAAATCAGAAATATTTTATTATTATTATCATCATCGTGGTCGTGATCGGTTATATTTATACATGTACAAGATTTTCACGAAGAATTATTCGATACGTATCGATACGGAATAGTCGCTTGTATCGAAGTCTGAGTACGATACGGATAGGTGCGTACCGCTGGTATACCGTACGTGTAATTACTTGAACACTCAATATTGAATCGATGTGTATCGATACGCTCCAATTTCCCCCTTGAAAATCTTGATACATACAACGGATGATCAATTTTGATGATTATACAATAGGTATACCTAATATATTAGTTATCAGTAATTTTCTAAGCTGATATCAAATTTCTTCCGGAGACTAGGTACTTCACTGGCCTTATTGGTTCTCTTACATAGAAGATATCTATTTTCATTTACCCGCGAGCCAAATTGGTTCCCGTTAGATTTTAAGCAATTATTTTAACAACAAAACCGTATACAGGAATTTTATATATAGGGGGGAGGGGTTATCATAGTAAAAAATAAGTCAGTAGTTTTAAATGTTTGTAAATACATTTAAATATTTTCTATGTCGTAATAGGGGTTTGAACTCCTCCCCTCTTCCCTAGAAAAAACTATACTTGCAAAATCCTGAGAATGTTGAGTACGTATTGACGTTAATGAGACACTTATGAGATTCAACTATTTAATTGAAGAGTCTAAAAATCACACCGATTATTTTATTTTATTTAAATTTAGTTTAAGCATGATATATAATATTTGACCGGTCTGCTTCCTTTTGAATTCCTACTAGAAGCAAATGGGAATACAAATACCTAATATATGTATTATTGGTATTTGAGCATCTTATGCGGAAACCAACTCGATCATAATGTGGGGTACTTACAACACAAATTTAAACGAGAACCAATTCAGCTCACTTTTTAATAAAGTACCTAACCTCTCCAAACCGGAACCAATTTTGTAACTCTCATTGTCTTAATCAATTCAATTCAAAAATAAAGTTTTTATGCCTAACTTGAACTGTTTGAAGTACTTATTAATACGAAAATACTTACACTTATGTATACACAATGGGTATATTATAATATTAATATTTTTTTGAAAAACACAAGACTCGACTAAGGAAAATAGTCTTGCAGCCACTTAAATGAATCCTTGGGCATATAATATATTATGATGAAGTTGCATTGTTTTATTCACACTATTGTTTTCTGATATTATACAGATATGTCACCGTGGCCAATCTGGGAGGAAACAACAAATTATACATTTCCGGACCAGTACCTATATGATGTACATAGAAATATATAGTATACTTCTCGAGGAACAATGTATATTATATAGATACAAATTAAATACATACCTTATAACATAATAAATAAGTTCATAAATCAAGAGGAACATTTTGTCGTCGTTCGAACGTTTTGACGATAAATCCATAAACAATGAGGCAGAACATAATATTTCGAACGCCTCTTATTCGGAAAAGTACTATTATTCATATATGCCTACTGCGCGGCTCAAGGAAAGCTCGGGCTGGACGTCAATCGGAGATAATAATAATATTACGGACGACCGCAAAACGATGAGACGCTCAAACGTCACAATACCGGACAGCGTGATAGTTTAAAGTACAAAACTTTTCGTCTACAAATAATAATATATATTTAAGTCACACACACACACACACACACACACACACACACACACACACACTACGCGCATATTATTATTAGCGTTAAGATTTCATCATGCGGAATGATATAATAATGCTCGATCGTAATTTGTGAGGAGAAAAACTAGTTGTGTTCCAGGTAACAAATTTTTTTCCAAATCTGTGGCCATCGTTTTACCCCTACCGCACACTGTAGTGGCTATTTCCCCACGCTTAGGACGTATTTCCTCCCCAGAAAAGATATTAAAAACATTTATTCAGTAGGCATATACCTAATATTGAGCGTTGTTGCAGAATTTCAAAAATTATATGCCCAGGGACTCTAAATTTTTAGACACGACCCTGTTCGTTGTGCAAGATGTATATTAAAAGGTTTTTGTATACAAAATATGAATTTCATTTTATTTAAAAAATCAATAGGATTTGGTGGTAGGTTCAAGGTTGTGATAGTGGAAAACGAGGGAAATATTGTGGCCCACCTTCAAATAACCCCACGAGCCGCCACTGCTTTCAAACATGCCGAACTACTCAACTAGTCTACCATTTTTTGTGGGCGAAACTATTATCAGTGGCGTGTTTTACAGGGTAGGTCCTAACTACGTATGATAAGTACCTATTTGAACTTTGAAGTATTGCAGATCATCAAACTACAGAACAGAACGGGCCTATCCCAATAATTTTATGCTGGACACGCCACTGAAACTTACGCCATATATTACGCAGGACGCGATTTATCCACAAAAACGTAAATGCAATTATTAATTGAAATGCTAATCGCTCAGACCTCGTGCTTAATGATATAGAGTGTAGAGACATGTATACCGGTACAGATTAACCCGGTAACCCGGTACAGTAAGTCAATGTGTATAGACGTATAGTACCTAAACATTGTAAATGTAATATATTTTGTATATTAATTAATAATATTATTACGTATTAATAGTAATTTTTAAAAAATTCGCGTAGGTACCTAATAAGAAATGTGTAATTTATATATATATATTTGTAATGTTCAACATTTATTGTATAGCCGTACAGGCATTTTTTCTTACATAATAAATAAGTAAGATTATAATATTATTATAAAATAAAAATAAAACAATTAATGTAAGTACCTACCTAATATAAGTGTTACCTATGAATTGTATTTCAACTTTAAAATAAAAAGACCAGATAATCTGATCATATACATTCCATCTTTTGTTTAGGCCATATTTTTTATTTTTTATACCGGGGCAAATTTTTTTCTGGTGAGGCATTTATGTACCGCTACTTGATCATTTTCAGATTAGATTAAAATGTTCAACATTAAATTATAGGAGGGGGGGGGCACTTTCCCACCCAGGCCCCAGTGTAGTGCCGCCCCTGCGGGCCACAATTCCAAAAATGTTACCTACACATTATTAAGTTGGAATTTCAGACTTTTGATGAATTTTAGATTCTGAGCTCAGCAAGAAATGTGTAGGTTTTTTAATGACATCATGAGTATTTTTTAAATTTAATACGAGGTTCCTCAAAAATTGTTCTCACGACAGAACTAATAGTTTAAAAATATCGAAAACACATTGTTACGATTTTTATTAGTTTAGGTACTATAAACAAAAAATAACGATTTTAGTTATTTTGTTGTTACATAAAATAAATTAATCACACTTGACACTTTTCACCCTTATGGCATTACGTACATTATTCACTAATCTCTATAAAATATACATAAAGAAATATTCAAAATATTTAGTTAGGTACATTCATTTTAACTTAGATACCCATAAATGGTACCATTGATTTACACAATTACACCATTCTATATGGTACGTCAGTATTGACTTCAAAGTTATATGTGATGTTTTTGTCAAAAATTAGTAGTTTAACCTACGCTGAATAAAGAAAACATTGATGATTAAGGCTAGGGTTAGGATGTATACGACCTCGAAAACTCAAAACAAGGCATGCAAATCGTGTACGAAAAATATCAAATTATGCTTATAAGGCAATTAAAAATGACATTATAAAAAATGCTAAACATATTTTGTAGTATTATCATTATTATTCATTTAAAGTACCTACAGGTACTTTAAACAATTATAAATAGAAACAACATGTTTCGTGTTTGCGTTAATTGTGACACCAATAAAAATACCTAGGTACATATTATATGGATAAGTATATTACTTACAGGCGTATGTTATTTAAAATCTAAAATTTAAGAATTATTACCTACAACATTTAAAATTTACAGAAAAGAAAAAGAAAACAATTATTGTGATAAAAATATATAAAAAAAAACAAAAAAAATGAATTGTTAGGTATTCAAAAATGGCAAAAATTGAAAAATAAAATTCAATAAAAGTGCTTCTTTGTCTAACATAACGGATTTTTATGAAATGGCCTGCAAACTGTCATGTGCACAACTATAAGAAAAAAAAAAGGTGGCAATAATGGATACCGCTCCGCTGTAGGTACTTTAAGTGTCATGTGATGGTAATTAATTTTTTGAGTTATACCAAGTAAACTAAAATAATTTTGCATAAACATTTTTAATTTTCCTCAATTATTTTTTTTCTAACGCTTTTGAAAACTACTATGAATTTGTTACTGTCCCAAGTGGTGACGACAGCCAGAAAAAAAACCCATTGTAAAATCAAAGTGTGAATATTTAATGTCGCAAAAAATTGAGCTTCAAACGCTCATAAAATTTGTATCACGCTATTTATACTCGATATTTTTCCTCTACAAGGAAAATCATTGAATCATAAATATATTTTTGGGGAACAACAAGGAACAAATCTTGCATGCTACATTATTTTGTTCTATAAAATTAGATAATAGGTTAATTTTGTCTATGAACTATAAAATATTATGCTACCAATGGCAACTATTTATAAACAAAGAGTTATCCGAAATCAGTTACAGTCGGAAAAAAAAGTTGTATTCAGCCCAAACACATATTCATGTTAATTAATGTGACTTTTCGGTAATTTTATTTTTATTTAAGATATTTTGCTGAACTTATTAGTAACTGTAAATAAAGACGGATAAATGTAATCTTTCATTTATTTTTCATTAATCATACAACAAACGGTTATTATGAACCCTTAAAACAAATCCACAATTTTCTATACACAAAAAAAAACATGATAATATAAATAAATATTTGTTACAAAAAAAAAAAAATCAACTACAAAAAAGTAATATTAATAATAGTAATAATAATAATAATAATAATAATAATATAAATAAAGATTATACAATACATCAATAGTTTTAATGCATTAAGAAATTCATACATTAATATATTTTGATAAGTATTAATAAATGTTTATAGACGGATGTCAAATTGACTTTGGTTTTATATAATTGTTTATTTTTTCATTTGATAAACAATATCATAGTTCTAAAAAAGAGCATAATATTTTAGCATTAAGTTTAAACTGTAAGTCTAAACATAATTGGTTTTATCAATGAACACAGGTGTATACATATATAATAATTGATTATAACACGGAATGATATCTAAATTAATAGTTTTTTGGAATAATTCTGGTATGCTAAATGTGAGAGTTTTTTGTTTTCTGTAATAGACATTTAGTTATTAGTGATCACAATAAACTAAGGAATGTGTTAGTAAAAAAAAAAATTATACACGTCTGGAATGATATTAATATACTAGACCTAAGTCCAAATTAACCATAAAAGATTTGATAGAGCTTACACATAGTATTTTATCACCTTGGTCAAAAAACACTTAAAAGAAATAAGAAAACATCCTACATATTCTTTTATAACACATGCCTAAAATGTTGAATGTTTATATATTTTCTTAGTAGTAGGCAATTGTAATATACAGAGTAACCGTTAGAAATATTAGGTTAACATGAATTTTATAGTTTGTGAGATTATTTTAGTTTTAGAATAAATATGTACGGTTTGAACAATTCAAAATTATAAATATATTAGAGTTTACTATTTAAATTAAATTAATTAGGTACTACAAAATAAAATCATGAAAATTATTAATAATTGAAGAAAAAACAATATTAACTTAGAGTATCAACTCTTTAATTAGTTTTAGGTGCTGACCTGTCATTGACAGCAATTGACTTTCTTAACACCATACCATTCCTTATTTGTTCCATCAGTGAATCATGACACGTGGCTGGATCCACAACAGAGTGTCTGGCAGGAGCAATCCAACGTCTGGTTGATTGGGGAGACCCACCTGTTGTTTTAGGTTGCTGCTGTAACAGTCTAGATCCTAAAGCTGCCATAAACCCAGTAACTGGCTCAGATGAACGGCTGATACAGCGATCAGCGCTTGTTGACCGATTACTGGGTGTACGGCGCAACAAAATAGGACTTGCGGGTGTATGATTGAGTTGTGTTAGATTACGCACAGTTTCAGCTACATTTCCACCAGACGATTTACGTTGATGTGTCATGGGTTCAGAATATACTTTTTCTGACGTTAAAGATGTTTGAGAACGACTTTGTTGACGTTGTTCTGCAGCAATATCTAGCAAAAAAGGTGGCGGAGGAGGTAGGTTTTGTACTGAATTATTTAAGATGGACGGTGTACGGCGAATAGGTGGCGGTGGTTTATTGCTTTGTACTGAAGAACGACGACACAGTGTACCACTTCTAAGACTGGAATAACCTGAAATAAGAATAAATAAATTTCAAGACATTTTTTTTTAAATTTGAATAAAAATAATAAATAAATAAAAAAAAACCATCGTAATCAAACGTTAACAACATGAAAACCATAAATGGCTGTTAATTTTTCAAACCAATATTTAAACATAAACATTTTTAAGAAAACACTACACACAAACAAATTAAACATGCAACTTACAACTGTAAAAAAAACATTGTTACTAAAACATTTTAAAGTTTTTTATGTTCATTTCTAATTATTGATCAAATCACAAAAATATTTATCTATAAATATCTATAAATACAATATCTAAACGTTGTTTTTATGGTTATGACTTTATGAGTAGGGCACGGATTTATGTGCAAATTAACTTTTATTTTATTTTCCTATAACATTGCTTTCCAAGCACATTTGTTTTATATATCAAAGAACTTAAAATGAAAGTTTTATTTTACAATTTTTTATATTTTGAGTACATTTTTGTATATATTTTAAGAATGGATTAAACATGGTGGAAATTAACCATAAACTATCTTATGAATAAAAAAAGAAAAATAGTATTATTTAATTTGTTACGTCATATTATTTTTATTACATATTATTTTTTTACCTATGTATCAGACTAAAGTGTCGGTGGCTGCAGTACGGTTTGACAAACAAAATTGTTGTCATGTGCAGCAGTGCAGGCATTGTGTATTAGTATAATATATTATATTATATTATATTATGTTCAAGTCGTTTTATTTATGACTTACGTCATTTGCCAAAAAGCCAAATTATGTGAATATAAATAGATTTTTGTTTAATCATTTTTATTAAATATTATGTAAAAAACAATTTTTAAAGGATTTTTTAAAGTTTTGTAGTATTATTAGTGCATCAAATCTTAATTTGTATAGGCATTTTTCTGGTTTTTTAGACCATAAATTCCTATCCAAGTTATGAATTTATAATTATAAGAATGAACATATTTAAATTTGTTCTTTAGTTTTAAAATAAACAATTTAGAATTTAGATATTTTTTATTCCGAATTCATTTATATTTTAAATTATTGCTACGTTTAGGGAACCTTTAACATTATTAAAAATAAAAAAAATTAAGTACTAGACATTCATATTAGAATACTGCACCGGGAATACATACCCAATGTAGATACAGGCCGTACACGTTCTTTGATGGCACTAATACTTTGACTATCCAATGTGCAATATTTCAAAAGTGAATTTTCCACTTCTATATAATATACAAACAAAAACACACAAGCAAGCACAATATAATTAGATGAAATAAGAACAATACTAATTACATTTGATTTCTAAGCATTACATAATATGGACATTTGTCATTTAGTCTCCATTATTTGGTCTCTAGAGAATAGCGTTTTGATCGTCTATGAAAATATTATAACTCTCCAAGAAAATAAATAAATAATAAATGTATACATTTTCTTTTTATTATTTGGTTAATACAATTATTGAGAGTATTATTATTATTATATATCATCATAAAGTATAAGTATTGTAGGCATGTTAATAATTATGAAATAATTCTGTAGAAATTGTTACCTCAAACATATAATATATTTACTAGATAGCTGTCTTTGTGTTATTATTGAGGCACACAATTTGTTATCAAAAAGGTGAGATAGAAGAAAGTAAGATAAATAATATATATTATATATCTATAGGTTTATTCTGTCGGTACAACATGTAGAGTTATCTTATACATTTTTTGTAAACATACACCTCTTTGATAACTAATTTCAGGCTTCAATACATTCCACAATATATATTACAAATGCAGCTATCATATTAAATATTATCTGTAATAATTGTTATATGTTTTATTACTATGATAATGATAATAAATGATAATTCAAAAAATAAAATATCTAAAGTAATTATTTACCATAAATTAACATTTAAGGTTGAAAAGTATTTATTACATGCACCAAAAAATGGAGACGAACTAACATAGAATATTCGGAGGAAATAAATAAATGCTCAATAATCAATAATATACTTTTTCAAGTCATCTAGTACTAAATAAGTACTAGCAGTAAATAATGTGCAACTATTTTACTAAATTTTTTTCTTCAACCATATAATATAATTACCTTCATCAGGAGTTGCATTTGATATTGCTGTTTGACTACTATAGCCGCTTGAAGACTCCAGAGAACTCTCACTAGTGCTTTCCTTTCGATCTCCATCGCTCTGTTTAAAAAATATTGATTAATTAAATATATAATAAAATCAATGATACTAGTATTCAAATTAAAATCTACCCAAAATATTGGCTCAACAATATGTTCTTATTTTTTTTATTTCAAGTTTAGAATGTTTTTTTGTCTATGTGTCAGGTGATATATGTGCCCAATCCTCAGCCAAGATCGTAAGATCAATTCACTTACAAATTAATTTATAATGATTTTTAACTAAGCAAAACTCTCTGGGTAGATTTAGACATTTTATTGCTGTTTATTATTTTAAAACCAACAACTAATTACTTTCAAATTTACAATTGAAGAAGGCTCATTATGCTGTGAATTTCTTTCTTGAGCTTTGTTGGCAGCCATACTAGCTAGTTCGTGCATATTGACATATGTTGGTTGAATATATTCTAAACAAAATACATACAAATATAAAATATAAAAATTACATGTATTATAGGTATAACTATAAAAAAAAAAAATTAAGATTAAAGAAAATAAATAATTGCATATAAATTTACATTTATCATTTAAATGAAAAAATGGTAAGTCAGAATTTAAGCTTTAGATTTTTACCAAGGATTTAGTTTCTCAACAAAATTATTATATTTTTTTCTTTAACATGTTAATCTATTAAAAGCATCCAATTTAATACAAAACAGTATGAATATTGTATTATCTACCAAGAAATTATTATTCTTAAGTTAGTTTAACCGAAAAATGTAAAACTGATGTAATCATTGTTAAACTCTGAAAAATTATGATGAATAGGTATAAGATACAGTGATGCTAGGCACTTGCCTTTTCGTTGTACACCTCACTAACCCAGCAATGTGATCTATTAGGTAATAGAAAACATAAATACTAATACTTAAGTTAAATCTGTGAACAATTACAGCTCTAACATTTTCATTCTGATAAAAATAAAATTATGTAAGCTATTGTACAACAAACAAAATATATTATCTGTATTCAGGATCCAAAAAAGAATTTACATTGTTTTTACAGATTATAATTTATATTAATGTATTTTAGAACATTATGTGAAACTCCAATTAATAATTACACATTCTATAGTATATGTATAAATTATTATATTATAAGCTACTATAAAATATATAAAAATTAAGAATAGAAATATATCAAAATGAAAGTAAAAAAAGTAATACAAAAGTAATAAAGAAAAAAGGTCGTCTTTCCTGAAAAACTAAATATACAAAATGTTTGATTATAAGAACTATATTTATTTTTTACCAACCAATTGTTTTTAGTGAGGTTGTATTATAACTTTTGTGCATATCTCTGGACGGGACATCGGGGACATGAGCATAATCGTCTTGTGGTGAGACAACAGGAGTTTTATCAATAGAAGAAGAATCAGGTTGAAATGTGTACGCGCTAAGGGCTGGCCGTTGATGGTGGGCACCACCTGAAATTGTGTGTGGTCTTGCATCATTCATTATGGCTGACGCAGCTCGTTCAAACTGCAATGTTTCCTGAGCATTGGGCCATGTGCCACATCCACCTTCAGAACTAGCAAATGGTGTAGAAGGTGTACTGCTTCCAGCACTGCTACTATTAGAATCAGATGAGTTAGGAGCCTAAGAATAATAATATATTAGTACAAAATAAACTATAAAACAACACATAATATTAAAATTATATAATATAAACCATATAAAAACCACTACATATTATGTAGTGGTTCTAGAAAACATTATACAGGAGTCAGATTCAATTGTCTTTCATTTGGGCTCTCACCTTTGAATATGATTGTTGTTTTGTATATATTGCATCTTGGGATGTAAACCCCGAATCACGAGATGAAGCACTGCATAATCTACTAGGAGGCAAAGGTCCTTTGTAACGTAGCTCATTGGATACTGGCTAAATTACCATACACACACACAAAAAAAAACATGCCAAAATAACTACATGTAATAAAAAATAATAAAAATAAAAATATAAAATGCTATTTCTCAAATTACCACCAGAGTACAAAAAGTAGAAATAAAAAAAAAAAAATACTAAAACAATACAATTTTTAATCAGTATATGTTTTTTAAACTAATTTAATAGGTCGAATTATTTAGTTCGACAAATTTCGATGGCAAGTTTAAAGTAGAAAATCCACTCGATTTTTAAAATGTTGGAAATAGTATGTTTTTGATTATATATATATATTTTATGAATTGTTATGATTATCATATTTATATAGGTAAACAATGATAGAAAATTAAATTTTAAACTAACCTAATTGAAAAAAATGTTAAGTATAAAAATCATGGTATAATTAATTTTAAGTATTCAATAAATATTGGGTAATATTGCATTATTGAATTAATTAAAAAAAAAATAGTTATGTTTTCATTTAAGATTTGTACAAATTCAATTGTATTCCCTGGAGCCATAAAAAATTATAAATAATACTTGATTAAACTACAACTGTGCAATTTAATTAATAAAAACACAATGATGCTAATACAAGAAAAAAACTCATGCCATTGTATGTAATTTTTATTTTTGTCGATCAATGTCTGTCTAAATCAATACCTGAAGCAATGAGCGGCTCCAGTATTGATGGCTTGGTGAATGTGTACTGCCGCTAGACCAGCTGTTCATTGAATTGATGGAACACATACTGGATTTACGTGAACCCAACGAACTGGGACTACTCGGGGGTGTTTGGTGTGTCCATGACATTTCACTACCTTTATAGTCAACCAACACCTAATAAACATTAATATATTAAAACCTTTACAATATATATATTTTTTAATGTTAAGGTACTTAGAAATAATGTGCGGTAGTAAAATACCAAAGCACAAAAAAAAACAATTTTAATAAAGCAAGTGTAATTGAAAGTAGAGGTATAATAAATATATAAAGGACATATGGCATGTTCATCCTCTATACAGTTCTATAAATTACACACGTCAAAATGTGATATATGACTATATTGGGTATATTCAATTATGTCGGTAACATTGTTTAGAAAGTTTAATTTTATTGATTTTAACAGACAAAATTATAACATTATACATTTTACATTTTTACTCGTCTTAAACACTAGGTACATAAAAACATTTTCATGAATTATTATTATTTGTCATATTCTGAAAGTTTTACTATAAAATTGAATTTGTTTAAGTTCAAGTTATATATTTTTTTTAGAGGTACATGTTGTTGTTCTTAAAAACAATGAATACATTCATTAAGACGTTCATTTAAATAATTATTTTATAAATCTTAAAAACGTTAAGGTATAAATAATTTTAAAAAAAGTTTTTTTTCATGTTCTTATGTTATCACTATTTACTATTATACATACTAATTCACTCATTCTCATTCTATTCACTGTATGCCTACTGTATTGTACGGTACCTAATGTATTGAAATTGAAGCCAAGTTAAAACCAATTCATATAATATAAAATATATTTACATATATTTCTTTTAGATAAGTTGTAGGTATGCTGTAGTTTGAAATTTTTAATGTGTAAAACACATTTTAAATTCCTATTGAAGTATTGCGTATAATAATATAAATTTTTCAATACCACTTCTTAGGAAAAATGACAATATTATACAACAACATGATAATAATATCAAAAATACATTTTAAAAAGGAATTTTGTTTGTATAACCTATAATTTGTTTAAGTTCCATAAAAATATGAACTT
This sequence comes from Neotoxoptera formosana, assembly GCA_022818045.1. Lineage (NCBI taxonomy): Eukaryota > Metazoa > Arthropoda > Insecta > Hemiptera > Aphididae > Neotoxoptera > Neotoxoptera formosana. The sequence continues at coordinate 2,674,037 of CM040633.1, read as the reverse complement.
TATCGATGTCAACATTCTTTTAGAAATAAGAGTGACATTCATGTGTCATTTACAAAGTATGTAGGTGAACATGTCAAGTTTCATACAATCTTTAAGTTCTATTAGTATCAATTTTATGCTAAGAATTAAATGTATTCTATCAAAGTAAGATAATTAAAATAGATGAGATGCAATATAGTAATTTTATTATTACTGTACATTTGAAAGCAACCATAAATCATTGATTTTAAAATATGTATCAGTTATTTAGTATAAGAACAACTAGAACAAGTATTATCATATTTAACACCCTGTTTAATATTTTATACCAACTTTTAAATTTATGAGATCAATAGCAAGGCTATAATATAAAAGTGGCAGAACTTTATTTTTGTTTATAAAACACATACCTAACTGTAGAATCAATATCTAGTACCACTTAGAGACTAAAATCAATATAGCTTGCACACTCTATTCAAAGTATTAATCATAGTATTAAAACCCCAATAGAATAAACTACATATATAAAATTATAATTTTTATCAATTATATTAATTACCTATAGAATGTAATTTGATTAAATTGTCCTTCAATTAAAGGAATTGTCATAACAATGCAATCAAATATAAACACAGAGCTGAAAAAATAAATCATCTATATTTACCTGTTCACTAGCTGGAGGTAATGAGTATGGCTCAGTGGTATGTGCTTCTAATTTATCCATAACTTCTTGTAAATGAGATAATTCCATAAGCATGGCCACTTCTTCTTCCTAATTACAAAATATAATACACAATTAAGTTTAAGACTTTATACTTTTTATATTGTAAGCAAATAAAAAAAATATATTGAACTTACGAGGACGGGTTTCAAAATTGTAACAAAAATACAATATCGACTTCGTTCTTCAATTAAAGCTTCACGAACAGCTCTCTTTTCTGTTTCTTCCAATACAGCTTTTCTGTCAGAAACGTCTTGCAAGGCTTTGTGCAGTTCATTCATTTTAGCACCTTTGCGTGCTTTTTTTTGTAAGCGCAGAGTATCCGTAGACCGCTTTTTCAACTCAGCTCTTGCTTTTTTATACTCTAAAAAAAGCACAATAACAATGATTCGAAATGAGTAAAAAAGAAGTTATTTGTAATAATACAATCAGTACATCACAATTCAATAAATAATTAAATGAACATATAACTGCGGTCAAAATTGCATATAAACACAAATGTTATTGTGAAAACAAAACAATATACAATACTATTTTGATCCGTATATTAACAATAATTTTAAATGTTTTTATCACGAAAAAGATAGAATTTATGTTTTTCATTTATACCTATCATAAAAATTATTATACCCGTGTTTTTGAATTACACATATTAGTATAGTGTTTATGAATACATTAAACATTCGTACAAGATACAACACGTATAATAAATATAGATCACATCACAGATATCTACTTACGTAATTATTCAGTAATAACTAATAAATTATTTTTAAAATATATTGCACGGTTATTATCTTAATTCTTTTTGGAGTTATAATAATAAATTAAACGCTTAGCAATAAACAAAATAAATTATCTTATTGCTGGATTAGTAGCAATAAATTGTTATTATAAATATTATAAACCACGATTAAATTAAAACATAGCTAATAATTCTTTATTTTCTCGAAATATGCTATTGAGAAAAATATTTCTAAAACCGGAAAAATATGTAAGAAATTATCTGATAGGTTTTCGGAACTTTGTAATTAATTCGTACGAAGAGTAAAATATAGATTTTATATAGAAATTACCAAGGAGAATGACGAAAATGGTCATCGGCGCGACTACTGGACGGTTATTCGTTTATTTCTGTGTGTATAGGTGGGTAATATTGTAATAAATAATTTGTAATTCCATAAACTACAATATTCTTATTGTTTGCCTTCAGCCTTGACTTCAGAGCATGTGGCACAGCAGTGTCGTTTGTTGGTGCAAATTGTTTTACTGCTTTGAACGCAACTACGAAAGCGAGACTATAGGCATGGCCGTACACAAGCCGAAAAAGAATTCGTATTATTTGAATCTGTCACCAAACATCTTATGAAGATAAATATAGCAATAAGAGAAAAATAAATTGTTCACTCTTGTCCTAGATACCGCAGATCTCGAAATAAGACAGGTGACATTGGACCCCTAACACCCAATTACACCTCTGTGCACTGAAACCACACCGGGCCGGGTGTGGTCTAATACAACTCAGATCAACGATGTGAAATATTTATATGACAAAAAATTAACGGTTTTTATTCCATACAATATATAGTATAACCATAGTCACAAAAAGCCTAAATTTTTTGGGTGAAACTCAAGCCCCCTTCATAACATGCCTAGTACCACAGGATATAACAATTATAGTAGGTACTAACTACTAGCTTTTGAATTAGGGGGACTTGACCGATATTTGGGGGGACTTATTCCCCCCTATATAATATCCCAAAATAGAACGCGATATTGATTTTAAAATAATATTTTTGAATAAGCTGTGGAATATATTATATATTTTCCAATTATCGAGTGTTACCACAAACAATTATGATTTATGGTTTAGATTACATAAAATCAAAATGTATTACCTATGTTGTATAGGCACATCGTTTCTATAATATGATCACGAAATGAATACATATAGGTACAATTTTATAATTTCTATTAAAACTATTTTGTATATTATTTGTAACAGTAAAATACAAAAGTATATAAATATAATATGAATAAAACTATAAAACATATTTGAGCATATATTAACATATAACAGAATACCGAAAATATGAGGATATGAAAAATCAGATGCCACATGCCCACATAGGTACTACAATAGATAAAGGAGAAGCACAGCCAGACTACTTTCAAACATAAATATTATAAACTTCATACAAAAAACAAAATGATACAACTAATTAAGTTAAACATAATAATATTCGTAAATAATTTTGTTAATACGACTTTTAAACTAATGACCAAAGATGCCGATGTTATTTAGATGAATAATAATTAAAATACATATTTTTTTAATGATTAAATTATTAACCTATACATATACTAATACAATACTCTTCCTAAAATTATAATATAAAAACTGTTCAGGAGGTATATATATTTTACCTATGCATTTGTATTTTTTTTATAACACTTAAAAATTATATAACTTGTCTAAAAACGCAAATGATAAAAAAAAAAAATTTTACTAAAAATAATTCTAAAAGCATTGATACAATACTTTGACGCACTAAATTAATTGTACAACGTACTTCATCACATCGTTTTTCATCAATTTCATAATTTTTATTAGTAGATAATAATAATAACTAATATTAAATACATTTTGATTAATTTGAATTTTGTGTAATATCTTAGTTACCATCATTTTTATACGTTATGTTCAATACAACACATTAATAATACATAAGGTACTTTGTACCATATACTGTATGCAAATAGTGATTACCGGTTTTGTTCTAAAATAATCATTAAGTTCAATATGAATAAAGTTTGAAAATGTTAACTGAACTGTATTTACTAATTGATATAGAATATAGAGATATTTATTTTATGTCAATAACGAATAACGAATAAATAATAAATAATTTTAATATAATAGATAGGTATTAGGGGGCAAAAATAATATATTAGGTCTTCGACCTTCGTACATTTTATACCTAATATGTATGTTGGTAACGATTTTTATACATTTGAGAACAACTGATGAGAAAATAGAACAGCAGAGATTACATAACTGTATTAATAAACTGTTTTTATAAATTATTTTCACAATCATTGCACAACCACTTTTTAACCACAAACTGTTATACTTCTCAAATAAAATTGATTAAGAGGATGTCAGTGCACTATTTGTTTTCTTTCTCTAAAAGTCTAAACCACGCAAAACATTGTCTCTTTGAGTTCAGCTGATCCAATTTTGTGTTGTTAATAATGCATTATTTTAGAGTGAATTGACTTATTATCAAATTTAATGTTAAGAATACTATCTAGGGCACCTCACCTCATGAGTATTGATATTTTAATTTTAAGCAAGTTACGAGTAATATCTTTTACAGTTATAAAATCACTTTAAAGTTAAAATATCATAAACTTTAAAACAATAACAATTTATTAATGAGATGTCCCAGATAGTATTCTAAATTCATATGTTTAAGTTTGATAATAGATTCGATTCACTCTAATATTAAAGCTAATAACACAAAATTGGATCGACTGAACGTAAATGTCCTATGTCACGCGTCGGTCAGAGAGAAAACAAATAATGCGCTGACATCCTTGACTGTTATATTTATACTTATACCTAGAATAAAATGTTCGTAATATTTTAGTTTGATTTGTATAAAATTATATGAACATATGAAATAACCATAATTTAATCAACCATTTATGTATTTTAAATATTGAATTTAACGTCGGGAGCTAGCAAGTTGTAATATGTCAACTTTGAAAATACATTTTGAAATATACGACTACGCTATGTTGTTACAATAAAAAGGATTCTTTGTTAATATTCTAATTATTTCGCTACTGATAATACTTCGCAATAATTCCACAATAAAAACCAGTTTTATAATGAATATATTTGAAAAAAACATGGCATAGTGTAAAATATATTATAATGAGTACAAATATCAATGTATTTCACTCTCTAGTCACTAAAACACATATAATAAATCGCATTTAAAAACCAACAGTAGGTAGGTAGGTATTTACTTTATTATTTGGTGATATAATTAAATCGATTTGCCCAATTACAATCCGCGGATCAGTCATCACCCATTTTTGTTGTTGTTGTGGGTAATCATATTTTTAAACAAAAATAACGCTTGTACACATGCGATTGCAAAACTATATTGCGTAAAATTGAGAAAATAAAAAGTTTTCATAAACTCGAATAATGTCTTAATAGATTTTACAGAAAAAAAATGTAGATATAAGCTGTCTACAAAGAGTTTATGTGGAAAAAATCGATAAACTCCCTATTTAGCTGTCGTGTGAAATGTTTAACCAAACATGTGGTAATACATATTAATGGCATTATACAGATATTATTGTATTATATACAGACTCGGCACGGAAAACAACGTTGCCGTGGCCGCTGCGGTGGTTTGGTGCGCGCGTGGACCGATACGCCTACACCACGCGCCTCGCCGACGCACAGATGTCGGCGGGCAGCAGCAAACGCAACAAACCGACAAAAATCGTCGCCATCGCCGCCAGTTCTCTTCTACGTGAGCGTTTGATTTTTTTTTAATGTGCATTTTACTTTTCTAATGTGCGTATTATGCTTATTGACCTCTTGATATATTGGGCACGTATCCTCGGCGTACATTATAATGTTATAATAATAACAACCGAGAAACATATACATTATGTGTTGAATTAGATCTGGCAGGTAATTACTGCCATCACACGGCTCACACAGACCGTTTTTATTTTTCGATATAAACTCTACTTCCGGGGAAAGTTATGTATTTCACTTTTCGGTTATCCTCCAGGTCAATCAGATACAATGTAAGCGCCCATCAAGAATAATCAACTTAAAAATATTATTGACAGAACATAATATTATAGTCACTAAAAAGAAGTTATATATACCGCTATGGCATGACTTGACGTAACTATATACTTGCAATCGTTATAAATTATAATACATATTACGTTTATTATTGCAAAGAAAAATTTCATCAAATTTCCTTATGGCTGTTTTCCAAAAATGGTACATCAAGAAGAAGGAAAATAAGCATTTAAATGCAAGGATAAAATTATCAATCATTAATAATAATGATATTCAATCGAAATATATTATGTTTGTTGTAATAACAAGCATACCTACTGAATAAATAATCCAGCAATTTTGAATCATAATTTTAAATTATTAAACCAAAAAGAGAAAAATGTATTCTTAAATTTATCGATAAGAATATTTAAAAAACAAGTATAGTAGATAATTTAAGACTTTTATTTTACATGGATTTTAAGTTCAATCCACTACAGTATTTTTAGATCACAAGACACTTTTAAAAAAATTAATGAAAAAAAAATGTTCTGAATTCAGTGTTAGGTTTTGGTTTTAAGATTTTAATATTTATTTTAATACATTTTTACTCATGCATTTGAGATTCTGAGCGGAGTGTGAGTTTGACTTTTTTTTCTGCCATCACTTTTAGGAATAGTAAAAATGCTTCGACTTTCAATTTTTATAGGGGAGTTCCTATTAGTAAATTGGATCTAGTATAAGGACTAACGATTTTCCGGTTTTTTTTTATGAACACTGTTTTAATTTAATCTCTGCTCGGAATCGTTTTATTCAAAATGTTTAATAATAAATTATTTCACCTCTGCTATAGTGCTATATAACAATTCTGTGAACAGGTGAAAGAAGGTGAAAGAAGCGAATCGAGTGCTCTAAAAGTATGATAGTCCTATGTATTTTCTTTATACATAATATTATTATAAAATATATAATTTTTGCTTTTAAGTCTCGACATATGTATACGAGATTCGTTTACTAGTAAAAAACAATGCTGCTTATAATAATTTTCATATCAAATATAACTAAAAACATTATCTAGGAATAACTTTATACAATTTCATAAAATAGAATATTGTATATACAATTTACCTATAGTATGCATTGTAGTAATAATAATAAATTACAAATATAAGCATATATTATGTACGTAGATTAGAGACCAAAACAAATAATAGATAGAATAGGTTATAAGTATAATAAAACAATTTAAAATGTAAAACAAATTGAAACTCTGTAATAAACAATACTAGAAATAATTTATGTAAACGAGAATGTTGGATTAGTATTTTGTTCATTATCGTTATAGGAATGAAAACAATATATTAGTTGGCTTTATTGACAAAAAAAGAGTATATGCGTATTTTATCTGTCATAAAAATGTCTTGTATATATGCAAATTTAACTCAATAAACCATATATTCATCAGTGTACAATATCTCTACAATACATACATGTTTACATTTTATTTCTAGATAGTAAATATAGGAAGTAGCAGTGGCGCCGAACTTCTAAAAATGTACTCAGGCCAAATGAAAATACAACGGCCCCAAGCCACCCCAGCGGCCACAAGCGTACTTCCCCCCCACCAATGAAATACAGAAGTCTCTGAACTACGGACTAGGTACCTAAATAAATAAGTATTAATATGTATCTCTTCTTATTTTCATAAAGTAACCAAGTATAGTTTATTATGTTGATTAAAATATTACAAAGACGTCCAGCTCCCCTCTGATCGCCGGCCCCCTTTTAAAAATGTGGTCAGGCCGTGGCCTGACCTAAACATGGGACTCGGCGCCACTGGGAAGTAGAAATATGTTTAGATTCAGGTTGTATTATCATAAAAATACCATAGCTAGGTAATCAAAAGTTTTAATATCAATTTTCAAAAAATATTTTATTAATTGTGTTCAATGTTCATAAATTTAATTATTTTTTAAAACTGTATTGTTATAATGCTTCACTAAATTTATTAACGGGTTGTTATTTTATTGAACTAAACCGAGTTATGAATTATTGCACATATAGGTATGTTAAGTTTGAAAGTTTCTGATTATTATTGGATTAAAGGTATAATATGCTAAAATATATAGATTATAGATGTATAAAGGATATTAATAAAAGATATTTTAATATTTATTAATTATTTAAAATGGAAATATAAAACAATTATACACATTCAGAGAAAAAACAATTGAATTTTTTTATAAGATTGTGGTATTATGGTACTATAGAGTAAGTAACCATAGTATTGGATCCTCATATAAAATTTATATTTCAATTATAAAGTTCAAACATTAAAATATTTAATTGAAATTTTAAATATCAATATAATCATATTTATTTTAGTTGGGACTATATTATCATAAATATTTAATTCGTGGGAAATAATATTAATAATATTAAAAAATGGCGTATGGCCGCCACGAAAGTGACGTGAATAATTTATATTTAGGTACTTTAATTTGATCAATCAATTCATGTTAATCGTCTTTCATATTTTGTGGACTTAAATACGCACACTTCATAAAATGGTTTAAAAAAACGACTCAAAACTCATGTTTGGCACGGTTTAAAAAGAAATACCTACATTGTACCGTGAGAGATGAAAACACATTAGCTTGTCACTGTGTGACCTATATTCATACTCGCAGGAACTCGTTAACTTAAAAATAATGAGTTATGAAGAAATATTATGTTTTGTACAGCATTTTTTTTGAGTTTGTCTAAGTAAATAATTACTTATAGGTACTAATAAAATTATTTAGTCATCACTCGTCAACCATAAAAAATAAGATATTTATAATTAAGTACTTAAAGCTTAGCACCCAAATAACAAAACCATATTTAGAATTAAATGTAAATATACTATTCAAATGTATGTATTATATTTAAAATCACGTTTGTTTCAATCATCAATGATTAATAATGACTTTTACATTAAAGTCTTCCTAACATGTCACAATCTGTAAACATTTTATTTAATATTTAGACTTTTTTAATTACAGCTATAGATTTTAAGTTGAACTTCAAATTCAAGTAATGTTTCTCATATTTGCATAGTCTATTTTAAAATATTTATTTAGTAGTAATACTTAACAGTGTTTTTAAGTATAATCTTAAGTATTAGGTACATTGTATATATCTAGGTAATGAAAAAGGCACTCGTGAATTTTATTTTATGCAAGTTTGGTAGTAAATGTTAAAGTACATCTCTAAAATCACTATAAATTGACTTTTTATTGATCTGAAGACCATGTTTTTACTATAAGCTGCACATGATAAACAGAAACAGAAAAAGTAGTGTTCCAAAAGGGAATTTAAAAAAAAAAAGAAATTATGATAGGTTATGCAGTATATAGGATTCAAGATAATGTTTTCCCCAATCGAATAAAAGATTATAGAATCATAAAATACTCGATTGATTCAAGGAAAGTTTTGATTATAGATTGAATCAGTTATTTTGGTGTGACTTATTATACCCACTAATAAAACCATAACCGCATATTGGTATATATTTCTGCTTGTAATTGGTTCACTTAAAAAAAAGATACCTATTAGTAATTAGTAATTACTATATCTGCCACAGTTGAATTGCTCCCCATCTATCGGTTTCATTTATCGCCGGATAATACAGCAAGTATCTTATATACATATTACATATATATTTAAGATTTTTTAAAAATACAATCAAACAAAAATATATTTAATTAAAACAACTGTATAATATATTTATAATAATCTTAAATTGTATTACATAACTCGTTTTTGCATTTAATAAGAGATAACAAATTTTACGAAAAACATGTATCTTTAGATTTTTTTTCAGGAATGTGCTTAAATATGCAACAATAAAAGTTATGAAATCAAATTTAATAATTATTAATTTATATCATGACATAATTTAACTAATAAAGTATAGTCTATTATCAGAAACATGGCAATATATACGAACTAGATAAATATAGTATATACATGTACAGTAATAAATATAGGTACACTATAAATAAATTATAGCTCATTTACTTAAAAAACTTTTTTGGATTGACTATTCATTTTTTCTATGGTAGGTGTATACTTATCTAATACATTTTTTATTAAGAATTTGAAGATAGTTTAACTATACACATTTGGTGTACTACTACCATGGTTATTATTAATTATAGTAATTTTAAGACTGAATCAATTTTTTTTATAATTTATATTATTTTATGTAGTTATTAAATGTATGTATATAATATAATATATATATATATATACATTATGCATTATACATAAACCTAAAAATATATTATAATTTATCATCTAACCTTAGGTATATAAATGATTGGAATTTATTTTCATTTAGCATTAACATTGGGTTTAAACCTATCACCAATGATAATGACTATAAACCGAAAAATATATTTATATTTCAAATGTACATGAGTGTTGTCAGTGGGTGGCTTCTCCTATCAAGCCTTTTTGTTAAACCTTCTTCTTTCGGTATCATTTAAGATCGTCGAACAAAGTATAAATTGATTGCTTAGTTTCAAATAAAAGTTAAAAAAGAATAAACGAAATTAAAATATTTCTGCACAAACTTTATAAATTCTGTATAATTCAATATTTGAATAACCATTTTTAGAATTTTTATTAACAAGTTTTATGTATCCTAATGTTTGTAAAGAAAAATATTATTTTAAAAATGGGAAAATAACATTGGGTTTATTTACCTTTAGCGTGCTCTTTGTCCAGGTTGACAATAGTCTTCTTCCAATCTTCTAGTTTCTCTTGAAGCGGAACCACCAAACAGTCCATTATTGCGCTGCGAATTCAACAAAAAAAAACGAGTTAGTTTCGGTTACGTTCAACTCCTGTCATATGAAGCATACACAATATTCGATTGAGACAGGGAGATAAGGTACCAATGGTTATTATTCGAAAATCACGTAAATTATAGTCACGACTACTTAGACTTGTTTCGTATTTTCAGCATTAATACCAAATTAATATTATTTTATATTATGCATGTCAAACATATTACTTTTTTGTTTAAATAACAACGTTGATGAGTTTTAAATAGGTCTAAAATATAAAAGTATTGAAAATAAACTATACGATGTATACCTAAAATAAATATTGAATTTCGATGAAAAGATTAATTTATATAAAATTATATTTGAGATTCAACTGAGACGACCATGATAGTAATCAATTAATAAATAAATTGTATACCTATGCAATAAGAATATATTTGGTATAATATTTATTATTATTACTAGACATATATTGTATTATTATTATTTAATGTCTACGTGTTTTTTCCACATAAGTAGACATTTAACTGCATACAGTATAGGACGATTCAAAATGTGTATTCATGATAACGTGCGTGTTTTATTATAATTTATATTAGTGTATTACCTTGAAAATGTTTTCATTCTAGCTTCAACAGCTCTATGACGAAGACACATTCTGGTCAATGCAGTTCCGATTTCTTTAGTAGCGCCTATAGAAAATAAAATATGTTTTATAATTGTATAGGTAAAATAGTCAGGGAAATTAAACTCAATGTTAACCTAAAATGTATGTACCTATTTCATACATAATAAACAAACCACTTAGTATGTGCCATATGTATTGCAAATTATTAAACTATAGGTAACATCAATTTGAAGTATTATACATAAGACAAAATATGAAAGTATAACAATATTCATTATGTTAATTCAAAAATCACATTAGAATTAAGACAGTGAACATCGAATCATAGCTGAGTAAATATTATGATTTTCATGCTCCCATAGAACATATGATTGTCTGAAGTGAGTGAGACATAAATGTTAAAAAAATATGGTCGGCAAAATATGATTTTGGTACAATATAATATATATTGTTACAGATTTCAAATATTCTTTTAATAATAATAATAATAAAAAAAAAATAAAAAATAATACTATTATGTGTGCTAAAAGATTAAGAATATTTTAGCAAGCATGAAAAGCATTTTTGGGGTAGTGTTTATATTTTTTCTAAAATGAGCATCGTGCACATGCATAATTATTTGAGGGTTGTTTGAAAATTCAGTAGGGGGATCCAGGTCATAAAATTCCCTATGATGGTTAGAATCCCGTGGAAAATATACCGACAGCCGTCTAATCGAGGGTGACTATATCTGGGGCTGAAACGACTGACTAACCCAAAAAGTTCGATACGTAATACCATTAGAATAAAATCGGTAGTGCTTATCAAGCAGTTGGTAACGATCGTTCAAATGGAAATCCTTTCCGGACAGGAAACAATGCTATTTACTGGACAGCATACCATTTGTTTATACTGTTGATGATTTGCTCTAATGGTTTGATTAAGCCAAAAGTATTTTTTGTTACCCGATGAATAATTAGAACCATAATATAACCTTTATTTCCTGATGTAAAAAAATATATAAACCATTTTACAATGAAGAATTATTAGACAGCGTTACTGAGAAAAATAATATTTTACGTAGGATAATGCATTTTATACAACTATTCCGCAATATTTATAGAGAACTGTCATCAGAAATGAAAAATAATATAAACGATAGCCTTGTCTATCGTCACCTCGTCATTATATTTAATTTAAAAAACAAGGAAAATATAAAAGGCTTAAATTCCTAAGATTATGAACAAACGAATATGCATATCATGATATTATGTTTTAGATTTTCGAAATAACAAAAAACAAAGTATTCATCCGTTTAAATATGGTATAGATTGTTTAAGTATAAAATGGTTTATTATAAATAATTATGTATAGACTAAAGTACCTATATTATTTTAAATGAAGCCGAATCGTTTTAGCCGTATAAGTAAATCAGGGAAACATTTTAAATTTCAAAAATGTATTACATTTAATACCTGTAGGTACTAGACATTTAGATAGGTAAGATAAGTCATTCACTAAAATAATAATTAATGCGTAACTAATAGAAAACAATTTAAATAAATTTATTTTCAAACTAAAAAAATAATATTAATCATGAATCTAAAACATTGACAATAAATTGAGTTTACATTTTTAGAATTTGGGAATAGTTATGGTTTAAATAAATAATATATTACAATTACGATTTATAATTTGTATAGGATTGTAACATCAAGGTTGCATGTAAAACGGCTGTTCGCCTTTCTGTTATGATTCTGAACCTATATATATATATATATATATATATATAATGACGTTTATCGATTTCTTTAGTTTCAACGACTAAGTAGCAGAACCCCGGCAGTAATAAGCATATAATATAATATTTATGAACAAATATTAAATTTCCTTAATATTTTATGAAAAAAATATTATACGAGATGTGTTAGAATTCATCTATCCGAAACATAATAACAAAATCACTAAGCACTTAACGGCTTTGTATACAGTGTGTTCATGTTAAGAGGTAACACTAAATATTTCAGCTGCATGTCCTTGGATTGAAATGGGGTTTAATGCAACTATTTTCATACAATTTTTGAATAAAAAGTTATTTTTAATTATAAAATTGACAAAGTTAGATTAAATTGAAAATTTCGAATAATCAAACTATAATTATATGTTTTTATCACTTCTTTTTTTTGTAATTTACCATAAATTTATTTGAAAGATAAGATAAAACAAAATAATTCAAGATGATAAATACAAAAACTAACATATTACAAAATTATTTATTTAGATTTTGTTATTTAATAAACATCAATTAGATATCTCGAGGGTACATAAAAAGGACATACAAACAAAATATCGTTAAAACAGCAATGATTCGTAAATTTCAACTTACTCTAACCTTGTTAATTTTGTGATTTGAAAAAACTTTTTATACAAAAATTGTGTAATTGAATCTATAGAATAAAAATTGGCGTCACTATTTAAAATAAAGTATTAACAATACAAGTTTATTGGGCGTACTGCGTACCAAAAAGGTTAAACATTTTAAGTTTTCTCAAAATATGTATTTCGGTACTCCTTTTATCTCCTGAAAACCCCATTTCAATCCAAGGTAATCAATCTGAAATATTAAGTGGTACCTCTTAGTGTGAACATACTGTATAATTCAGTGACTGAGTACATAAAGTACTATAATATATTATATCCATACATCATATTATTCATTTTCTGCGATACGACAAGGATGTGGTATTGCCGGTGTTGATAAATCATGCGCAATAAAACATTTTGTAATAATATATTGCCAACTTATCAAAAAATTGATATCAATTTAACACAAAAATACTATTATTGAATATTTTATTCTAAGTATTTACTTATAGGCATATTGAAATTTTTTTTAGGAATACACAATCCTCATCTAAAATATAAGCATGTATGATATCAGAATATATTATATAAACAATAAAAAATAAAATCGATAAGATGAACGTTATTACTACAAACAATTTTTGTTATATCTTGCATATAATTACACAATATCTTATTAATTTGTCATCGTACATTTCGAAGTCTGTAATGTATGCATACATAATATTCATGGCTTTTACATTGTATGTAAAAATGATTATTTTTTATAGACTTTAGTAATAAGCCATTTATAATAAATATTGTATGTACAGACGTTAGTGAAATTCAAACATTTAAAATGCAATTATAGGTATCGATATGATACTACGAACATTTTAATACGGAAACTAAAAATGTAATTATACTTTTTTTTCTTAAATAGCATTCTTATATTATTTATACATAAAATACAACACAAAATATACTAATTAATATTATTTAGAAGAATGATGCTTAGATTATCATTATCATTATATATGCCTGAAAAGTGCAGACATAGTTGTTCTATATATTTCATCGATAATGATAGTATTAAAAAAATAAAATACCTCTAGCATTAGTGGCAGCATCAGCAATTTTTTGAAAAGCGTCTAGATAAGCTCCGATTGCGTGAATAGTTGCTCTGTAAAATGAAAACGAAAATGATAATAATCAAATATTAATCATAAAAACACTTCATTAGCTTTTTAATTGCAAATGCGTTATACATAGATGTAGGAATCATATTATTCAAAAGTAAAAACAAACAATCTTCACATGAATTATAAATTAATATATTGTTAACAATATATACATGTAAATTTATTGTAATTAATTAATTTTAATAACAATTCAATATATTAAATACATCTGTGCGGATCGGTGTTTTCTGTATTATTCACTATAGTATTGCTCACTCGCCTTTACGTAACGTAGGATAGTACTAGTAGTATGCTATAAATGTACAGTATAAAACACAATCATCGCACACAAAAACTATAAAAACAATTTTTAGCTATACCTACTATACTATGCTGAATACGAAGAATAATTTTAATTTTTAAGATTATTAGACAGAACCAAAGAGTGTTATTTAACCAACATTTTAGACCCAATAAATATTCTATACGCTCCACTAAGAACCTAAAATGAGAGGATAATTATGTTGCGGAGGAAGTAATTATTTCATAACTATATTACAATTCGTTATATAATAAATGTATTGTATGATACTAATTGAAGACAATATGTTATAAGATTCATTCGATTTTTGAAATGTATGATTTATTTAACAATTATAGTATACGGCAATAGAGTCTGAATTAATTTGTTTGAATTTTAAATATAAAAATAATTAAGTCTGAATAGAGTTCAATAATATAATATTTCATAATAAATAAATATTTGTTATGTTTGAAAATATGTATAATAGTTTACCTACTTAATGTATATCAAACTACGGTTTAAACAAATAATAATTAAATACCTACATATTATATTAAATAATAAATAATAACTTTTATGGGTAAAAAAATAAATAGGCAAACATTATTAAAACTTATAAAGAAAACAGACTAGGCAAATATGCATATTAATATTAGTGATACCTAATATACTTAAAGTTTGTAACTATATAGACCTATATGAAAAGTTATATATAGCTTTAAAAAAAATATAATATGTAGGTATATGATAGCGAAAAAGACCCCAAATATAAAGATACAAGATATTTAAGTTAATAATGGTGAATATTTTTTTAAGGGTTTAAATGTATTTTTAATATTTTAACACAATACTAGCACGATAAACACGTTATTTATTAGGGATAGGCAGATGTTACAGACTTTTATTTATAAGGGTGAACCGAAACCGGGCTGAACTTTCTTTTAATAATTTTTTTTATAGATATTCGAAGTTCAAATTTTGAGGAAATTAATAGGGCGTCTAGACATAACGGCTTTTTCCTTTCAACATAGCTGCGTGGCAAATACGTGTCCAGACAATACGGCATTTGTTTTTCGATTCTTATAATTTTAAAAATAATATAAATATTAAAAATGTATAAAAATAAGTACTGGTGCCGCACGGCTTTGATGAAAATAATTACACACAGACGCATTCTTTTGATGTAGACCGCCTACTATAGGTGGTTCAGAAATTTTGACGAGTAAAAGCCCCCAAAAAAGCATCAGAAAACGAATTTGTGACGAAATTTTATATTTAATAGAAGAATAACGATTTTTGTTGTAAATCAAAAATATTTTTTGTAGGTACCTACTTGAAATTTTTAAAGTATATTATTATATTTTATACAACCAAATAACATTTGTAAATGTAATGTTTTTGGCAAAAATTAATTCAACTTACTGTATTATTAATAGTAAAATAAATTACTTTAATAGCAATATAAATGCATCATAAAATATACTTAATAATAAAGGCTAACAGACTGTCTTCCCACAGAATCGTTTTGTATACACCCATCGTTGAATTAAAATTTATTAGATACATTACGGTGACTAACTTATGTTCGTACACAAAATTCAATTGTTTGTATAATAAATTATATAGACTAGCTAGGTAATAACTACGACTATATTTATTAAAATATTTCATAAAAGCGTTAATTTTAAACGTTTATTAACTCGATTATTAATTAAGCTTACCGAAGACACGTATGAAGTTTTGTAGCTTTTGCCATGAAGTCTTCCCACATTGGAGTTCCATTCTGAAATGTAAAATTATAATTAATATAATATGATTTTTCAAGAAGATAACTTATACCTACAATACAACTTTATTAATACAGTAATGTAATATGTATAAATACTAATTTTGTTCCGGTCACTAAAATCGACTAATCTGTGTAAAAACCTTGCCAAATATTAATCGTGATACCTTATAATACTAGAGGATGGTCTTTCATATGGTTTCCCATTTCTATATGGTAACTATAATGACCATTTGCGTGTTTTACGGGTACCTACCTACCTTGTTATAAGCTCTTTTTAATTTATCGCCTTAATATAAATTTGTTTAATTTGATAGTGATAAACGTTCAATATTTAATTGATTTTTGCGTGAACTGATCCATTCAGTGGCGGAACTACGATCATTGAGGCCCGTGGATACAATATTTTTGGAGGCCCTATATCTGTAATTTAAATTTCTAAACATTGGGCTGTTTATTTGTATACAACAAAAAAAAATATATATTTATAGTAAATTAATAATTTATTGAATTATAATTTCGGAAACAGTAATAATAATATTTTATTTACATTGAAAATGATGTTTTTCTGCTACGGTCTTGAGCAAACGTCTTCACCAATAACGATAAGTTCAATTTTTTAGCACGCTCATTTTTTATTGAAATCATCGCAAGACCACTAAGCCGTGTTTGGGGCATAGTGCTTCTTAGATAATTTTTATTTAGTTTATGTTTTGAGAATGTCCTTTCTGCACTCGCCACAGTAACCGGTAATGCAAGGAACAAGTAAAATGCCGTTAATAAGTCAGGGAAACTAGTAATTAGATAGTAATTATCTTAGCGATAAGACATGACAATATTATTATACTCGTATAATATTATTATTCACATTAATTATTAATAGTATCTACCTACCTACTAAATACTATGAGTATGGTGTATGGTTGGAGTATTCCGTATACACGTTTAGGAATCACTTATACAGTATACTTTGTATTATTTCAGTATTCAATGATTTTATTTACTTGAACCGAAATTTTTTTTAAAAAGTACATTTTGCTGCAAGGCGCCGAGGCCCCTTTCACGATGAGGCCCGCGGAAAATCCCGCCTTCAATCAAATGTAGTTCCGCCACTGGATCCATTAACATAACATAAAACGAATTGCTTATGTCACTAATAGACCTATATCAATAGTTATTCATTCAAAATAATTCACTTCTCTATTGGTTTAGAATCAATAGACCTAAGAGAAGACAACTCTCTGATGCATTTT
Source organism: Neotoxoptera formosana (assembly GCA_022818045.1). NCBI lineage: Eukaryota > Metazoa > Arthropoda > Insecta > Hemiptera > Aphididae > Neotoxoptera > Neotoxoptera formosana. Next base: position 2,656,206 of record CM040633.1, on the reverse strand, counting down.
ATTTATACGAGTATGGAGTATATTATGATCTATTAATTGGTTACATTGATTGTCCACATTTACTGGTTTTATTAGGAATCAAGGTTCCCACTTACTTTTCCATGATATTTTTGTTATTTCCTACTATCGTAGGAATTATGGTGCAGATTCTTTTTTCCACGCGCTTTATTGTTAGCTAATAAAATATCCACATCAATATATTTTTTTGTTACTCGTCATGATAAATTTAAGTATAATATATGTTATAGGTATTGATGTTTAAAATATTGTATATTATTCTTATAGTTTTAGTTTTATTAGAATACTTTATATTCTTTAAAACATATAAGTCATTATACTTTGAAAGTTACCGTTCATTATGTCATAAAATTTAACAAACGTTTGTCCGTTCTTGTATTAATTATTGTCAATTGTATTAATCATATATCAAAAGGGCTAAAGCCTGTTAAAATTATTATAAATAAATAAATAAATTATTAGTGCCGAAAGTTCGAAAATTGTCATTTGTTGTCTATTTCTAGCCGGTAGAAAATACTAAACAATAACAAATACGATGAGAATTAAAATTAAGTCAAACATTGCTTTAACAAAATAATTCAACAGGTAATTAATAATTTAATAATGCTTAAACCTGAATATATTCCGTATACCTACTTCAAACATGCATTAATATATGCTAATTATTTAATTATATAAACAAATCGTTAAAGGCAATTCTACATACTTTTTACCTATCTTTTTACCATATATCATGCTTGTATATAATATATTATGAAGCAATTGAAATTACAAACATAAGTAGAAAAACAGGGAGAACTATACAACAAATTAATATCAATCTAATTACAAACTATTCTTGGACAATATATTATATATGTCATATTTTTTTTTTTTTGATGATCAAAGAAAGTGAACAAATATTTATGATTTTTTACAGATGATCGCCAGAAATATATTCTGAATTATGAAAAATAGGATGAATAATAAATATTATTTTATTTTCAAGATTATCAAGATTATCAAAGATTTTCAAGTTTATTATAATTTATTAAATACTTTTGTTCTACGAATTTTGTGTTCGAAAATGTACCATATTTTTTAGTTTTGTATAGTTTAATAGAGCCAAATAAATACATGAGAAAACTTAAATCCACTCTCGGATTATAACTTTTATTACGATATAATATATTGTATTTGTGCATAAAAAAAATCTGGTTTATACTGGTTTATTACCGTTTTTCCATCCACCATATTAATAATACATTTTTTTAGTAAATATAGTTACTTTCAAAAATTATAAAAATAGCAGACAATAATAATAATAAAAAGTAGATATAATAATATATTATTATATTACATAGGTTTCTATCAGTTAATTTGCATAATAATAATAACTATGCAAGCAAAATTAAGATGGAGAACAAAATTCTGCTATATTTTATAAAATTGTGTCAAATGGAACTTTATAATATTTAGCTTTGATAGTTCCTCGACGTTTTTTGTTGCCTCACTTGACCTCCACATTTTGTGTGGGCCCCCGAGTCAGGGGTCCACAAAATTATATCTATGATTAACTAGATTGTGTTGAAATCCATGTTGTAACCTAACCTAACCTTTTCAGCTGTTAGAAAAAAAATTATGGACCTGGGTCTTAAACAAACTTTTTTGTCGTCTTATCGTTAGATGTATACAACGGTTAAATTATTGGCTTTTAAACAACCCATATGTGATAAATACCTATAGTAACTACAGTAATAGTACGTTTTTTCCCGAGATTCATAAATTTATTGGATTATGAACGCGATACATCGATTATTAATTATTACATAGTAGCGAGGCGATACAACTATCGCCCTGATGGCTGATAACAAATCAATATCAAATTTTGTTTTAACTATTATATTACTAAGCGCAGAGCCCGTGAGTGAATCATATTTAGTAAAATTAAGTAAATTACCTAACACCATGGTTTTATTATATCATACTACAGTAAAACCTCATTATAACGGACCCCCTCTAAGACGGAAATCTTCTTACAACAGAAAATAACAACAGTCCCGTACAACCTAAATCCTGCATATTTTAGTCTCCCTATAACGGAAACTTCTTTGTGACGGAAAAATCAGTTGGTAATAAGCGATTCCTTTATTAAAGGGTTTTACTATACCTATAGTTTCTAGAAAATTAAATACTACGAGAAATATACTATTACACGTTGATGACTTAAAAACCATTTTATTCTTCCTAATCTATATACCTAACTAACCTACAGAGTTATATAGTTTTACAAAACAATAAATTATCAACATTTTATTGAAGTAGTAACATCATCAAAATATAAAATACATTTAACATAATATCCTTCTTTACAGAACAAGTTTAAATTAATATAGGTTAAAATAAATTACAAAAATAAATAAATAAAAACAGCTTTCTTTTGGTTTTATTTTTATTTGATAAACGAAGGGCATACATATTACATGCATTTAATAGCTATATAAGTGTCTATAAGTTATAAGGGATACCGCCGACTTATAAAAAACAGAATGAATAAATTATTTTTTATTTTGACACCGTTTATTTGTATTCTTTTCAAATTAACATTTTATTGTACGTGTGTATGAATTCTATAAACAAGACTATAGATCAATTATTGGTTTGTACAATTCGTACGATACTATATTTTTAAAAACCATAGAAATTGATAAATTTATGTAAGCAATTCAAAATTAGATTATTAGCTTATATAGAATATACCAGCAATGTTTTCTAGAAATAGTAGGGCCTACCTATTTTTTTTTATTTAATTAATTAATTAATAGGTATAATATACATACAACTATAATTCATTTTTTTAAAAAATTTTTTACAATAACCTTATAAAAAAAATAAACATTAATATATTTGTATACATTTCCTCATTTGACCCTCATTTTTCTTCGTCGTTTTACGTGTCAACGTAATTGGAATTTATTAACATCAAGAGGACGACACACCCGCATGTGTTGTCTCCGTCATAGAAACGTACCTAGGTACAACAAAGCAAATTTGCATTTAGCAAAATGTACCAATTTTGTGTTGTTATTATATGACTTAAGCAACTGTTATGTAAGAACATTATCCGAGGTTTTTGACGATATTTCAATTTTTAAGCGATATATAATTTGTGCTTATTATTTTACATACCTTCATACCTATTTAGATAACGTAATAACGGTAAGAAGTAATAACTATGTTAATAGGAAATATATTAAATATATTAAAAGTATTTTATTTTGTTGATTTCTACTTTAAACATAAGTAATTTTACAAAACAAAGACAGTCCTCGACAACAATAATAAGTTTAATTTTATTTGTCTAAAATAATATTTTTCTTTCTGGTAGGTACCTCGCAATGAGAATAGACGCATACTACCTACTTATAGGTAGGTACTAGGAAGTAGGTACATATTATATTGCCAATATTTTCACAATTTTTAAAACAAGAGAAGTAATTCATCTTAACACTTAACTAATATAATAAATATTTTAAAATATTATTTCCATTTTACTTTTCATTTCTAACTCTCGACTTAACTTTTTTAACAATGTCAATTTAAAACTTAATTGCTAACAATTTGATCAAGGAATTATAAGTGGGTTAGAAGAATAAAATGCAAATTTAATAAGTATAATATATAAAACATTGACCTTGGACAATATATAACTTCACACTGTGTATGTATTATAATTTGCTTTCATATTAACATCATACTCTTCAGAGCATCGTCAACATATTGACCTGTTAAACAAAACCAGTTTTTACTTCCTGTTCTTCATATGAATATGAACCTGCAGGTATACCCCGAAAATAATCAATGAAAACTTTAATAATTTATACCTAAATTGAAATGATTTAATGACAGGAAAACAATGTTATAAGTATTATACGTCTTTTTAAGTGTTTAAATGAATAATATTAAAATGTATTTTTAATAAGCTTTTATAAGTTCATATTACAAAAGTATCAAGTCACCGAGACAATGAAAATATAATCCACATGCATTTTAAATCTTATTAATATGGACTTGGATGCTGAGGCACATGAGACAAAATTGAAACATTGTTATTGCGAACAAACAGATTCGACAAAGTTTGGGACCGGTCGTGAAAATACATGCTAATTAGGTGCGTGTTGAATATTAGCGTAGGAAATAATTTGGAAATGGTATTTTTACAAACAAGGGACATGAGTACATCTCATCTAATTTTGTATTTTATGCATAAGCCAAAAGTATACAAATTACAAAAGTAAGCATAGGTTGCATTACTTACTAAATATCTGGAAAAAAAAATCTGAAAATCGTAATAAACGTGGATAACGGAGTCCAACATTTGTGCGTCTTGATTACAATGTATGATAAAGTAGTAGGGACTTCTGAGCCCTAGTTAAGCGGGCAAACCAGGACGTGCGGAAAGTGACACGGTTCTGGCTCGGAGCAGTGGGAATCGACCTTAAATAGTAAATCAGAAACTTTGATGGTAATTTAGTAAACCACCATAAAATTGTTAGTACATGTCCAAATAAATAGCTAAATATGCTAAAATGTACAAAAGCACTAACATTTTATATCAGTGCAAATATTCTGCGAAAAAAAAAACAATAACTTATTTCTGGGTATATTGTAACCAAAATATTTTCCCTATAATTAAACAACGGTCATAGAAAATTTCACTTTACTTGATATATATCCCTATATATATTATGCTAGCGTTTTAGCTTATCATTTCAATACGAAGTGGGAAAAGTGGACAACATCGGACCTTATAGTACTTACACCGAGTGCCCGAGTATTTTACATTTTATTTTTAAGTATAAATCTATGTTTTGATTAAAATATAATTTAAATAATTAAAGACTATAGACTATAAGTTAAACATTTAACATTACTACCTACTTAGATTATTGATTGCTATTTATACAATTAAACCAAATTATACTAAAGATGCCTATAAGTATCTAAATAAATAATAAATATTATAAATATACATGATATTTTATATAAGTTATACTTCATACAATGTTAAATGAGATATAGTAAATTACGACTTGAGGTTATCATGTGTAGATTTTTAGTAATGAAAAATAAAAGGTATTATGTAGGTAGGTACTATACCTATAGTACTTCAGCGTACTACACTATACGTCAATACTATAGAACTAAATAAATTGACATTATATATACGTAATTCAGGCGACATCGTCAGTACTGTCAGACGATGGAATCGTGGTAACTTAGTACACATACAGTATGCACATTACACATATGATACTTCAAATACGAGCAAAAACCGGTCTCTTGACCATTTATGGATGGATGCCTACCATTTCGCAGTGGCCGCCAAGAGAAACAACAGTTATAGTTGAATAGCACAACAGCACTATACTAAACTATATAATATCATAATAGGAATAGAAAGATACTCATTAGTCGTTACTCAATGATGTACAATTTGATCTAGCACGTCATAGGTCACATAGTCAGCTCCAACGAATGTCGCGTGTTCAAAAAATGTATAATTTACATATATTATATCGACTACCTAGGTATTTAATTGATTTATAGCTCATTACACAACCGTAAAACCATTTTTAAGGTTGTTTTTTTAAGAATTGATTGGTAGTATAGTACCTGCCATTAGTACTAATGATTGTAATGGTTGTATAATAGACTATTATAAAATCAGTAATGGCATTTTTCCAGTTACCAATTTAATTATATTTTAAGGGTTATTTTATAATACATCAACATAAAATCAAATATTATGGTAAATTATAGATTGCAGGAAGAAGATATATATATAATATTTAATAGGTTAGCATAGCATGTACCAGCTCAGTGCTAGAACTAAACTTGATAACATCGACGTTTTTATAAAAACATTTTACACCTTAAAGAAAATTATCAACATTCTAAAAAATTTCAAATTGAATTCTTTAAATATTATAAAGTTTCAGTCTTATCAACTTACAACTAATTAGTAGCAGTAAGCGTAGTTTTTGAGTAGTTAAGTAATCATAGGTATACCTACCTTTAAAACATTGAAAAAATGTCACCTATTTTAAGACATTAATATCATAGTATACCTTATATTAGGTTGTATTAACATATTGTGTTGGTAAATTATTTAAAAGTTAGAAGTTTTTTAACTGCGTGTAAGAAAATAAGAAAACTGCATAATATGAGAAAATAAATCTTATCAAGTTAGAAATATTTTAGATATGTGTAGGTACTATACGAGGTATTGTAGTACCACGCGATACTATATATTATCCTATTTTTTAGACTACCTAGGTAATGGCTATTATCTGAATTATATTTAAACAGGTATTTAAAAATTAAAATTTTTAAGGTAGGAATCTGGTATATATATGTATAATTTATTATAAGTAACCTAAATTTTTAAAAATAACATTTATGAGTTTAAAATAATATTTGAATAATAATTCATATTTATTCAGTAAAAATAATCAAAACATTCCGGTGAATTTTTCCTTATTTAAAAATATTGTAAGTACCTAATAATTGGTAATAATTTAAACCGGCCTATTATTGTTTACTTTAAAATGCTTTGAAAATACACAATATAACTCAAACGAGAGTATGTAAAGCTACTTTCTAATAAAATTTAAATTTTAAAATCAACTTAAAATCACATGAATATATATATATTAAGTATATAAAAACCGCGAACAAAATAGTTGGGTAATGTCTACTGAGTACGTAATTACTATAAAATAGTAATTAATTAATTTTGAAGTCGTATCTATAAAATATATAAGATTTTTCTAAAAATTGTCGCTTATTTTTTCAATTTAAATGTCAATTTGAAGTTTTTATAAAAATAACTGAGAAATTGAAATACATGAACCTTTAATAAATGTTTTAAGTTTTTGTTACTTTCCAATCAAAGGAATTACCGAGTGAAACTTAGTTTTTTTACCCTAAACCATATTTAAAGGCAGCGTCAAGTCGCCGTGATGTTCTTCCGCTGTTTGACGATGCATGAACGAAACCGTACATGCCTTACCTTCCATTCCTGGTGTTTTTCGAATTTTTTTTTATTTTTCAAAAAGAAATGTCACTGTCATATGTCAGTTAAGTGTCCAACAGCACTTTACTTCTCCCTAGTTCCGCTCTGAATCAAGAAGTAAGCGAGAAATACTCTTACGTACTCTTATTATATAGATACATAGGTACTTATTGCTCGTTCCAAAAATAATTATTAAAGTTATTTATTTAGTTTTATCTTATTTTATACATTTTTACGTTAAACGTCGTTTGTAATTGAATTAATACAAATATGTAATAAAAATAATACAATTTTAAGGCGTAAGAATAAGATATATGAGTTAATAAGTGACGATTTATATAGGTATAAGTAGGTAGCTATGTCTATTTGTTGTTTCTAGGACAGACTCAAAACTATTATTTTTAGAATATTATTAACCAACTTATTTCAACTTTAAGGGTGGTTTCTGGTAGAAAATTGGATTAAGTTGGTACTTTGATCAAAAGTAAAAATCTCTAGTACCTACTAGTCAATAAAACCGGGTGAAACAAAAATAAAATTAAGAAAAAACAGAAACTTTCAAACAAAGGGAGTTTTTGGAAAAATTGATTTTATTTTTTGGCTGTAACTCAAAAATTATAAACAGTAAAGACTTTCCATCGATTATAAACATTTATAAGACATAATTAAAAAATATTTAGTCTCTTTTTGTGCTAATTATAGGTATTTTACATTTTCGCATTTTTGTTTAGATACCTAGGTAAAAACTAAAAAGCTTGACAATTTAATACAAGGTCGTCATAAGCTAATCATAAACTAATTAAAAAATATCAAAAATACGCAGTCATAATATTTTTTTATAAGAGTTAAAAGTTTAAAATATTACAAAATTCATCAAAATCAACAATATTTGTAAATTATTTTGTAGTAAAAAAAAAACCAAACCTTCACGATTGTGCCTTGTCGGTCTGTAAGGATTATGTTATTCACGGGACTTGACACTTTAACGTAAGTATTTTATTATATTTTATACTGGTACACAATAACATTTTCAAAATATTTAGATTTATTTTAAGCTATTTCCTATTTCCTATATTCACACCGTTCAGTGCTAAGCCGATATTGACTCAAAGTTAATAACTTTATAATACGATATAATATATGATAAGTGATAACATAATATGATATACATAATATTATATACTATTATAAATGTATAATAATTAAATTGATTACATGTTTATAATATAGATTATTAACGCAATGTATTGTAAAAAAAAAATTCAACCCACTTTATAACTAATAGTTAAAAACAAAATTAATGTCTATTGGTAGGTAGGTACCAGGTATAATAGCAATTTAAACATATCATAAACTATACTTAGTAATAAAGACTGACGGACCCGCTCAGAATCGTTTTTCGTATGCAATAATTTATCATTAAATTTAAATTTAATGCATGCATTACAATGACCTCAATGATGAGATACACCCAACACATAATATACAGCAGAGCGGTTACCTACTTGTCCAATGTTTTCATTCAATAAAAGACGTAAAAAAACATATTTTACTAAAAAATGAATTTAACCCTTCTTATCTGCGCGTGCGTACGGTAAGATACAATTTTCTTAAATTGGAACTAATATTATGAATTGACATAATATAGATTTAAAGACATGGTAGGTATTTTTAAAGTTACAATTCTATTGTAATAGAATTCAAGGTTGTAAACTATCAAGCAGTGATTTCTTTTACAACCTTTTTTTACGCATTTGTATATTAATTAAATGTGGTGTAGAATGAAGATAATGCGTGCTTATACGTATGTTTGTATACATTAAGGAAACACACATCTATTATAACTATTATTATACCTTTAATGACTATGGAAATCAAAGTCTATATAAACAGATTATTGGGATCAATGATAGTATAAAAAAACAATATTAATTAATACAAACGGTTACCCATTACTTATTACAATATATTATTATACCTAGGTACTTAATAATTAGTTATTTATCGGTTTTGCAAAATTCAACGAATTTTATCCATTAAAACAACCAGATAAGTATTAAATGTGCTGATTTCAATATTGCCTTGGTTATATCATTATAATATGCAAATGTCCCTCATTAGCTTACACCTAACTGATAATTGTAATATTGAATGTAATAAAAGTTTTGTTTTCCTTTGAGATGTTATTGATATTAATATTTCAAATAGGCAGTGTAGGTAGAAGGTAGTAGGTATCCCAAGAGAAATCCCGACTTAAACTTTTTTAAATATAGGTACAATAATTTATAAAATATATATTACATATACTCGTACTTATACTTATAAGTTATAACCTATATAATATATTCATTGATTATTATGGAAATCTATGATCTGTCTAAAATAAAAAGTATAAAAAGTAAATTAGGAAGTTGATTGAAAATAGGTTTCTTTAGTTACCTATTCTACAAAAGAGCCTACAAAGTGTTAAGTATGTGGAAATTTTATTCGACAAGTCTAGTGAGTTTCAATCTTTGTTCGCATTTTTACGGGGTGTTTAAGTGTTTTGATTTTCAAAGTTTATAGGATGACCAAGTAATGGCATTGCTCGTAGACATTCCCATTGTGTATTTATTAAATTATTTGTGAAGTCCTGGCCAATAACAATACCTAAATATTAATACATCCAAAATAAATACCATGTCAAAATGAAAAATGTTTGTAAAATGTGTACACGAATATAATTTATGTTAAGTTCTATGGTTAATAGTTTTTAATGAAACAAATGAATAAGTAAAGTTTACAAGCAGCGGTGGATAATTCATACCAAAACCATAGATTTTAAGTTTAACACAGATTATTTAAGAAATATTCTTTCCGTGTGATTAAAATAATAATTATTGACTACTAACTAGGTAGGTAGGCAGGTATTGATAGATTATAAATAACCCCGTAAATAACTATATTGTTATTGTTATTTATTAATTATTCGTGTTATCAAAAAGTTAGTATCAAATCGTATTAAATTCTATCCATCATAATAATAAACCACACGTCTACCTTTACAATAATTTACCAATTTATCGGTTTCTGTTTTATCCTATAAAAACTACCTACCGACCCAAACCAATTAAACCCTAAGGGCCAAGCTTAAACCGTATGGTAAGAGTTTAAAGTAGACGTTGTCCTAGTAATATTATACACGCAACACATGTATCGATGTTACTAAAAATATCGAATGTGTCGAGTGGGCGGAATTCGTAAACATTTGTCGTTTTATGGATATGTTACGACGAAATATTATACCTAGTAGTATAATAATAAACGAAACGGAATCGACAAACAAAAATAAAACCCGTACAAATCGCGTGACGTAAAAAAATGATAGGCACTGTGGATGAAAATATAGAGCGACGGTCGCGGGGAACCGTATAATAGTATGATAATTATTATAATAACAGTACCATATAGGTACTCACAGGTACGTACACCGGTGAATTATGTTCGATCGTTCCTGTAACGTAGCTAGGTATTATTATGTGGTTCTCGAGTGGTTCTTCTGCGGTAAGACCTCCGCGGAAAAGGAAAGAGAAAAGAAAAATCAATATTCGATGGGCCGCGATGGACGGTCGATCGAAATCATTACAACAACAATACAAATTGATAAAATATAATAATAATATGACACACGAAACTGTAGAGGATTAGTTATTGTTCCCAGTTTGGATTACTCTCGCGACATGTATTATTATTTTTTTGATTCAGTCGTCTCGGGCTATAAATATATTAACCAGTGTTGTCCAGTACAATTCGCGTGGTACCTAGGTAGTAGGTACACACGAAGCTATTGTGTTAAATGTTTAATAATATTATATTGATGGTATTGATAATATAACGCCGCTCTGATAGTCCGATGTCGTCACATGCGTCAGGACAAGAGATTTTCGGTCTCCAGCTATCGTCCGCGATAATCCATAAACGGCACCATAGCTCGTTTATGATTCACGAACCTATTATCGTGATGTTTATCGTGATTCGCGGGACATGAACAGGCGACCCGGACTCGTCTGTGTAACGCGAATAACGATATCGACCATAATAACAATAAGTACATTAAATCATTATAATTCGCCCCTTACTGGGTATTATTATTATTTATTAGTCAATAGTCATTACCTTCAGGTCCATGACGATCTGCTGGAACAATCCGCCGAGGGCATTGCAATCTTTGCCGACCCCGTTACCTTCCATAGTGTGAGCGGCAATAACACAAGCGCACACACACTAACGGTCTCTCGCACGGTCCGACTCGAAAAACACAAACGCACGCAGCACACACGTCGTTATCGACGACGATAAACTACTATTACGACGATGATAATAATATTATATTTGTTATTTATCCCGTTCGGCGAAGTCTCCTCTATTCGCGGTCGAAAACCACCACGACGGTAACCCGGTGAACGCGATAGTCGATCATCGCGTGCGAGTATATTATAATAGTGTTCTGGTCACTGAAAAATCAAAAAAAAAAATCCAAAAATCAAACAGGAGACGGTACGAACGTAGTGTTCGTAGTGGACGGTTTTCTCGTTTTCTTTCAAAGACTCGCAAGACAACAAAACCGTTTTCACTCGTTTTTTATCTTGGAAATGTGCACGAGAGAGGCGCACGATGACGACGACGACGACGAAACACACACGGACGACCGACACGGACGAACGCTGAGGACGGAATCGACATCGCGGTCGCCGCCGCCAACGCCGCCGCGGTGTTCCTTGTGTGCGTGTGTTTGTGCGCGCGCGTGCGCGCGCGTGTGTGAGTCTGTGCGGGCGCGTGTGCGCGTGTGTGTGTGGCGCGGGTGTGTGCGCGTGTGCGCGCGTGTGAATGTGTATAAACAAAACGGCACCGCACCGCAGTCCGTGGAACAGGGTCGATCAACTCGCACGCCATCTACTTGGAAGCGGTACGCCCCCCGCCAACCCACTCCTAAGCGGCGATGTCGACCGTCGCCGCCGTCGCAGGTCGCGTCGTTCGCAAAATCTCACATTCTCCGGACTCTGAGATTCTCATTTCTCGCGCCTCGATCGCCGTAACGGATTAACAATAATAATTATTTTTACTCGCAGAATGGAAATGAATGGTTTGTTTTTTCTGCGCACAAAACAATATTATAGTCCATTTCATTGTGTTACCCAATACGCGGCTGTGCACATGGCACATCGGCGCAAAACAGTGTGAAATGTGAATAAAAAAAAATATAAATATTAAAAATACGCGTAATACCACTCTATAAACTAACGAGACGATTTTCATGACCGATATTACAACATCGTGACGAATTATCGCGATAAATGTGTTTAGGAAAACCGTTTTATTTTCCTATAGAGTTTCTGTATAACGAACAATAAATATGCCTCCACATATTTTACACTGCACCTCCACATTATACTGTTGTATTTTATTTAATATAATATATATATTTTTTTTAAGTTTGATTTTTTTACTGAGTGTCGATTACTCGACTTTAAACACTATATTATATTATCTAGTACGATATGCGTGTTGTTCACATATTTATTACTTTGTTCCGTTTCATTATTCAAATTATTTTCAAAATATTATCGATTTTCAACGTACTGCTCTACACTTCTTAACTTCTAATAAATTACTGATATAAATAATTATCAATTAAAACTACTATTATATTTCGAGCCCTCGCAGGCACGCTATAGCATAGAAAAAGAGATTATAGCTATATAGTCTCCGACAGAGCTCCAAAACAGTAACAGTTTTTTTGCATATGTTTCGCGCCGTAGACCGTAAGTGATAAATGATAATAAAATATGATAAGCCGCACGAAGATAATATAAAAACGATCATTTAAAGAAGTAATGATACAATTAATAATTATTAGATAGACATTAAGCAATAAACAGTCTTTGTTTTTTTTTTTGACAGAAACCGAATACCGGTAATAGAAATAAGAGACAGATGGTTTTCCAAAACATACCCATGTTTCAATATTCGTACTTGAGGTAGGGCTGTAGAAGGTCATTTTTAGGTCTTCTAGGAATGTCATATTCTGCAGACCGTGACCAATGGTGTTGTCATTACAACAATTGCTGTGGATTTTGGAGAAAGTGAACAGTGTCCTTAGCACAGTTGTCCTGAAGCAGTCATGTCATTTTTACGTGGATCCACAAATTATGTTTGGTGTACTACAAGTGTGCTTGGAAAGGGTGCAACTGGTGCGGTCTATCAAGGTGTTAACAAACACAACGGTGAACCGGTGGCTGTCAAAACCTTTAATCAGCTAAGTCACATGCGACCTTTAGATGTTCAAATGCGTGAGTTTGAGGTGCTAGAGAAGGTTAAACATGAAAACATAGTAAAGCTGTTGGCCATCGAAGAAGAACACGAAAGTCGTGGAAAAGTTAGTGATTGCTTTTCATATTTTGATGTTGTATTTAATGACCAAAGTCAAATTTATTTTAGGTCATTGTTATGGAACTATGTACAGGAGGCAGTTTATTTACAATACTAGATGATCCAGAAAACACATATGGGTTACAGGAAGATGAGTTCCTATTAGTTTTAGAACATCTTACAGCCGGTATGAAACATTTACGTGACAATAATTTGGTACATAGAGATCTGAAACCTGGCAATATCATGAAGTTTCTGAGTGATGATGGTCTGCCTATTTATAAATTAACTGATTTTGGAGCTGCAAGGGAATTACACGAAGATCAAGAGTTCATGTCGTTGTATGGAACTGAGGAATATCTCCATCCACATATGTATGAAATTCAACATGATTAGTGTTTCATTTAACTTTGATGTGTGAAAATATTATTTATTTTTCAGGTATGAGAGGGCAGTATTACGAAAACCAGTAGCGAAGACATTTGGAGCTACTGTTGATTTATGGTCAATTGGTGTTACATTGTACCATGTAGCTACTGGAAATTTACCATTTCGACCATATGGTGGACGACGAAACAAAGAGACTATGCATTATATAACAACTGAGAAGGCATCTGGTGTTTTATCAGGAGTGCAAATATCTGAAAAAGGTTCAATAACATGGAGTAGAGATTTACCTAAGAACTGTCAATTAAGTGATGGTTGTAAAAAGCTTATTACACCGATTTTAGCTGGTCTCTTAGAATTAGAATCGCAACGAATATGGAGTTTTGAAAAATTCTTTGCTGAAGTTACTAAAACATTAGATAGAAGACTACTACATATTTTTCATACCAATCGTGTTCAGAATATACGTGTATATTTGCATCCTGATGAAACATATGAAAGACTTCAGTGTTTAATACAAGATCAAACTGAAATATCTCCTGCTAATCAAATACTCTTATACAAATCTACATACCTTCTGACAGAAGTAGGATTAGATCTTCCTGGTAGGTCTTATAAGCCAACCGAAATGCATAAGCCTATTTTGCTGTTTAGTAAAGAAAACAATAATGTCACTTTGGTAGCTGATGGTGAAGTACCTAATTTCCCAAAATTTCCAGATATGTCACTACCAAAACTTACATCTGTAGACAGTGATGCAGGACTTGCTAAGACTGCATGTAGCGTAGGACATGTTTGTAAAAAGCGTGTTGAAAAATTGTCACAAAACAGTCAACTAATTAATAAATGTGTACAAGTATTTACAAAAATTGTAACTGAAAAACTGAAATCTGTATTGAGTAAGAGTGACCATTTACAAAGTGTGTTTAAATGTACAAAATATCTTGTAGAGATTTCTGTACGAGGACACAAAAGTGTTAATAATATGATTGGCATCAAAAATATATCTACTGAACTGAAAGATGAAATGGAAAAATTAAGCGATGAGTTGAACAATAGCTTAAGTTTGGCAATACAACAGTTACATCAACGATACGTTAGAGAAAGGACATTAACTAGAGAATGGCAATCAGCAACCAGATCATTTAAATGTCCAAACAAAAATAGGGCTCCTGCAAGAATAAAAACGCTAGTGGAAAGATTAAGGGATTCTTGGCAACATTTGCTAAGAGATCGTGCTACCCGTAGTCTAACATATAATGATGAACAATTCCACGTGTTAGAAATAATTAAGGTATGTTATGGAAATTTGAATTGAATATTTAAGATTTTAAAATACTTTATTTTCTTCCTTAAATTGTTACTTAATGTCATTTTAAAATAATTATCCTTTCAATAATACTATTTTTTTTTTATTTAAAAAATAATTATATATTTTTTTGTACTATTTTCCAGATCACAGAGACCAGCCGTAGAGCTCGAACATTACTAGATACAGATGTTCAGCCTGTAGTCACGCAGTTGGCTGATTGTATGGCAGATTGGTACAAAATGGCACAGACTGTCTACCTTCAGGCACAAATTTTGGACAAGGATTTCGATACGTTTGAGCACCGTCTGCTTGGATTCATTGAGCGTGCAAATGATACAGATGCATCATTTCACGATGGTCTCGTAAATGTTGCTAAAGTAAAATTCACATCCAGTGGTGCCAAACATGCTGGTCGTATCAGTGCTCAGGATATTCAAGCATTGAGGGCCAGTTTACGAGGTCTACGTGATATTGATGACCTTGTATCTGATATTAAGGGAAATAATGAAATGCTCAAACATTTAACTGAGCCTAGTAAATTATGCGACTGACTTATTGTTTTTTAAATACTAAGTTTATTGTAAATAATTAATTTATACAATGCTTTTAAATTTTATTAAAAAATATTTTTATATAATCAAATAAATAAAATCATAATTGATAATATTGAAAACTGTTAATATTTATTTTCATGTATAGATACTAAAAAATTGAACTAAATTACATTCCACGTCTTACAGGTTTAGGGTGCACTTTGAGTTTGACCGGTTTGCATAAATCAACAATGCATGGCTGTGTAGGAGGTAAGACATGTGCTAGGGCTCCTTCTGTTTCGGTTAGATCAAATGCTAAGCTCAGCTCAACAAAACATGCTTCTGACCACTCAGAACGGTGTGATATCAATGCATTAGTATCAAGTAGATAATACGACTCTGAAAAGATAATAATGGGCAATGTGCCATACCCAAGACTTTATAAAGGAGACTCAATTGTAATTACAATAAGAGGAATATACAATATTAATCCTATTAAATTTCACTTACCATTACTGAGATTTACTAGACGCAAGTGATTTCTTGGTGGCATGATTAAATGTGTTTGTTGATCAGGATATTTAATTTTTAAACGCAATAAAGATAAAGAATCTGTTTGTAAACTGTACAACTCTGCATTTAATGGGATAGGAAGAATTAAACCGGCTGATAACTTATGGGTAGTATCAGGGCCACCCAGTGGACGATTAATAACAACCTTACACATTTTGATCTAAAATATAATAAATTATAAATGCATATTATTAGGTTATTGTCATCTTATTTTATTATTTATAAGTTCTCACGTTAGTGTTTGGTTTTGGTGGTGGAGTAGGTTCAGAGTTCTGCAATATGGGTAAAAGTAATTTAGCCACAATACCTGGTTTTGATTCTTCTAATTGAGATAATTCTTTAAAGACAACAGAAGTGAATGCCTCAAGTTGTAGATCATGTTCACTAATATACCTAAAGATCATTTATCAAAATTAACAAATGTAATATTTTAAGTATATGTAAAAAATCACCAAAAATTGTGTTTTGTTTTATAGTATATTTTTTTTTGTTGACAATAATATTTAGTTTTTGATAAAGTTAAATTGTTACCTTTCATGGTGTCTGACAAAAGTAATTTATTGCAAATTGAATTAAAGTAATATTGCATATTATGTTACTACTACAACACTGATATAAGTAAAATAAATAACTAGAATTAAAACTTTTGATGATTTAATAATTATTTTAATCAGAAAACATATTTATGCAACATTGTTGGATTTTAGAATAATTATTATTGAGATATTTTTTTATTATCTACTTACTTAATAGTGTCTTCTAACTGAGTTAAAAAATAATGACTTAGTACTCTGGCTGATTGGTTTGTAGCATTTACAATATAGACAAGAAGGAGAGCTATAACTTTTAATTTGAATTGTTTTATGCTGGCTAATTCTTGAACACTCAAGCCAACAAACAAGTACTGCATTCTACAAAATCAAAAGAATTAAACAATTGATAAGATTAATTAATTTAGTTTTACATACTTTAAAGTATTCTGTAACAACTGTGAAATATTTGTGCGCACATTATTTGCTTGATGAGTAGAAACAGCATTTGAATAAAATGTTTTGTTATTATTATTCAACACTTTATTCAATAACAGTTGACTATGCATGTATAATGCACTAAGCTCTGCTGTGCCATTTACAGATTGATCAAGTTGAGCCAATCTTATAAGGTTTTGATAGAAGGTTTCCAGCAAACTAATTTTAACTTTAGTGCTACCTTTAACTACAGATACTTGATTGATTAATGATTCGAGAAGTTCAAGAGATTTAGGCGAATCTGACTCAGTAGGTCTTAATTCAACTTGACATATTGATAAACGTCCACCCAGCTATAAAAATATAAACATACAATTTACAATTTTTACTTATTAGGTACATTATATTATAAAAATAAAAATGGAGAGACAAATAGATGTATATTAATAAACTAACATAAAAATAAATGCAATGTTTTTAAATAGTAAATAAACAATATTATATACAATCAACTAATATAATATATAAGTTAATTATTTAACTTTTTACACCTAACACAATAGTTTACATTATGTAAAGAAAATATTTAAATTTAAGACTTAAGAGGATACCATACACCCACATCTTTTTAAGAGTTTAAATATTGGACATTGTGGGAAAATTTTAAATTTTAAATCTTAAATATATTTGAGTAAAAATCCAAAGTAACATACAAGTTTTCCCAGTTGGTAGTTGAGTAATAAAGAGATTACATAGAAAAATGGTTTTGAGTAAAAAAGAACTACTGAAACTAGTCGTAGTTAAGAAACAAAATTTAAATAAGACAATATTTTCTATGTTTATATTTGGTTTCTAACGATGAATGTAGCCTGAGTGGTTAATCATAAATATTTATGAGTATGTAGTGTCCTCTTAACTGTTATTAAAGAAACTAAATAATAACATTTCAAATTGTTTCATACTTGTAAAGATGGAACTAAATGAGGCATAATATCTCTTAAGTAGCTATAGTGTTTAATGGTTTTATCCTCGAGTAAAGATATAATGGAATTACACTTTGATGCTGCATTGAATACTAAAATTAATGCACTTACATCTATTTTATAAGTTAAAGAAAAATTACATTATTTGTTTGATTAATAAAAAAAATCTAAAGCAGTATAAGACATAATGTATAAATATTCAAGGATACATGATGGTTCTTCTACATTTGGTTCAGGTGTTTCAAACATTGGATGAATGGCCAACAATTCAGGTACTAATGCCAATGTTAATGTTGGATGTCTTAGTCCTAAATTTTTCATACAATTCCATATAGATTTTTTGTCCTTAAAAAATATATAATATATTAATGAAGAAAAATAATTATAATACTAATACTGAATATTAAAAATTGTATTTACCTCTGGATATTTTTTCAAACTTTCAATTAACCTGTTAGAGCACATCATCAACCCTTCTTGATTTAATAGTTCAAATGATGCAAATATATTATGTAAGCCTTCACGCACAACACTCGATGAATCCTAGATATATATAAAATTTATAAAATCAATTAATTTAATACTAAATAGGCATTCATACTTCAATCACTGCTAAAATAATCTCCACTTGATCATCACGGAGTCCAGACGCATATGAAAGTTTTACAAGACTTTCAATAGCTATTAAGCGTACTTCTTCAATTTCATCATTAAACATATCTACTAAGAACTCCATTGCAATCACTGCAAATTCTGAATGTCTAGTTGCCAATGAACACATCGAACTTATTGTGGCTATACGTACCTCTGAAATGAAAAACTTTAAATATTAATAATAAATTATTATTTTTGAATAGTATACTATTACCAAGAAATTCATCTTCCAAGCCATGAAGATAAGCACCACTAGCTCCTGTGCTAACTAAACTAACTTGCTGTGCATCCAGCATTTCTTGTGGTGTATCTTTAGTGCTTAATGCACTCATCATAGCTGTACCTTTTGCTAAACATTCCCAAACACGTTCAATAGAAGTTCGCTTTCTCTATAAAATTTAACCATCGTTGATTATATATCTAATATCTAAATTATATTTATATTTGAATATATATTTTATATTAAATAGTACAATATATTATACAAGTATTTACACGCAAATTAGACATTAATGTTTGATCCAATGTCTTCAACAAGACATTTGTACTGACAGACAGAAAAGATCCTAGAAGTTTTGCCGCTTGAGTACGAATTCGATAACTTATATCAGTCATAAAATTACATATATTTTCAAATGCTTCATCAGACATTCGAGCCATTTCTTCACCATTAACACCTTTGATTCTTCTATAAAGTAAATAATTTGGTTATACATACAATAATTATATATTTTAAGTTACTTACTCTTCAGGATAATAATTTCCTAAAACTGAAATTACATTTAAAGCAGCTTCTCTCACCATTTCATTATCATCATTTATTACTGAGCACACATCTAGATACACAGCAGGATGTAACCTAATACCTCGATCGTGTAATCGAACCTAAATATGACAATATAAAATTATTATCTGATAAAAAAAACTATTTTAAACTATAAAGTAAAGTGGTCTTAGGAAATCATTAAATCAATTTATCACAATTCACATTACATGTATAAGGAACTCAATTTTATATTTTAACACATTTGCTGCATGTCATATTTGAGTACCCTTGTCACAATGCTAACCAATTGGGATTTTGAAAGCCAATTCTTAAAAAGTGAAAAATTAAAATATCAATGTATACCTAGCGCAAATTTATGAAATAATTCTCATAGAAGTGCAAACAAAAAACTGATAGTTTAATCTTTATACTGACCAAATTGTTGTGCATTATGAATTTTTATTATACATTACTGCATAAGGAATATGATGCCAATTATCAACGTTCAGCATATTATGCAAATAATATTAAATGCCCCGACACTTGCAGTGAATGTGTTAAATGTTATGTTATTTAATTTATATGCATTCTATGAAGAATTTAAGGGAAAACAAATTACTTAGAATCATTTTTTATTTGATGGGCACACTTTAGAATTTTATTTTACAAATTAATATATTTATGATATACTGATATGTCAATTGTTTCTTAATACAAAAAAGTGTATAGCAGTTGAAGGATATATTAAATTAAACAAAGAAGGGAATTTCTGCACATTCAAATACCAAAATATTATACATGAAATGCATTATAAATATATTTATTACCATTGTATTAAAAGCATTGCTCCTTGTTTTTGCATTGTAATGTTGTGTATAACTTCCAATTAATTTAAGCATTTCAGAATGAATTTCCAAAGAATCTTGTGGAATTTTTACAGGCATCAATTCACCTATTACCTCTAAACTCTCACATGTTATGTTGGGTCTATAATCTCCCAATGTCTATAAAAAGTATAAACACATATTTTTATTTCATGATCTTTAATAATTAATAACTATAAAATATTATTGTACTTGTTTAGCATAATTAGTGAGCTTCAAATGAAGAGCCATATCATGATTCATACGTTTCCCAAGTGCCAATAGTGTTTTGAGACCACTAGTTTTGATTTTCTGAGATTTAACTTCTTTCATCAAAGTAAATATTTCTTCAACAATTTTATATACGTTCTAAAGCAAAAAATTCTTCTATCAAGAAATATATTTTTTTGTATTAAATTACCATAATCAATTAACTTACATCTTCACTCGTTTCGTCCGAAGAACCAATAGATGATAAAACAGAAAATATTAATATCTTGACCGTAGAATCGGATTGAAGTTTGAAATGTTCACTGAGTTTAATTAAAATGTTAGGGATATCTGAATCCTAAAAATAAATTATATTTCTATGAAATATTAAATAATAATGTGCAAATAACAAATAAATTTAATTAACTATATTCTGTCTCATTATAAGAATAACCTCTAGTGGCTGGCTCCAGTCATTAAATTTCTAATATTTAAAAATATATCATAAAATATAAGGTAACTGATATCTATCCTAGTCTATTTAAATAATGTGATTAAATCACACAATATGAAAAGAATAAAATATATATGTGTCACTTGTTACATTTGACAGTTATTGTTTACCTGAAATTGAAGTTGTTCTAATATTTGCAGCAAAATTTGCACTATTTCATTTGGTGTTTTACGATTATTAATTGTGTTTACTAATGATAGGGTAGCGCCAGTTGTTAGAGCTGACAATTTCACTAGACATTTCAATTTTTTTACTGGTGGTTGTTGCTCCAACTATTAAAAACAAAATGTTTGTAAATGTCAATATACCTACGCCATGTAATGACTATGAACAACAGTGACATTGCTTACCACTTGTGTACTATACTCAGCTAGTGCTCTTTTTTTTAAAACTGCCGCCATAATAACGCAGTTACTAAAAATAATCAAAATATTCAATCACGGTTATAGAAGTTGTTCGTGAAAAATGTATCGGTTAACAGTACCCTCAAATTATTAGTATTCCGTAATAAGTTGAAATATTATCCGTTGTCACACACTCACAATTCACATTAATCTATAAACTTGAAACTTCTTTATTTTTTTACACCCAACACTAAATCACGATATCAGCTTAGTTTTTAGTTCGTTCCTTCGTTCGTTC
The DNA here is from genome assembly GCA_022818045.1 of Neotoxoptera formosana. Classification (NCBI taxonomy): domain Eukaryota; kingdom Metazoa; phylum Arthropoda; class Insecta; order Hemiptera; family Aphididae; genus Neotoxoptera; species Neotoxoptera formosana. The sequence continues at coordinate 2,634,318 of CM040633.1, read as the reverse complement.
TTTTTCATAATGATAAGACATATTATCATTCGAACGTAGAAAATTCAGGTTTTCACCACTTACCACTGACGTACCATTTTATTAAATCAAAATGCATTGGTATAATTTAAATTTTAAACTGCAATGTGAGATCAATAAATGTCCGTCAGTAGTCGTTCTTTTGTTATTTGATTAATTATAATTAATCGTGCAATAAATCGCGCGCAAAGTTTAAAACGTCTTTGTAAAAATTAAAAGAAATTCAAAATGGCCGAGTGTTGATATTTGAGTAATCCATACGTATATATATATATATGTATAGCCTGCTGGAATAATATTTGTGTGTCGTGTGCGCGCGCGTGCGTGTGTGTGTGTGTGCGCGCGTGTGTGTGTGCGTATAAGTTTGTGTGTGCGTGTGTGTGCGTTTGTGTACTTTTCCTCCCTCGACCCTCTCTCATGTTCGGTATCTGTCAGTCTATCTCTCTTTCATTCTTTGATTCTATGAATCTTTCGTTTCTCTTCTGTTATTATTGTTTTTTTTTTTCGTTTTTTTAAATACAGTAAATAACTTTTTGTGCCTATTACAGTACTCACGAAAATCACTCGAATACGTATTTCGTGTGTGAAAATAACTATACCGTAGTTTGTATACACATTTTTCATTAGTGCGAACGGCATGCGCTGTAGTGTCGTGTGTATAGTAAGTGTTCGGTGGTTTCATAAATGACAACACTAACGCATTCGTTGCCCGGTAAGAAATGAGGCCAAATTACAGTAGTTTTTCAATAATTCTCTCCGACGAAAAGCCCAATCGTCTCGACGACGAGCAGACGAGCTTTTAAAATTTGCCCCAAACTCGTCTCATGTAAATAACCCGTACGAAATATACGAAAAAAAAAAAATCAATAGTATAGTTATATTCCATTTTATTCTAAATTCCATTATCTTGTATTCGACTTAGATTTATGTTTACATAGTACACATATTATTTTTATTATTCTGTTCCAGGCACAGACTTGAGCAAAGTCATACAAAAACGAAGAGCTGGCTCTATAGGGTAAGAATGAAATGTTTTAGCTTATACGTTTTGTACAGTATATTTCCTTATGAATAACAAATTAATAAATACGCAATAGGTAAAAAAATTAGACTTTATATCATTGTCAATATAGAATTTAATTTTAATATACCACCTAATCACGCCTAGTAGAATAGGTACAACAACCTAGGACTAAACCTTTTTTTGGGGGGGTTGACTTAACATTTCCCATAGATACATCCTCTACTACGTTTGTATATAATTAATAAGTGACTTGCCTATAATAAAAATAGATTTACACTAATATATTATATCAACCAACACATAAAGGTTTTATTTTAATACCAATTTTCTATCTTCTAAATTATATACTTCCATTATATCTATTTTCATTCATTCATAAAATTGACATTATGTCTTTCATTATTAAAATTATCCAAATTTGTAAAATAATGTGGCAGCATACTCTCTTAGCCAATTTTTGTCTAATATTTTTTTTTTTTTGGACTACCATTATCCAATATATATTTGAGTGTGATTTGGGAAAGCTTAGTTCTCACCTACTTTGTGCTCAGTGTCATCATGTTCAGTTAAAAAAAGTGCTTAAATTCTAACTGAGGTACACCCACACCTAATTTATCATTCATAACTGGGGAAATGTTCAAAAAGCTAAACATGAGTAATCCATACCACTTCAAGAAAGCTTGCTTCGCTCGCAATTTGCAAAGCGGTTGTAACAAATGTATTTTAATTTTATTACATACATCTATTTTAATAATAGCCACTCCACAAACATTTTGATTACATGTTCGAATAAATTCGTATAGGTAATATAAGAAATAATTTTAGTACTTAACAACTGAGGATATATAAATCTTTATATTAATATACAAGTTTAAATTTTAATACAAAAATGTGTCAATATATTTTAATTAAATTCCAAAAATAACGTAGTGCCTCCTAGGCCTTTGGGCAATCAACAATTAGGGCTTATTGTAAAGTCTTCTTAAAACCTTTATAAGTATTATCCAAAAATGTCCATAAAAAAGTCCTATACAGTAGGGTCTTGTTGATCTGGACAGGCTTGAAAATTGTCGCATCAATATATTAATACACACATGTATGTATGTATATCATAATGTAATAATATTTCCTGGTAATACAATTTGTTGATTATGTCCGTACATCACACGTGTACGCCATTTAGATATGAACATCGATTATGTTTGTCAGTACTACATAGTGATCGTTTCACACTGCATATTTGAAACTAATTTCTTAAAATGGCCCCACTTAAGCAAAATTACAGAATAAGTTACAAGTGATAAAATTAATTAATAAAGAACAAGGTACAATGTCATCTCAAAACAATTTGGGATAGGTATATCTACCATCAGTGATTTTTAAAAAAAAAACAAGGAAAAAATAGAGAAGTTTGTCAGTAAAACGGAAAATAGTCCAGGTAAGAGTAAAACCTTGAAACAACCAGAAAGTCCAAATGTCGAGAATGCGGTTTTCATGTGGTTTATCAAGCAAAGACGTTTACACGTTCCAGTGAGTGGAGAAATGCTTTGTGAAAAAGCCCAATCTTTTCACCGCCAGTTCTCAAAAAATCACCATGCTTTTAATGTCTGTAAAGGTTGGTTTGACAACTTCAAAAAGCGTCATCTGATAAGACGCTTAACTTGGCTAACTGTTGATTATCTGTCTCGCCACTTCTGATTAAGATGTCATGGAAAAACCTTAGTCCGTACATGGTTGCTATGAACGAAACCTTTGAAGTTCAGGAGAATACCATTATCCTCACCCCACTTTTAGTGAAGTTGGCTTCACACATAGCCATCACTGAGGATGAAATTCAACAGTGGGCATCAGGGGGCTGTGTTTCCTATTTATTCTATCTATATAAATAATTAACTACTAATATGGTATTAGTACCTTGGTAATACATAACTATTATAGTAATAGTATTAATTATTCGGGATAAATATATTTTATCTACCCACCCCCCCCCCAAGATTTAAGGGGGTTCAAATTGTCCACCTCAAATGCATGGTGCCACTAGTTATGCCTTGTAAGAAGAATAATTATACTAGGTGATTCTTTTATCAAAAAACATTAAAAATAATGTCATGTAAAATTTGTATTTTGTCTTATATGTACCATTGGGCTCATGCCCGTTTATTAATTAAATAAATAAACATTCATTAGGTATATCAAAAATTCTCAATAGTTTTTGAAAATAATTTGTTACATGGGCTGAAGTACTACCAAATTAAACATATTTGATAAAGCTATATTTTTTTTAAAAACTTTTTTGAATAAAAACATGCATTTTTTTTTTTTACAAAACAGAATATTTTTTGGAGTTTTACCATGTATACAAATTTAATTTTGGATGAGTAGTTTGTGAGTTAAAATATTTCACTACCTACTTATCCAAAATTTCATTTTTATGTATCGAAATACCTACTCTAAAGAATATTCTGCGTCAGAATATGAAATAAGTAAACAACAGTAAATATATAACTTTTTTAAATGTAGTTTTAGTTTTATACAGGATTATTAAAAATTATAGTAATTCTCTCTTTCTTATGTAGAGCTTAATGAATTCCAATTGATTCAGTTTTGAAACATTTGAATTGTTATAACAATTACAATTGAAATGTTATTTTAATTTTACTTAATTTAATTTTATGAATTATAAATGCAATTAGGTACCTAATAATGAAGTAAATTAACAAACAAATTTATTTACATTTTTCATCTAACTTAATTATATTTTTGACCGCTATCATTGAGTATAGATAATACTATACTCAATGCCGCTATTAACAAACAACAGTTTTGGATTGAATTACTTTTTATTGTACAGAATAAATTATGAAAACACAAAATCTATTTATAAGAATTTTTGTTAATTTGTAACTTATGTAAGTAAAATTTACATAATATGTAAATATATGGTGTAACATAATAATAGTTCTATCTGGGGTTCTATCAGACTAGTAAATGTATGTCTATATGTAAATACATCATCATCAATGACTATTGACTACTATGGTACTATAATACTTGTGAAGGTTCATGAGAATTAATTTAATATGAGTTGATTATTCATAATATGTCATTATAATAAATATTAAATTATACATCAGGTACATTTTGTAATAAACAATGTACAATACAATTTATGTAAACTTGAATCAAGATCATGAAGGACCTTACCAACTGTATATCTCAACAAACCATGCCTGATTTATGTTATAAGAATTTGAGTTATAAATATTCCAAACTTGCCTATAACCAAATTATCATATTTGTTTATAGTAATTATTACAAGTTTTAACTAAAATAGTAAATTCATTAAAATATGAAAATGATAAATGATTTTAAACTTGGTGCAGTTTTTATTTTAAAAATAACTATTTCATATTAGTGTTACATTAAGAAAAAACTTTAGAGAAGGGAAAATGCCAATCATCTATTTAAAATCAAAACATAGCCTAAGGTTTTATAGTGTAATTACCTTCCTACCTACCAATTGTTATAATTGACATCACTACAGTTATTGCCTTCTCTTAGTTTCAATTTTGTTTCTGGTTAACAAACCCTATTATTACATGTGCAGTTTCATAGTTGTTCACCATCATTCACTTTTTTATTTTCTGTAGATTATATATTCAAAAAAGAATTTACATTCTTCTTTATAAGATGAGTGTATATTTTATTTAAAAATCATTGTATAATGACAATTGGCATAATTGAATTTGGTATACTCAACTATATTATTACTAAATGTATACTCTTAGGGGAATGCAGTTAACCACTCTGCTGTACAGTAGGTCTCGAGTATACATCATCATTGAGACATTGAGCAAGCCACTGTAATGTATGTGTTAAATTTGGATTCAATGATAAAGTATTGTATACAAATAACAATTCTGAGTGAAGATAATCAGATTATCAGATTCTGTCAACTTATATTACTAAGTATATTTTATGATTTATTTATATTGCTGTTAAGGTAATTTATTTTACTATTACTAATATGATGGATTGAATTAATTTTTGGCAATAAAATTGCATTTAAAAATGCTGTTGTGTGTTTAAAATACATTAACAAGTGCAATAATAGACATTAAAATGTTCAAGTATCCACTAATAATATTTTTAAATTTCTTTAAAATAACTAAAATCAATATTTTGCTTATTAAATGTTTATTCTTAACCTTTAATAATTTAAAATATAAATTCATATTTTCTACTTAATATTATTTTTGAAATTAATATACCTACCAAATTATTTTTGTTATAAATTAGGTTTTCCATTTTGCTGAAATTTAAGATGTTTGATATTTAATCAGCCGTAATATACTAAAACATTACAGCTATGTTGTTTGTAGTCAGGTAGTCTTGTAGAGTAACTATATTTTATTTAATATTATATTTAAGTGTGTAGCAAGCTAAGTAGTAAGTTTTAATCAAGTAAATTTGACCTCTTTATATTTTGAGTTCTATACAATTGAGACATTGAGTTGTATAGCATTGGCTAGTAATTGTTAATGGATTAGAAAAAAATTGAATTTTGAGTCTTCTGTTTTTACTGTTTATATATAAAATGTATAATTGGTCCAGGATTTATGTTTACTTTTATTTTATTTTTTAATAATAATTTCAACATAGTTAAGTATTTTACATTAATTTTATTGAACTCCGTTAAAATTTCATCTGTAGGCTAAAAAAATTAATTTACATGTTTAAAAATACATGTGTAACAAATATATCATTACAGCATTGCATACAGATATAGTAATAAACTAATAACTAATAGGCAATAGTCTATGAGAAATCAAAATTTGACAATCCTCAATGTACATTGTTAGTTTTGATTGCAAACATACAACATGACTTTCTATACCTACCATATTTTGGATAACATAACACAAACAAAATCTTATGTTGCTTAGTTGAATGTGTTTGTTTGGTAAACAATAGCATTTCAGTAGATTATTGTTTTAAAAAACAAACTGTTGACAAACATAAATCTATGATGTATTATTCATTTTATGTACTGTATTCAATTGATATCCATTTTAGTTACATCCCAAATAAGGAATATTATATTATATAAGTCTAATGTTATTGTAAATATGTTTTGATCTGCAATTAAATAGTGAATAGTGCGATTAAATATATCTAGTTATTATTTATTAACTATTTATAATAGAATTTGTACTAATCAAAAATAAAAATATTAATTTATATTCTCTATTTACAAGTAGACTTATTCATTTTCATAAAAGTAATTGTTTCTAAACAGAGCGATAAAAATCATAGGTTTTACAATTGTGTATAATATATTACTAATCAATTTTCTAATTTGTTTATTTAGTATGTGAACAAATTTTTTTAGTTGAAATGTTCCAACTTATATGGTCCTATTTTTATTTCTACACAGGTTCAAGCTTACATGATCAGCTTATCCACAATTTATATTTTTATTCTCAGTAGGGCTTATATTTTGACATAACTACATACAATTTAAAAACTGTATACAGGCCTATCTTAAATCTATATAATTTAATATACCTACAATGCCTTTATAGAAAGATAAAACATATTGCAAAAGGGTACACTAATAGAGCTAAATTGTTAGGGTAGTTTTATTTTTTAATATAATTCAGTATAAATAATAAAATATATGAGTATAAATCAAAGACTGATGAACCTACCATAAACACATTTCTGTGTGTGAACCCAGCATTAAAGTTAAATATTTTAGGTGTTTCAGTTTTTCTCTTTCACAGTCCAAACTGTGGATATAATAAATATAGCTAATAAAAACATCTACTATTTATGCATGGCATCGGTCATATCAAATTTGCATCCAGTAGAACCAATTTTGTATTGTTATATTTGATATTAGAGTAAATTGACAGATTATTATTTTATTTTATTAACTATATTTTTACTACCTACTATTAATACAAAACTTAAAAGTTAGAACACCAAGAATATTATCTCTGTTTGCACATCAATTGTTTAAGCTTGTTATGATTATGTACAATTTAAAAATGCTTATAAGTTTTGTCTCCGAACAGTACACTCTCATACTGATTATGTTAACATATAATACATTTTAAAGCAGTGATATAATATACCAATATCATTCATTGCACTCATCATAAAGTAATTGTAAAGCGATGACCAATTAGTTTAAACGGCGTTTGTTGGCATTTCTTCAAAACCGAAAACGTTTTATTGCAAAATATTACTTACGTTAGTATAATAATATAATACCTTACAAATCGTTACTTAATAACGATAACGTTATTTAGGCTAATTGAAACTATATGTTGACATTATTATTTACACTAAATTAATTTATGTCATTTTTGAATCATTCTTCATTAGAAAAAAGTCGCTCTGCCGACTGCCTTATGGTTGGTTTTGAGTAAACTTATCGTTATGAATTCCCATTGAATGGGTGACTTTAATAGATGTGTTGAATTTGAATTAATTAATTATTGCTTACAAAAATAGATTCTTAGCGGTAACAATGTTGCAGTTTTTTGACACACCTTCTATTTATAAGGCCATAAGGGTATATTATAATTTATTTATATTGTTATAATTTATTTATTTTTCCATAAGTAATACGGCAGGTAGGTATATGAACCTATTCTTTTGCCAAAAACATCGCATATATTATATAATTATTATTATTTTATCTTATAATATATTGTTATTCACTTATAAATTATTATCACGTAGGTTCCGTATGACGGTGTGGATGGGTTCATGATAGTATAATTAGTTTAAAATTAGACTTAATATTTTGAAAAATGCATTGAGAAGGTATAGAAAATAAAACTATATAATATATTAATATGTAATAATGAAAAGTTTCAAATCCCTACGATTAATATTTTTTTTGGAATAAAATAATAAATTTTAAAATAACCTAATCTATAATATAATATCTAAAATCATTATTTTTTGTTTAAATAAACTACCAAGCAACAATACAATTGACGTTCGATAGTCTAGGCTTAACATCTTAAAAAATAAAATCAATCAATCTGATTCAGATTCCACCTGCTCTGACCACTTCTTTGATCCAAGATATTCATCAGTAATAAACTAATCATTTATGAAGTTATGTCACCAAATTACTGTGGTCCTATGATATGGGGCTATATCAAATCATCCAAGCGATCAATTCATGCATTCGAGTCAATTTGCTTTTGGCAAATCGTCTCTGCCCCTTGGTTAATCAAGTACAATAATTTCCACAATGATCTACAACGCTCACCAAATTAACTAAATCATATTACCTTTATTTTATTCAAAGTTATCTCAGCATCAAAATTCGGTAATAAGTTTTAAGCATCTCGTACAACCCCTAATAACCACGATACAGTGACGTATTTAAATGAACCTAGCCTAGAGATCTTATTCTTATTTGATCCGTCGGGTGGCCTTGCTTAGTATCCTCCCAAACTCGTTTATTCATATGATTAATGTATTTAATCAAAATTACCTATTGTGCTTTATTTGTGTACATATAGTAATTATTAATCTTTAATAAAAAAAAAATAACCAATTTCGATAAAATTTGAGCTTTAAATGTATTTAAAAAAATATGATACCCGTGTATTTTAAAAAAACGTAAGAAAAGTCCTTCAGATGCTCATAAAAAATTATTGTCGATTTACGCTTAACTTCTTTTTAACTACTCTATTACAACAACTTATGATGAACTTTGAATTAATATTCAAGTTTTTTGACGAGTAAAAATTATTTATCAACATTAAAACTAAAAAAGTCAACAGTTTTTTAAGGATCTATAAATAACACAAAAATAGCCAAAATAATTTTAAAGTTTAATTTTCAAGTAATACCTACCGTTATTCATTTTTGAATTGAAAAAAAAAATATTTTTGACTATTGTCGTTGAATAATAATTATTTGACCGATCAAAACCCTTGAAAATGTAATACAAGGTTCCTCATAAATTGTTATTAGTGTAATTAAAACAAAAAAGTTGAGTGTGAGTCCACAAGAATTTATTATGAGCGTCTTGAAGTAGAACAAAATTCGTCAAAACCAGGAGTATTTGCAAATTATTTTGGGTAAGAAATTCATAAAAAAATGTCTTTTTATATCTTACATTTGAAAATTGAATACAAGATGCAAGATTCTGATTTAAGTTATTCTACCTTTATCAATAAGAAAAGTTTACTGGAAAGTCAAATAAATTTTTCATGAGCGTTTGATTTCCAAGTTTTTAGGACATTGGATATTTGACCTTATAAGTTAAAGATTTCTCATCGAACGATTTTCTTATTTTGATGTCATTCTAAAACTAAAGATACTTGACATTTTCATCAAATATTTATATACACAATTATAATATTTATTATATCAAATGCAATTTTTCGGCAAAAATTAAATCAACCTTCCGCAATTCTAGGTAATAATAAAATATGTTACTTTAATAGTAAAATTATCAAAAAACATGAAACATGTGACAGACCATCTCTGCTCAGAGCCTTTTTTCGTTTACAATGATAAATTATTGAATTCAAATTTAATACATTCATTATAGTGATCCACTCAACATCTACTGTGCGTCTGTACTGCAGAGCGGTATACCCACTTGTCCACCTTTTAGATTCTGAGCGGATCGGAGCGTATCGATTTTACAATATGTGTTTTTTTTGTGTCTGCACACCATAAGTAGTCGAAATAGCATCGAATTTCAACTTCAGTATCTTTTCTGGCGGGAAGTGAATCTAATTGGTGCAGCTGAGAGGTCAAAATTGAAAATTCCTTGTAATTTTCGAAAGCGTCGGGAAAATCAAAAAAAGATTAAGGAAAAACGAGTATTTTTATGCAAACCTAATTTTCTAAAAAATTGATTTTGTTTTATTTTTGATATAACTAAAAAAACGTAGCGCGTACTAATTAATATTTTCCATTTCAGGAAAAATGTTTGAAACATAAATATGTTATTATGTAACTATATATGTGTACTGCATTGTTAGTTTTAATATTCATATATTAGGTACTAGCTGTCCTGCCCGGCGTTGCCCATGACTATAAAAATATTATCATTATACTAAATTGCGATAAATGAGGTTAATTTTTTAAAATTTACGCTGCTGCGTATAAATATCTTACCCAAAATCTGTTAGAAAATAAATTTTTGTATCCAGTCCAAAAACTTAAAACTTATTTATTGAATTTGAAATAATATTTATATTATATAACCAATGGCAACCATTTATGCAAAAAGCGTTATATATAGTTATAAGTAACCATGGCAACAACATTTTTATCCTAAATCAGTTAAAAAAATTATTTATGTTAAAAAAAATTTTAATTGTAAATAGAACATGATTTTTCATCAAATGTTTATATTAGAATTTTCTGTACACGATAGGTACAATTTTTAAAAAATGTTGACTCTTTTTTAGCTATAGACATGACAAATTTTCAATTTTTACAAGATTTTTATAAGTTTTGAAACATAGTTTCTTATGGCGCGATGTGAACGGAGGGACCCTAGCCTAGAAAAACCGTGCCCATCGAAAATAAAAGCGTTAGTCGCTATCTCTCTTACTCTTTACCGCTTTCTATATACTTCAAAAACAAATTACCATAGTTTTGAAATTGAGTTTTTTTTTTAGATATTTTAAGTTTAAATTTGAACGAAATAAGATACCTATAAGATTTAAACGAAGCATAACGATGTTAGTTATTTCGTTGTGATACAAAAACATAATTGATGAGGATTTGAAAAATAATAAATTTTTTTATATACACAATGACATTTTTAAAATAATTAAATTAATTTTAAGCTATATTACCTATTTATATACCATTTAACCTATTCCCACTATTCTACGGTTAGGTGGTATTGACTCAAAAATTAATAACTTTAATACTATATGATAGAAATATAAACTATAGGTATTATAATAACTAAATATTAATTTATAAAATATGTTACCGATGTTACGATGTTTTCGGCAACAATTAAATCATCCCCTGCCGTAATACTAATAGTAAAATAATAGTTACTTAATAGCAATATCATAAAACATATGAAATATACTATTGACATCATTGAATTCAAATTTAACACGTCCATTACAGTAACCACTCGTACCTACTATACTGAAGAGCGGTATCCACTTACCCCATCTTCTTTTTTTTTTTGTAATTTTGAAAATTATTGGGGATTAAATTTTTCCAAAAGTACTATCTAGTAGGTATCTAGATCCAATATTCTACCAGAAACCACTCAAAATTGAATATTGAATCATTTTTACTTTTCCGAAAGTTGGTGACAGCTATAAGTTCTACATTTTAACAACATCATTGTAAAAGCAATACAATCGCTCCGCTCGGAATCTAAAATGAGACTAAAACCAATTCAGCAGTACTCATTCATTTTTCTTTCTTTCTGCTCATCGACGTACTGATTTGATTTACTAATTTTATAATGTAGAGTTCCAACAGTGCATAGTGTCTTTTAAAAATATGAGTATTATATATTTCTTAACTCAAATTTAAACGAAAATTAATAATATTTTTGATTCAAATAAGCATAAATTGTGCATTAGTGGTGCACAGTTTATTATAATTTATAGTTTTAGTATAAATTAGTAATTTATTATTTTTTGTGGTTTTATTTTGAACATAATAGATCTTAATTTTTTTATGTAATATGTTTTGTATTTTTGAGTTTCTCATTGTTCTAAAATATAGTCGGTTTGTTAGTACATATGTCATATGTATATTTTATATTTTTGTTATTTATTTATTATGTAAAGCAAAGGATAATCGTCTGTACAAAGTGTGGGTATATACATAGTATTTCTACGGTTGACGAATATCTGATGAACGTGATGTACAGGGCCAATGATAAGATCTATTCGGTTATTTATAACTACCCAGTAAGAATCTTTTGATGTTTTTAATAAATGTACAAGATGTTAAAATACAAAACATGTCACCAGGTAAATATTAATAATGAAATACAAAAAATTAAATAAAAAAGAGGGTTGGTATTGTCATGGAATTATTAAACTATTCTTTTATACCATTTAAATATAGTCATTGTTCTCTACAGTTAACTAATCGGACAAAATTTAATCAGATAACACTTTCAATCCTTATCTATAAAAATTGAACATTTTATAAATTAAAAGTTACAAAATAATTTTCAAAATGTTGGTAATTTCAATGTTTATAAAAAAAAAATCGTGCCTACGTGTCTTTAATATTTTTGAATTGCTGTTATGACAACTTGTGTACAACCATGTATTGCATTTTAAAGCTATTTTGAAAATTTGATGGTGTATACGAAATGCTAATTTAAACATTCGGTGAAAATGTCATTTCGTTTACGGTTGTTTTTTTAATGAGTTATGCTAAAAAAAAACAAAATCGATTTAGTCAAAAACTGGTTTTGCGCACAAATTTCAGTTTTTCCTTATTTTTTTTTTGTTTTTGCTGACGCTTTTGATCTGAAAATTGACCTTTTAAAAGAACCAATTAGATTTACTTTCCCACCAAAAAATATATATTGAAGTTGAAAGTAAGGCATTATTTCGACCACTTATCATGTACACGGACATTAAAAATACACATCATTGTAAAGTCAATACATTCATTGCTCCGCTCGAATCTTAAACCATACTTGGTGTAATTCTCCCTCCCAATGAATAAATCGAGATTTGTTGCCGTACTTAACTTTAAATTAATTTTTATTATTTATAATCCATGAGAATGTCGTCGAAAGACTTGGGTTAGCTAATATTAATATATTACAAGGTCATTCAATTATACCTACAATATACCTGTACACTATTTACTTAAGTAAATCATAATACATTTTTGAATTATAATTATTTCGTCTATTATCGAATGTACAATAATTATATCTAACATATTGTTAAATTTTTTTTAGTTGGTTGTATATACTTATTTATAGAGTTGCGCACAAAAATCATTTTTTAATTTGATTAATAGGTAGATCGTAGATGTATTAAAAGTATCAAATCAAATTTATTTTAATTTAATAACTGTATAATTGTTCCTATACTAAACCTTTAATATATCTATTATCTATAGTTATTTCAATAATTAAATCAATAATTATATATAATATACGATACAAACTTCTTAAATTTTAAACGTCCTGTCGTTCACTAATATTCAAAAACTAATAACCGTTAGAAATTATATGTATAACATATGTTTAGTTCTCAGATTCAATATAAATGGGGAGTAAAAAATAAAAAAAGAACCTACGTCTCCAAAAGGAAACTATCTATCACTAGGGGTCCAGACATGACGCCCTGACAAGGATCTAATCTATTAATGTGTCAATGTGTCATATTGTACCTACTGAATTAGGGGGAAATAGTATCAATTTTTAGTCCTTTAGTAGTTTAGTAGATGTATACTCGTATATTTTTATTCCTTCCACATCATGTGTTTCTACTTTTCTAGTGTGTAACAGTGTACACTTTCAATAAATATATAGTAGTGTGCACAGTATAATATAATATTATGTGTTTTAAATTAATACATTAATATTGTCTTAGCATTATGATATTTTATATCCCCATGTGCACACAATACATATACTAATAATTTTATAACAAAAATACATTCATTTTATTAAAAAAGATTTAAGACAATAAAAAATTATCTGTTTTGCAACCCCTTCAAAAGAATAAATTCCGTAGACAAATGTTAGTACCTACCTATATGTAAATCCCGCATTGCTTAATATTTTAGAATAATTTAATACAGTGTTAAATTTTATTTAATTTAAGCTTTGGTTATTATTAGAGCCCGGATATTTAGGTTTTTACATATTTTTATTGACTTTATGCAGCTCTACGCGGATGAGAAATGTGGACGATTTACCCATCACAGAGTTCGTAGGAAAAAATTTATTTTACATTTTTTAGAATATATTCTATTATTGTTCATAAAACATCATGTATATTGTTAATTTCTCGATTTGTGATTTGTGATTTAATATTTTAGAATAATTTAATAAGTGTTAAATTTAATTTAATTTAAGCTTTGGTTATTACTTATTATACATATTAGGTATATTTAACATTATAATCAATGATCTCGCTGTTGGTTGCACCCTCATTCGATTTCTGAGGAAAATTGTACATCCGTATCAATATGATGGAACTTAATAGTAGGTATACTATTATTTCGTTAAACTTCGTGAATGTCTAACTTTTGATGTTTACATCAATCGAATATAGCATAAAAATACGTCATATTATACTTTCGGGAGTCGTCGACCTGTTCTCCCCTATTGCAGTTGCGTATAATATACCTTAAATGCAAAGTACCGCTCGCCCTAATAAACGGTTCATTTTTTTTTTAATTTTTTTTTTACTTCCCTCCTCTTTGGTCTATTCCTATTCATCATCATATACGATAAACCCGACACACAACACATTAACCGCGCGCGCTATCGGCGTTACCTAGCAATGCTTGTCGGAATCTTGTTTTTTCTTTAAGCATTTCCCCACAACCGTACTCTTGCGGCGCAGTGGTGGGGAATGCCTCTCTACAGTCCCCACCGCAATCCCCACCACGTCCGCCGACGCCGCACAACGCAGACCGTGTAATGCGTGTGTACCTGTGGCGATGGCGATGGCGGTGGCCGGCGGCGGCGAGTGGCGACCGTGGTCGTCCGGTTCAGTCTTCAGCGTACTCGCGTCGTTTGCGTTACTCGAGTTTGCGTATCGTATAGTCAGTCCACGTGCGTGTTTATAATATAGTAATATTTTATATTGTTCGTGTGTGTGTGTGTGTTAACTTCTCATCACTCGCAGTTCAGGTTTAGGGAAAACGTTTTTTTTTTCAGTTTTCGTTTTTTAAAATTATTCATATACCTATATTATACATAATATATTATAATATTTTGTCGGTGTCGTTCGTCTCGATAATTCCGTCGGTTTATTTTTTATGGTGTCTCGCGACATATATGTCGTCTCGGCGACGGCTTCCGGACGCTAAGACGTCGCGACCGCGGTGGTGTTATGAGCAACGGTTGGCGGCTTCGACTACCGCTGTAGCAGCAGCCGGATGTACGGATACGCGGGTCCGCCCCATTACGGGGCCGTCGAGTCCTCCGCGGGAGACCCGGGCGGCTATCTGCAGCCCGGTCCCATACCCATGGCCATGGTCATGCCCATGCCGGCAGTCTGTGAACCACCACCACCGCCGCCGCTTCAAATGCCAGACGAGGCGATACAGAAACGGCGGAGGTACATTTTAATAAACTTATATAATTTCTTAAAAAATGATTCAATAATAACGAATTAAAAAAAAAATTTTTTTTTTTTTCATAACGGTAGCGGACGAATGATATCAGCTATATAGATATCGGTATATTATTTTGCGATGTGATTTTATACTTGTGTCGATCCGGCTGTAATCATTGCCCACTCGACGACGCCTCCTCCCCCCTTCAAATCCTTCGTCGACAGTAGCGCGTGTAATTACTAATTAAAAACCATCTACTCTAGTACAATATAATAATAACAATAAAAAAATATATGACTAGTTTGTTTAATATAATTGTTTTTTATGTAAACAACAACGCCACGTTGGGTCGCACAAGGCTTATCGCTATATTATATATAAATGTATATTATTATATTGTATAACATATTATATTATGTATTGCAATTGGTTGATGTGGTCGGCAAACCTGAGGTGTGATTAGTATGACGAAACCACTGCCTGTTTTTATGTAGAAAACAACGAGATGACTTATGACAATAGACCGTTATTCTTGTGGTAAAAACGGTGACGATTAGAAAACATAGAAAACATATCTACAAATTATGGTATTATGTATATTAATATATAATTGATATTATTATGTGACTATTAGAATCTTGACGTGCTGTACTGTTGTCAAATTATATCTAAATTACCTAGTTGCTACCCTCCACATTCGTTAAACTATTTAATAATATATACAATAACTACATTAATTAAACTTTTAATAACATAACTCGAGTTTTCAAACAAATGAGTTGTATATTGATTTTGGTACTAGACACGTATTCCAAATCTATATGTAATGTGAATAATTTCTTAATGACGTATTATATTCATAGTATAAGGCCTATGATTATATTGAATGTATAAATAACCTTTTATATATAAACTATGCATTTTATACATTTATTTACCTATACATTTTATTAACATCAAACTAATAACGTTGTATATAATTCACAAATCTGACAACTGATAATTTAATTAGATATTCTGTATATTGATATAAGATTGAGAGATTCTAATTAATTTACTAGTAAACTTGGGCCATACAATTTATACCACAACATTTTAAATTACTTCGAGTAAATTTTAGTCTGAATATATATTATATTATTATATATAATATATACTTTGTGCCGTATAAAAAGCTTTTAAATATTGTTTTAAATGTAGAAAAATAAATCCAAAGCTTATCAATATATATTAGATAAGTATATTTGCACTTTATAATATGGTGGTAAAAATATTTTATTGTTTACCTAAAACAACCATGTATTTTTCAGTATTCAGTTACCAAAATAAGACCATTGTTTTAATGCCTTAGCCTAAATTACAAACAGTGTAACCGATATAAATATTTTAACACACTGTGACACTATTTGATGTTAGCAGCTTGTAAAAAAAAAAATATTTTAATCAGTTGATTTTGTTTAACTAATGAGTAGTTTTGACTTACTAATTTATTGCATGCGTTTTGTTCTTGCTTGTGTATTTACGGTAGTTAAATATACGCGCGTGCGTTGTGTGTGTGTGTATGTGTATGTGTATGTATTGTATAAGGATAATGAATTAGAATGTTATCGGTCGGTGGTCTAGTAATTGTTTTTACCCCATTGATTTTTTTTTAACAAGCGATTTCAAATTTTTTACAATAATTTTACGAATTTATTAAAAACACCGACTGTAAGGATAAAAATATAGTTAAAAATCAAAATGTTTTAAAATATTAACACATTTTTGGAGTTATAAAATATATTGTTATTGACTTATTGTTATATGTTTATAAAATTACTTTCAAAAAATATATCGTCAATCTTGTTGGAGGATGCTTTCACGTCTCATTTTTGTAACTTATATAGCAACAAATAGATGAGAAATTATAATGTATTTAATGATATAGATCCATATTATGAATAATAATTATTGCCGTTGTTTTTATAGATTGTAAACATTTTTTATTTCGAATGTTTCAAAACTTCAGTCAGGAATGAAAAATTATTAATATTGTTATTTATTTTCTGTTGCGGAACTATCATGAGAACGAATTTAACACTGCAATGGGTATACATTTAAATATATCTTCACATTTATTTATTTATTTATACCAATTAATCTCGATGGCATATTTTTGTTTTATAAAACCACAAACTGTATTTTACAAGTACAATATTTGAAATGATAATACATTAAAAATTGTTCAATTTAAAATTAGTCCTGTTACCAGATTTTTTTACCTAATAAAGTATTTAAAAACTTTTAATGTAGGTACCTGCCTTATATTTTATGTCATGACGCCAGTTATAATTTATATTACAAAATAAATACTATATTTTACATGTTCACCGGTTTAAGCTTTCCAACAAATTGGGGCTTTGCACTGGGTTAATTTTTATTCGGGTTTCTGGTAGGTACTGGATATGTATTCGGTCGTTCAAACACTGGATTAAAAAATTCAAACAAAGGTTATAATTACTATATGGATTCTCATAACCATTATTCGGGTTAATATAGATGCTAAGTATAGTTTAAGAAATACTTCATTTTAAAACTATGTAGGTATTTATATACCTATAAATGATAATAAGTTATAAACTATAAAAGTCTTTAGATTGTTTGATATTCATTAGAATTTTAACTTAACTCATAAAATATTACTGAATACTGATAGAAAATACTACTAAATTAATGGAAGAAACTAATCAAAATGCATAAATGTTAAAACGTGTTGTATTATAATAGTGTAAATATTAATAATTTATATCCATTTAGTCTAAAAATGTAAAATTAGTCCATTTTATAATTATTATCAAAATCTTAATAGCAAAATCTAACAAACCGCAAAAAATACATATTACATCAAATTTGTAAAATAAGAAAGTGTTCGAGTTATTTAATTCCTCGGGTCCTGGTTAACTCAGGTACTAAGCCCTGCAGCTGACAGTAATAATATACATTTAAACGTTACATTTCTTATATAGAACTATAATTTCTTATGATTACCAAAAAAACATTAGAAAGATACCGGCCATTATTGAATATTTATTAGGAATTTTTCCAATGGTGTAAATAGGAAACATTTTCAGAGAGAGGCGTATAACAAACTAAATTCCAATCTTCCAATTTTCCCTAAACTGATTCTCCTATATTTGGGCCACTGAATATTAAAATATACTTATTTTGCTCAAAATAAAATAAAAATATAGTCTCAAATATTGAATATACATACAATACTGTTTTATCAGGGGTTTTATCACTATATGTACCTATATAATTATCATTCACAAATTTAATTTTAAATTAATTTCGTAACTTTATAATTAATAATTTTCAAAAATACTTAGTAGATGGAGAGATGTATGTTTTTTGTCTGCAGCGATTGATATTCAATAAATATTAATCATCACTTATTTGTTTTGATAATATGCTACTCCTACTGCTTAACTTACGTACTTACAATGTATAAACAATAAAAATAAATTTTTAAGGAATTTATTTTTACTCTTGTGTAAAAATATTTTTAATTTATTAATCGTTGATCTTAAGAAATTTTACTAACTGCTGTAGTTAATACTTTGTATGAAAATTTAGTCCTGTATTTTTTTTTTAAGTTCTAAATATTTATATTTTTGTTTCAGTTGTTGTATATGTTTGGAAAATAATTAGTATGATAGAGTAGGTACTCGCATCGTAATATCTATAACAAAAAAAAATATATAGGTATATTAATATTGTTTAGTTATTGGTTAACGCTGTACGTATTAAATATAATCATGGAGACTTATATAAATCATAATTAATATATTACCATTTACCAGGGTCTTCCAAATTATATGTGACAAAAATGGTAGTAGGAATTAAGTTGGTTCTTAAGCGATCCCCATCATTTTTGTTACACACAAATAATTCAAAGACCGTGTTTATACAGTGTATACCAAAACTACAGTACTCCCTAAATATCTCCGTGGTAATTTTTTTTCTTAAAATTAAACATTTTAATTGTATTTTTTTTATAGATTTCTGTTGAAAAACCCACATTTAAATATATTGATTTACCATGGAGATACTTAGGTGATGCAAGACACTGCATATTATCATAAAATAGTAATAAGATAAATCGTTGTTTAATAATATTAAAAATTAATTATTAATGGTTATATTATACATGGTACCTATTAAACAAACTTTATAATACTACGGAATAATTTTAATTTTCTTTCCATTTTTAAAACAAATAATAACTCGTATTCTATACTGTATACTGTATTTTAATTGTTTATTTGATTATTATTAGATATTAGATGTACAGTTCATGGTTACCATTTGTTTATATTTGGTTTAAATAATAACATTTTATATTTTATTAATATAATTGATTTGTCATGTTTCGTTATTTAAATAACAAAATAAAAATAAAACTTTTGATTGGCTTACATAAAATAACAACTTTAAACACGATAACCTCTTTTTATTATTCGTCGTGTGTTAAATTTCTCCTTAACTTGTACAAATATCAGTTTTTTCGAAGGTAATATTAAAAAAAAAAAAAATACAAATAATTGTCTGTAGAGACTATTATAATGCCTTTCACGTGTGGAATGTTGTAAACCAGTAACTACGTATATAATCCAAAAACAATACAGTTCTCGTCTAGATTAATGGTAGCAAAATCGGAGCTTAATTAACCTTTATCAAACAAACACGTACCGGACACACGTGTATCATCACTAATATTATTTTGTAATTGATCGATAACATCAACAAATAACCAACACAATAACTAGTTTGAATATTTCTATTGGTCCTATTCATTGTTCAAAAAATATGTATAATATATCATATTTACATATTTATTTAAAAAAATATGTTATGGTATGATAGCTAATTATGTTTAATATTTTAAGTTATGCAAAAAAAAATGTAATATATATTTAGGTTGGGTAGTTTTTAGTTTAATTATTATTATAAAAAATAGTGTACTACCTAAATTAACTGTATACGTATAATACTTCTACCTCGTTGCAATTATATTAATCAGTAGTCCAAGTATTAAAAACCTTCGACTTTTTTATAGATTCTAGTCATTTCTTGACTAAATAAATTTGTTCTTTATAGTTCTTGGCAATTAGTATACAATATATAATATATATTTATACTTATATTATGTATATAGAAATAGCTACATAACGTTAACATAGTCTAAATGCATTATTATCATTTAAAGATAATATAATATTAAATTATAAATTATATATATTATAATATTTGTATTTGATAATATTATACATTATATAATATATATATTATATTATTTGATCAGATTTCAAATACTTTAAATTGATGTAGGTAATTCAAATAAATATGGTTAAGAAATGTTATCCTAAATTAAAATAGTATTAAAACAATTTTTTTTTTAAATCGGTTATAGAAATATAAGTACTTTAAACTTTTTATAGCTACAGTAAAAAAGTCGTTAAAAAAATAAAGAAAAATGTACTATAATACACCCATAATAGATACCTATTTTATTGAACATTGAACCACAATAATTTATCAACACTCAGATTGATGTACCGCATTTGACACGCCTTCGCGCGCGGGCCTAGTAGTGGAGGTGACGCGCGGAGACCGGAGAGGACAACGAACACTATAGCACATTAGTTACGCTGTATCCTCTGCACTGCATTAGCCAATAAGTTTTCCTCACATCACACATGTGTTAGCGTCACAAAATTCTATACTATCTTCAGAAATCAAATAATGTGGTTATAAATATACTGCAAAACTAATAATTTCAGAAAAATTCGTTTCTTGAAAAAATCCTTTATAAAAATAGTAGGATTTGACTTGACCTTCGTCCATATATCAAAGTAACCATTTCCTCGGCATGAGGTCTGATAGCCAGGTGTTCTCTACTACAGGTGTCCCTTACCCTCGCAGACAATCGGGCCCCGGACATTTTTTTTATCGTATTGACCTAAAAATGAAATCGCTCCTGACATTCCAATAATACTACAATAAGAAGTAATGCACCGAAAGGAAACGATTGTTAAATGGAAATGGTTTAAAGGTGTCTCGGAACTTAGAGGTTCTTTTTTGTAATTAGCATAACAATGTATCCCATCCCATGAGGATAATAATAATTTTTCAATAAACTAAATAAAATAAAATGATCCTTCATAATTTGTTTGTAATGTTATACAATTCATTATTTTCTTTGTATAATAAGATTAATGTTGTTTCACATTCTCAGAATGGTGAAAAATTCTTTGAATTTAATATAACACAATGTTTCCATTGTTGAATGAAAAAGAATTCTAGCAAAAAAATATCCAATGAACATAGGTTATATTATAATTATTATAATAATACTAAGCTTGGTAATACTGTACATAGGGGAATAATATAAAATATATTTATGATAACATGATTTTAAAATATAATAATATATAAAATGGTACCTACTGTAATGAGTTATTTATTTAAAACTGGTACTCTGCGTTTTATTAATTTCGAATTTTGATTTCATGATTCGTTTTAGTTTTTATAAAAACATTTAAGTTTTATATCGTCTTTTAAAAAAATTGAATGAAATAAATAATCATTTTTAAGGTGATTTGATTGTTGAATCCTGAACACTGCCTGCAATATGAATAAATAATATTTTGTTCTTAATGAGTTTTAATTCTTATCCAACGGTTTTAAGATTTATGTATAACTGTTGTCAGAAACAGTTTCCAATCCTATTCCTAACAAAAATAAACGTTTCCCATTTATTTGGTATTTATCCAGTAAATCTTAGATTGTAAATTACATATGCCCATAATAATTATCTCAGCACCTATATCTAAATTATGCATTACCTTTTGGCTTTTACCTATAAATATACATCTGTAATAAATAATAATGTATTATGTTTACTTAATTTTACTAATTATTTTGTTTTAGATCCGATGAAGAGGATTCTAGTCAGAAATATTCTAGAATGGAAGATGATAATATCCAAGACAAAGAAAGATTTGCCAGGTGAGTGTTTAACAAAATTGGTCAAAAATAATTTAAATGCTTGTATTTTTGCTATAGCAGTAAATTATTTATCATGCATAATATTATATAATATTGGTATATACCTTAAAATATTATATACCATTTATCATTTATGTTTTTTCAATTTATTAATGATAAATATTAACTATTATACACATTAACACATATTTTATGAAAGTTACTTAGTTTTACAAATATAAGAATTGATTAAAATTAAAATGTACTGTATTCAATGTAAATTCAATTAATATAACGGTTTTGAGTTATTTCTAAAGCTAAGTGTTTAGTTTTTAAATTTCTTGTAATTGTAATTTAAAAATGTACACCAATGTGTCAGTTTTTGTACTTTAAATTTAAAGCTGGTCTAACAAATAATTAACTTTAGTGAGCTTAGCGTGTTATCTCTTACCTTGTTAAAAAAAAATATTGTTATCGCATCTCTTGAGTTAATGTAGTTCAAGATTTTTCCAGCCAGTTGTATTGCATTTTATGGCCTTATGGTAGGGTTAGAATTTAATTTGGTTGTACTTATTACAAAAGAATAATAAAAAAAATAAAACAAAGGCTTAAAAATTAAAACAGTAAAAATTAAAGTAAAAGAAGAAAATACAATTACTACTTTGTTATAAGAATGAACCTGCGGCCTTTCTTATCTACCTTCCTCATCCGTTCAATACTGTTTTCCAGATTTTGTATTATTAATCACAATTCTAAATCAGATTTACAAATCATACTACCCATTATAATTATATTATTAGTATTAGGTGTATTTTTAAATACCTAAATTAATTATTAATTTGATCAACTAGTTTTATATTTAATATTATGTATTATTTAGTACCCACCATTTATATATTTCTACATTTTGCACACTATGAATACAAATGTTGAAGATTATGCTTAAGAGCATTAAGTACTAAGTAGATAAATGTATATATATATTTTTAAAGACCCTTATTTTCGTAGTAAAAAGTAAAAACTATAAAAGTTTCAAGCAATAGTAATATTAAAAATATTTCTTTATAGTAGGTATATAAAATGCTGGATTTTCTTCTTCAGATAAATAACTCTCTACAACTTGTCATTGCTATTTTTAAACAGGAATCCTAATAATATGCACTTTCTTAGAAATAGTATTGCTCTTGTGTTATTCATTTGAAAGTAATGATAAGTTTTTGTATTCAAAAAATTATAATAAGCGGAACTTCATTAGACTCACTATTACTTACAATTCTTTAATAGTTTAGCATAGTCAGTGTTTTTCTTAAACGGTTGAAACCATTTATATTAGTTATATTTATAACCAATATGTTGGTTGAATCTTGCTTAATTGTAATAAAATATTACAGACACAATATTTTTGAACATAAAGATTTCATTTCTGTTATTTTTTAAATTTTATATTCATATTTTTCATGAATATAAATATTATTATTCAAAAAGAAAAGAAATAGTGTGCTATAAATTATTATGTTTTTAAAGTTTGTCAAATATCAATAATATTTATGATTGTGACTCTAAATAAAGAAAATATTATGATGTCCGGACAATGTCTATATTGTTAAATGTTAAGTATCTTGTCTCATGATTTGCAATATAAACTATCCTATTAAACAGAACAAACAATACACTTATTTTACGTAAATTTCTAATACGCGTTGACTAACACCATCAATTTGTTTTTAAAAAATCCATTGCCAAGGGTCTTAACAATAATTTATATAATATTTTACTTAAACCGTGGAATATTTTTGACAATTATTTCGGATTTATTAAAGTTTAACTACTAACCTGTATAATGAATATATTTTATTATGTATAAGTCATATTTACGTTTTTTAATTAACATCTCACCCATTTATTTATACAAATAAAAGTGGGTAATTAGATAGTGTATGTCGTTATTCTTAATATATATTTTTGTTGGAACTAATTGGTATTTAGAGAGGTAAAAAATAGAAAATTCTCAATACTTTTAAAAATAATTGGAAAAACCCCGAACAAAAATGAGGGAAAACTAGAATTTTTATGTAAACTTGTTATCGACCAAATCAAATTTGTTCTTCTTATAAATCAAAGATGAAAACTTTAGACTTTGATTATATTTTTATAAGCATTTCCTAGACAAGATATCATTTTCAGAATAATTTTGGCCTTTTATGCTATTATGCTATTTTTATTGATTTATTTATGATATAATTTTTTTTTTTATTAAAATGCTTGAAAATTTAAAATAAGGTGCATGATGAAAAATTAAGTTCAAATCGTTGTATAGTATTTATTTTTCTTTATCTAAATTTGTTATTTCATCCGTTTATACCGTTTATAGGTACATTCATATTTCATAATATTATTAAATAATTAATTACATTATGCACTATTTAATATATTATATTAACATACCCAATAAATGTATATAATATATTAATATATTAATCATATATATGTCCAATACGTTATAATACTTTATAATTTATACGCAGAAGGTTCCGCCGAGTATTGTAATTATTGGTTACTACAATTTACTATTAATAAAAATCAATACCTACCTTGCATGTACACTATTAATATTTAAATCGCTTGAAAACAAAAATATTATAAAAAAAGGTCGGCAAGTGTGTACGTACCGCTCTGCTGTATGGAGGGTGCTGAGTGGGATTACTGTAATGGATGTGTTAAATTTGAATTCAATGATATAAAATCATTGTATAAACTATAAATAAAACGATTCTGAGCAAAGACCTGTCATCGTCTGCCGACTGCCAGCCTTCATAACTAAGTGTATTTTATGATATTACTGCTATTAAAATAAGTAATACATATTACATTTTACTATTAATAATAGGTATAGTAGGTTAAATTAATTTTTGGAGAAAACATTACATTTGATAATGCCATTGAGTGTATAAAATATAAAATATACTTTAAAAGTTTCAAGCACCCACGAAAAGTATTTTTAAATTACAACAATAATATGTAACTAACATTGTTATTCTTTATTTAAATATCTAATTTCGTCCAAATTTGAACTTAAAATATCTATAAAAATCAATCATGTAAATATATATTTCAGATTTATTGGTTACATGAATTATACTTACGATAAACCTTGTTTTAAATTTTCAATTCTTAGCTATAAAAACTGAATATTATATACATTTTTGACTACAAAACAATTTTCAAATATTCGATATTTTAATGAATTTTGGTTAAAATTTGAACTTTAAATGCTTATAAAAATAAATTGCTTCTATATATTTTTAATATTTTTTATTTGCATTATTATAACAATTTATGAGGAACCTTTTATTAATTTTTCAAGTTTTTTGACCAATTAAAAATTTTTGTATCGACAGTAATAAAAAAAAATTAAAAACTACAGAAAATTGATACGCCTATAAATAGCATAAAAAAGGTCAAAATATATTGAAAAATTGTTGTGTAGAGAAAATGCTTGTAATAACTTTTTAAAAAATTCATACCTATATCTATTATTATTATTTTTGGCTAACCTAACCAAAAAATGAAATCGATATTGTCAAAAATGATCTTCGCGTAAAAATTCCAGTTTTTTCCTTAATTGTTTTATTGTTTTTTTTACGCGCTTAAAAACTCCAATAGTTACTGGAAATTTTTTTCTTTTGAGAAATTATTTCGAGTTAGATATTTATAAAAACTTTGTTTTCTATGTCTAATATTCAAAAATATAATAAAAGATCATGTTGTATATACTTCTAACAAAAAAAAAGTTTTCTGGAAAGTCAGATTAATTTTTGACGGGCGTATTAAAGTTTAAATTTATACGATATTGGGTTTCTTCAATGATTTCTCAACAACGATTTTCTTATTATTTTGTAATTCAAAATCAATTAACCGTAGATACTTGAATTTTTCAATAATATGGCTTTCCATATGACTGCACTAGTGTGGTTAGTTGCACCTTGCACGTTGAGTGGACACGATATCACCCAAAAATTGCTCAGTGCAGTCGAGTTTAGAGATCATATATTCATGTGGAACATGTTATACGGTTATGAATCAATATGCCAATATAGTATCAATTATTTTTTGATATTTCAAGATAGGTACTTTTATTAATTAAAGATAAGGAGGAGCACTGTCACGAGGAGCTCTTAAATTGATCACTGCACTAAGTGCAAGAAACTGGCAGAGTGGACCTAACTTACGCGTGTGTTGAACTAGTTGTGAACTGATTTTTCATACATATGAAACATAAAATAATTGCACCAGTGCAATAGTGTAGTCATATAGAAAACGCTGTTTTTTTTTATAATTTTCAATACATGATAACATTTTCAAAATATTTTTGTATTTTATACACACAATGACATTTTCAAATGCAATATTTTCGGAAAACAATAATTCAATCTACTGTGTATTAGGTACTAATAGTAAAATAAATTACTATAAATTAGTAATTATATCATAAAATATACTTAGGGTGACTGACCGTCTTTCCTCAGAATCGTTTATCGTATATACAATGATTTTATATCATTGATTTAAAATTTAACACACTTCACAGTGACCCACACAACACTTTATGTACAGCAGAGCGGTTCCAATTTTTTTTTTATTTGAGATTATTATATTACATTTTTATTGTTTTTATCTTTCTAGATTATCTTAAAAATCTTGAAAAATGTTCGATCTTATGATAAATTTAAGCTTTAAAAAATGTTTCATCATTCTTATTAATTATTTTGATTTTAGGTAATAATTTTAACATTCCATACATAGATTATAATTTCTTTTTTTATTCTTCCATCGAAAAATATTGTATTTGATAAATCTTGAGGTGCCGATAGGGTTCTTATTGTAATTGACACAAAAACTATTAATAAGCAGTGATTATTATAATATCACCAGTATATAATAAGCAGTGACACCTTTCTGAAATTTTTGATCAACCCAATATATATACAACCCATTTATGACTTCTAAGTGAAGAAATGCTGTTTAAATGTTTTTCTAAAAAATAAATTTGTCATTTAAAATGTTCAATACCATGGATTAATTCTTACATTTTTATTATTATTTTGAATATTTGTGATAGTTTCTTTAGTATTATAGTAAATTGACTGCGTGATTCGATTATGCCATAGTGCCCAGTTCATGAGGTTATCCGTAGTGTGTTCCTCCCCAAATTCAACACTGATTTTAAGTGTTAAATATATGCACTAACACAATACATGGTAATTCAAAAATAATTAACTGTTGTTTCCATAATGACGTTTAATTGTATTTGTTTACAAATTCTGATATACTTAATTTGAGTTTCATACGATAATCAACGATATATTATTATGTATGTCAAACAATATTCTTGGCTCTAAAATCTTGTACATTATAATATTATATAGATGTATACACTATACAGTCTACACTTGTATATTCTGTAGTCTTTTAAGATACTTTTGAGCAAAACTTCACCGAGAAGGTTAATTCGTTATATTATTCGAGCACGGAGACTGCTAATAAAGACGTGATTGTACACGAGCGTGCGCGCGCTCCCGAAACTTTTCTTCCTCGCTACCCGCATCCGCATGTAGTATTCATTAAAAACCGCCCCGAGTTTATTCGTTGAACTTCAACTGAGTGTGTGTGTGGGTGTGTGTGTATGTATTTATTTACACTATGTATGTGTATATATAAACGCCGTTACTTCAGGGTCGCGGGGAGGGGGTGCTTGGTTTGTGAAAGTATATATTATTATCTCTTGCCCGAAATTATTATTCAACTTTCGTATAATAATTTCGCAATCATTAACAATTTTCTATTTCCCCTCCCGTCACCGTCTTTGACACAAAGATTGTGCACGTATATATACTTATATATATATATATATATATAATAATAATATCATATACCTACACTCGCGCGTATGTCTTCTGCAATATATATAGGTATATATTATGTATAAGATATTAATACTATACAGGTACAATATACATATTCAAGACCTATATATACATTTTCAATATTTTTAACCGAAACACCACCGCACATTGGAACGAGAAAAACCGGAGCGCCAAATCAAGAGTACAGTTTAGAGAGGAGAGTTGAGTGACCCCCGTGGCGAACTATACAACAACAAGGCACATGCCTATACACACACACACACACACACACACACACACACACACACACACACACACACACACACACACACACACACACACACACACATACACACACTCATACACATAGTGAATATAAGCTGCTTGTGCATATAGCCGTGAGAAGAAGGCGCGCATCCCGCCCGCCGCACGCCGCCTACCGGATGCTTGTCACGATTTTCCTGGGCGAGATCATCGCGCAACAGCCACCCCACCCCCGCGTCCACCGCGACCTAGGCTGGTGGCTGCCGCCGCAACGATATGATATTATTATATAAATAACCTTTCACCGTGATACACACACAAGCGCGCGCGCACACACACACCCGCTCGCTCGCGCACGGACTGTCTCGCGGGGTATACGCGAAAACCGTAATAAACGCTCACGCGG
Organism: Neotoxoptera formosana; assembly: GCA_022818045.1. Lineage (NCBI taxonomy): Eukaryota > Metazoa > Arthropoda > Insecta > Hemiptera > Aphididae > Neotoxoptera > Neotoxoptera formosana. The sequence continues at coordinate 2,605,373 of CM040633.1, read as the reverse complement.
GGTAGATATAGGTACCTATAATATACGCGCAGACAGCAATCGTGTGTGTGTGTCATTGTTTCCCTTATATTTGAGAAAGTAACAATTTAAAAAAATATATACACTGTCGAGAATATGAAAATCTAATGATAAAATATTATATATATTTAAATGTACGGTATTATAATATAATATATATATAGGTGTTCTTAAGTATTTTATGTGTATAGTATAGTATAGAATAACATGTGGTATGATTGGATATGATTTCTAAGAAATTAATTGTAGGTACTTACCTAATTATAAAATTCAGATTTAAAATGTGATAAGAGAGAAGGTATATCATACACATTACACACTTCACCTGATCTATTGTGTAATTAACATATTAATGATTACCAAAGCTTATACAGCAACCGCATGTTTTTTTAATAGTATGCCAGAACACAAACAACTGTAAAATATTATTGAAAATAAACAAATATATTTTTTAATAGATCTATTCTTATACATCTATTAAATATAAGAATATATACTCTTATATTACATCATAAAAATAGAGTATATTATGATACATTTTCAAATGTATCTTCAATAATAATTTAATGAACATATACTATCTTTTCAAAATTATTATTTTAGTAGGTATTATTACATTTTTCGAATCTGAACAAAAACGTTTATAGTATGAAACATAGCTTCTAATTACTTATTACTTCTCATTACATAATATGTACTAATCTTATTGTACCTATTTAAAACATTTGACTATAAAAAACTTAGTTACATTTTAGTTCATTTTTTTTTTTTGCAATAAAATCAAATCAAAGTATTTTTGTCGTTGTAGTACCTACCTATATATGATATTAATTTCATACTTGATATGTATTTTCACAAATGCATCATATAGAAATCCATAATTAAATATTGTTTTATATATAACAATTATTGTTGAGCCACAGTGATGCCCAGACGGGTTACCAAGTACTGCAACTGCATTTGCCTCAAAGGTGGTGGGTGAAATTTACTGGTGCCACGCCACTGCCACTGCCACAGATAAGCTTATATAAACTATAATAATTAATTTCTGTGGACTATAGTAATTTACTAATTTATTTAAATATTTAATCACCAAGACTCTAAGCTTTTCTGAAATATTAAATTAAAAATGTATTTTAAAATAAATGTTTTGTGAGCATAATTTATTGTTGAGCGCAGCGATAACATTTTTTTTACATACAAAAAAAAGAGTGGGCGGATGTATATACTTCTGTTAACTGTATGTGCTCTCAAAATTCCTCTGTGCGTCACTGTTGAGCTGTATTAGTTTTTAGCAGATACCTAATTTAAATCAATGAAAATGATAATATCTGGGTATGGTAGACTAAGATTTGTACAGTATAGCACTTAATAAACATTTTATCAAAAAAATAAGGTAGCTCTTCCAATAATTATTTTTATAAGTTAATAAATGCATGTTTACATACTATTCAACTTAATGTTATATTATCTTGTTTTCAGACTAGATTAAAATGTTCTTTCCGTAGATTTTGCACGTATACATTTCTTATAATATTATGTTTTAAATTACAATATCATATTATTTTAATCAAAAATGAGTGAATTCGTTAACTATTATCATATTTTACTATTACATTTTTTCTTTCGAGAACTATCAAAATGGCTTGTTAATTAGTTCTAATTACAAAGTTATTCATATTAAATGGCCGCGTAAATTGGTGTACCTATCACACCAATGAATTAGATTGGTATTTAAACACATTAACATAATACAATTATTTATATTTAAAAATATTTCAAAATTTTTTTTTCCTACCTATTTATTTTTAAAGAAATAATTATTTGTATAGAGGTATTACAATGTTTGCATACCTGCATGATTAGTGTATCTCAAGGATAAAATAGCAAAATATGTTTAAATGCGTCACCAATGATAAACATATCTTAAAATAACAATAAATAAATAAAAATAAAACACATTTATACAAGAACAAGACAAATTTGCTGTGCCACGTAAATTCTGTATACTATTATTTAGGTATTTTCAATAAAAGTTGCAAAACATTTATAATCCACAAAAGTATAAAATAAAACATCATGAAAAACTTAATTAATTTGACTTTTTACTATAATATTATATAATTTTAAGTATGTAATAGCATTTTAATACCATAGTTAAAATTGTTACAAAACTTGCCGGTGTACAATCAAAACAATTAATTATAAATATATTTATAATATGTAAATATAATACTTGTAAATGATAACCGATATTAAGCTGATAAACGGCGGCTAACTTGCACTTGATATATTAAACAATATCGAATACTACATTATATAAGTTAAAATAATATGATAATCAATCGAATAGTTTAATACATTGGCAACACTGTTGAAGGGTTTTACAATATGCTTTTTTAGTTGACATGAGAAATAAAGCTTGTAGAGTAAAAGATACGTGTAATAGGTACCTTATAGGTAGTTGGCATACTTAAATATTTCTATCTTAAGAAATTTAAATAAATTAATACTAATCGTTGATTAGATACATCGAAAAAAAAGTATTTAATATAATACGTTGTTTTAACTTTTAATTAATTTATTAATTCAATTGTATATTTGGTCACATGTGTTGTCTCCATCTTTACAGGTACAGTAGAGCATATTTGCGTTCAGCAGAACCAATTTTGTGTTAGTAGCTTCAATATTTAAGTAACTACTTATTATCATACTTAATGGTTGGAACATTAAACAGCAAAATTATCTGTGTTTGTGATACCATTTTTGCAATTTTTTAACTTTTAAGCGAATCAGTTTAAAATTGCTCTTGTCTAGCTTGAAAATTAAGAAAATCGTAAACAGGCGACGAACATTTTGGTAATACGAATAGGTAAGTGCACCTATCGGAATAGGTAATTGGCAATACCTGTGAATGGTAATTTTAAAGCTAACAACATACAATTGGTTTTTCTAACGCGAATTTGCTATATTTTACGTTTCTAAGACACAGAGACACCACATGCTGGTGAGCATCCTTTTAATAAACAATATTGTAACAATTTTGAATCAACAAATTATGCTGTCATAAAATTCTTTACAACATTATATTTCTGATTAGTATTAATAGTATTATCATATATTAAATGTTTTTATTGCATTGTATTAAAGATAAAATAAAAAATGTTTAATCTATAAGTTAGGTTTTTCATGTATTATATTTTTAATTTTTAATCTATTTAAAATAATACTTTGTGTATTATTAGGTAATTATTTATTAGTGTTTGAATATTTTAAACCGGGCTGTAAATGTTATATTTTTTATCAATTTAATTAATGATTAGTCAAAAAACTTACATTATTAAAAAGTCTTTTTAGATAAGTATATATATTATATTAATGTGCAATGTATTACATTATACGATATAAGTGGCATACTGTCTCACTACCTTAAGTTCTACTACCGACCATGAATGTTTTAGGTATCCACCACGTATATGATTCAATGTTTTTATTTCCTTTCTTGCGTACACTTATTTTTATTGTTTTATTTTGGTATGGTTACGTTAGAAGGTTACCAGTAACTTAATAACGTCATACATCTGATAATGTTTCTGAATTGCATACTTAGAAAGTCAGACATAATTTGAACTGTGAAGTTTCATCATACTTAAGGAAAATGTTATAATTTTTAGTATTTGGTAAAACTTTTCATTAACTACTAAAATAAAGTGTATACCTATTATATACTAATAAAATTAATGAAAGATAAATGCAAAACGGTTTATTTAATGTGCAAAGCTTGTAGATGTGGATCCTTACTGTATTTCATTATTTTGTTAATTTTCAGTTCTACAAACATTTTAAACACAATAAGTTTAAATATTTCATTTTTGATCTTTAATTTATTCAATAAGACAAATTTATTATAAAACAAAATATTATACAATGATTTGTGTTTTAATAAATCGTGGTATTTTATGATACCTACTATTTAGTATTTTTTGATTATCTTTAAAAATACCTAACTTATCGCTTTCTAATATTATAACATCATATCTATGCAAGATTGTAATGATGATATAAAAACAGTTCGGGTCTTATTAGTAGGTATGTATGATATCGTAATATTGTATTATACATTTATTGTATACAATTCACTATGATTTAATCTGTTCTAGATTATTAGCAATAATAGGTAGGTAGGTATAAAAATAAAAGTTGTAAAAACCATAAATCATGATAACAATTAGTTCACTCTTTAAACTATTATATTAATTATAGTATAACACTTGTAGTTAAACTCAAATTGATCTTAATATTTATTTAGGTACGATCATTGTACGATTTATAAGCATTTTTAATTTCCCCATATGCAATTAGTTAAAATATTAATCATGTTGATTGGTTTACGCTGGACCATTTAAAGTTAAACATTTTCGTCGACGGAATATAAAAACTTTGAAATCGCGAATAAAAAAATATATATTATTATTATGTTTGTGGTTAAACTACAAATTTGAACGAGCAATGTGTAATAAAATTTAACATTGAATAATAAATATTTTTGTTGTTAATTATTGTTTCAGATTTCTTATTTTTAATAAATCCAATACATTACCTATTATATGGCTTTATAATATATTATGTATTCCAATTTGTTTCCATTTGTTGTAATAGTAATTAAACTACACAACATTATTTTTCAAACATGATAGTATTAAGAATGTGGTTTTTTAACGGTTTATGTATATCTTGCGAATTTTCTTTTTCCTTTTCCATGTGAAATCACTGTCGGGAGAATCATTGCGAAATTGAGAGGCGGCGGCGGAACAAGATGACAGCGTACATCACGGAACTTTCGGACATGGTGCCGGCATGCCAGTCCCTAGCTCGGAAACCGGACAAACTCACCATACTTCGAATGGCTGTTAATCATATGAAAAGTCTCAGGGGTACGTATTTAAAATATAAATGTCGTTAATGAAACAAATGTTTTCAAACATAAGTAAAAACCAACTAGTCAAAAAATACCAGTTATATTTTTTTTAGATACTAAATATCTTAATCGGATTAGATAAACAAATGAAACATGATTGTTTTGTACAAGTTTGATATTTAATGTAAATTGAAACTTATGTGCGTTGTCAATACTCAATGTCTTATATGGGTAGGTATTTATTATACAAGGAATAAGGATCATTGATCGTCTATAGTCATTAGTCATTAGTCTATATAGTAGTGCCGCTAAAATTTTAGAAATGCCCAAATATTTATTTTAAAATTTACTTATAGCCGCATACATTTTTTTTCTAAAGATATTAACTAACAATAATAATAATTAATAAGTAATAACCAATAAAAAAAATATACAATCTTACTAAACATTTTTAAAAATCATCAAATTTATTAGCATAATATAAGAATAACTATTATTGTATAATTGTTTTTATTGTATTTTATTTATTATTTTATATTATTTTTTCGTTGATTACTGGAACTTCTATGTTTCCTGCCAAGATATTGCATCCAACGAAATATTTATATTTTTTTCACAACTATTTCCTTTACAACTTAATATCTTTTATGTTATTTATATAACTTACTATTTTACTAATTATGAATAAAAATTGATTTTTTCATCAACTTTTAAATCGATTTAATTATTAGTAATTTTATTTTAACAAATTAATTTTATTAGCCTTTTTTTTCAGCGACAATCCTTTGTTAATTCCTGTAATAACATATTTTTCAAAATTCTATTATCATGTATAATAAATCTTTGTTATTTTATATTTTCATTTTCATTTATTTAATTCCCAGAGTAGTTTAATCCTCAACACCTCAATAGGAAGTATCAAATAACACTCGCATATACACGTCGTATACTATCATACTTCTAGATAATAACCTCGCTGAAAGGGCGCGTGAGAATTCGCAAATCATCTCGGACCGCAAAAATGCTTTGTCGCAGGATGCGTGTTTCCTTTTTCCCTTTTCATTTATTTCCTTCCGCACAGGACAATGTGTGTGTGTGTGCTCTATCGTAGTCTATCTAATACCCCGAATTGCGAACGAGACCGCCATGAATTCAATTACAACATCTTTTTCCTGTTCTCTGTGCGTGATTTTTTTCTTTTTCTATTGCGTTTATTTATTATTCATACGCTGCATTAACTATATGTCTATATGTTAATATTATACACGGTGTAGGTATTAGAAAATTATTTTCGCCGTATAGTAAAAACAAATTTTTTACTGTATAGGTATTCGATAAGTTATACAACTATAATAATAGTTTATGCGTATATGCTCTGTTTGCAGTTTTTATTTTTCATCAGCGTTAATCGTCACGGTGCAATAGCATACAAATAATAAAATAAAATGTTGAATTTGCTAACTTAAGGCTACTTACTAAGTACCTACCTAATGTATTATTTGGTCTCTGGTAACTACTGCTGTCTACTGGTATTATTACAAGTGCCTATATAGTTTACGACTTCGAAAGATTTCAAACGAAGTATATTATGTTTTCACCGATACATATATATATTATATTGTTGCTTTAGAAAATACTTGTAGGAAACTACAACAAAACTTGCTGATTGATTTAATCCTTCATCGTGAACTGCTATTATTATTTATTTGTATACAACAACTTCTTACGTAAACATTGCCCGTGTTAGATGATTTAAATTTATATTTTATTTTCTTAGCCAATAATGTAAAAAAGTAAAGGAGTGGGGAAATAACCACCATGTAAGTAGTTACAATAAAACAGTTTTATGACCGTGTTTATAGCTTTTTAGTGGTCAATGATAATTTTTCACTCAATACCTAGGTAGGTACACAGATATTTTTCTTTTCTCTTTATACCATCGTTTTTGTCATAATAACGGTTACCTCTTATACCGAGTACAAAACCGATTGTATTCAAATGGACGCGGTATGCGGATGACGAGAATGAGTATTGTCGCATTATAGGTGGCATATACGTTTGTTTGGAACCCGGTCAAGTCAAAGCCAGTTATATATTATTATTATTACTATTATGCTAGAAATAATGTATAATAATAATAATAATAATATTTAATATTCACCAGGTTAAGCGTTATGTCTGCCCGCTGGCGGCATGGCTCTATTGTTTATTGTCACGTCCATTGTCAATTTCCTGTTTCACCCTTCGGTTTTTGACGTACTTTTATTTTATTTTACGGGCGAGATGTGAATGACAATGTTTTTTTTTCTATTGCGCATTGCCAATTTTATGTCTGATTTGAAATATAAAACTTATAATTTATAATTTATTAAACTAAAAACTTTAATGTTCCATAAATTAACCAATTCATCAATATAAAACTAAGATTTGTACATTAGGTTTCAACTGTAAATTATTTAATTATGACGTGTGTAAAGGCAACTATAATCTTGTATAGCACAATAATTGTAACATTTTAGGTAGTTATATCGAGCATTATAATATATTTATACTTAAATACTTTAATAAACGTATATATATATATATTTTTTTTATTAATATATCACGATTGTTACGATTTGTTTATTATTCATTTATGATTTTACGATTGTTCTCAAGTATTATAACTGATTCAAAGTCAATTTTTGATTTTAATAATATCGTGTTTTTTGACTAGTGTATTTTTTCTTTATTGTCAACTCTTGAAACGCAAAAATGTGTCTCATTAAGACAAAAGCGTAATGGTGGTTTTTCGAAATATATCCTGTAAACTTGTCATGTAAATTATAGGAACAGGTAACACAAATAATGATGGCACCTACAAACCTAGCTTTCTAACGGATCAAGAGCTAAAACATTTAATATTGGAGGCAGCTGATGGTTTTCTATTCGTCGTTACATGTGATACTGGTAGAGTTATATACGTTTCCGACTCTGTTGCGCCCGTATTAAATTACTCACAAGTATGAATTTACCATTTACACCTTAAGACAGGTTAAACAATTATTATTATTAATGTTATTTTCTTAGAATGACTGGTTAGGGACAAGTATGTTCGACCATTTACATCCCGAAGACGTTGAAAAAGTACGCGAACAACTATCCACACAGGAACCACAAAATTCAGGGCGTATATTAGATTTGAAAACTGGTACAGTGAAAAAAGAAGGTCATCAATGTAAGTCAAATATAAATAATCTTACCCAATATCTTATTAATATAATCACAATTACAATTTGACGTATGTAGCTTCAATGAGACTGTGCATGGGTTCTCGACGTGGGTTTATTTGTCGAATGAAAATCGGTAATAGTGGTGGTATGATGTCCAGCATATCGGGACATAATCTACATCAACGTCTTAAACAACGTAATACATTAGGACCAACTCGTGATGGTAACGAATTTGCCGTCATCCACTGCACTGGCTACATAAAGAACTGGCCTCCATCTGGTCAGTTTGATCATCCATTATCTGGTATGATGTCGATCTGTCGTCTAATCACCTCGATGACACTTACCAATAATAGTCCAAAGTCCCTCCATCTAGAATTCTCATGATTAAGTTGTTATACTAAATGTTATGTATATAGGTGTTCAAATTGAACGAGCTGTTGAAGAAGATGGTACTCATTGTTGTTTAGTGGCTATTGGTCGGTTGCAAGTTACTTCCACTCCAAACACTACTGATTTAGCTGGGTCTAACAGTAATGCTGGTAAAAACTAAAATTAATTCAAAGTATTTTTTAAATCTACTAAATATTTGTTACAATTTTTTTTTTAGAATTCATATCTAGACATTCTATGGATGGTAAATTTACATTTGTTGATCAGCGTGTTACACATATACTTGGCTATAAGCCACAAGACCTTTTAAGCAAAACATGTTATGAGTTCTTTCATCCTGAAGACCAAACTCATATGAAAGAAAGTTTTGAACAAGGTACATTTCTATTTGACGACCTTGATGAAAATAATTGTTTTTTAATTGTTGTTTGATTGTTATTTAGTTCTTAAAATGAAAGGCCAAATGATGTCTGTGATGTATCGGTTTCGAGGTAAAAATCATGACTGGATCTGGTTAAGAACAAATGCATTTGCATTTTTAAATCCATATACTGATGATATTGAGTATATTGTGTGCAACAATTCAACAGCTAAGTAAGTTCTTACTTTATTAAATTTCATATTTCATAAATTTCACTATTTTGTATATTTGTTTTATATTAGATCCTCAATGCACTCCCCATCTGATAGTGGAGTAAATATCAGTAACCCATCTACCGAACCTGTTTATCAACAACAGGCACCTGGATTAGATTATACAGTTCAAAGAAGGGATCATGTAGTAGCACCACCATATCAAGCTCATGCAATGATTACTGCTGCTCCAACAGCCAGTCAACATATGATACGTAAGTGTTTTAGTTTTAATTTCTCTACAACAACTCTTACGTTTTTATTTTGAAAATAGCCAACAACACAGCGCAAAGACCAAACAGCGCTCAAAATGTATTTAATACATATGAAACAAATGCATCACCCATTAGCTATCATTCGCCCAATCAAGGTACTCAAAGTCAAGTTCAATCCCCATTAATTAATCGCCTTACTAAGTCAAGTCCAACACCTGCACAAACAGCATGGACATTGCGCCAAGTAAAAAAATAAGAATATATAAAAAAAAAATTAATAATAATAATATTTGTATATTAATATTTATTTTTTAATTTAGCCGGTTACTGAAGGTTACCAATATAATCAAGAAATGAGTCCATCTCGTTCACCATCAGGTCCAACATACACACAATTGAGTGGTGGTGCTAGACAAACAACGTACCACAATCCTTCACCAGCAACTGCCTCTCCAGGTAAAATTTAAAATATAAAACTCAATTGTTAAATTGCTTTGAATTATTATCTTAAACTTTTTTGTGAAAAATTGAAAATACTATTAACTAATTTTTCTTATGAATATACTTGAAACGTTGAAACACAGTTTACAATTATTTTAATTTAGATAGAATAATAAAAGCATTTAATTGATTTTTAAAGGAATGTGGGGTTGGCAAGCTGGAGCAACTGGGGCCACAGCTGTGGCAAACAATGTACCACCACATCCACATAGTGGCCATCCACAAGAGCTATCTGATATGATGATGCAGATGCTCGATCAGAGTGCAGCAGCTGCTTCATTTGAAGACCTTAATATGTTCAACACAAATTTTGAATGAGTTAATAATTGTCTTATGTTAAACAAATTTATTAGGGGTTAAAATTAATGCAACTGTCACAAATTACCTGAATGTATGCTATAAACTGAATTTGTTTAATATCTGCCTGTAAGGTATTATCAACACCATCTGTGGTAGTATTATATGGTTTTGATGTATATTAGAAACTATTATCATGATTTACATGATAAACTGGATATCTGTTGTTGTATGTTTAATATTATGGATTCTTTGATTTCTGTAGTCTATACAAATATAATAAGAATCTCATATCAAGTTTAATAATGACTTACTAAAAAAGTCTTACTAAGTATACTTAGAATATTTTAAACAAAAAAACATTTATTGGTATTATTTTAAACACTGGTTTTATTTTTTACAATTTAAACCACGCTGCTTTTTACACTACACCAAATTATAATTTTATCATAGTTTATTCTTTTCTATCACTGGATATTACTACAGTTACAACCTCCATGCTACCTCTGTCATACTCATCTCAACAAAGTACGTACCTAGGTTAGCTCAGTGCCATAAAAAATAAATGATAAGAGGATTTTAAATTTACTGAAAACTTTACTTTCTTTGCCCTAAATCTCTATGAACAGAAGTTCGAAAATAATATATATATTTATTTATTTAGACACATATCATTTTCAAATATATATCAAATCCTTCCGTAATTGTAAATTTATTTTGATTGTATTCTGTTTATTTTTTTTCAAAACTGGATAACTAAATGAACTTTCTTTTGGGATGTTCTCAATTCAATTTGTAGTTGACTGCTTTATATATAAATATATATATATGAATATCATAATAAGAATAACTTTGAGCCAAATACCAGTGGTCAACTTCAAATGTCAGTCCATTGAAAGTTTATTTTCTTTCGTCCATACCATATGTATACAAAATTGTATATAATATTGTAAGTTTATATTAGTATTATTTACTTTATACTGATGTAAGTGTGTGACATTTTTATAATTTAAATACGAATATTTCTAAATAATTTGTTATTTTATTGTCTAAAAAAAAAAATACTATTTTATACAAATTTAAATGTGTATACATATTTACATATTTTATGAAATTCTATATAAATATACGTATAAAGAGTTGATGGTGATACCATTATATTCTTTTAATTAACCACCATTTTCACTTATACCACTGCTACGAATTTTTCCCTTTTTCTCTTTTGCGCAGTTCATTTAAAAGAATATACATTGTAAATACAACACTTTGTTTTAAGTTATATACATAATTTTTATTATTGTACATTATATTATAACAGTTTAATAGAAGTATTGTATAATTAAATGAAATATATTTAGAGGTTTTTTTAATAATTAAACGGTGTAATTTTAATTATATTTTCCTTATATAGTGCACTAATGCACTATGTTGTGGATTGGTTAGAATTTATTTTTAACAAATAATTTCAACTTTTCGATATACCACAGTTGTACTACCTTATAGTTACACTTTCTTACTCATTAAAGTAAATAAAAGAATGTCATCAATAGTAAAATGATATCAAACGAAAGCTATATTAGTTAATTTGGTCAGGTAATGATATAATTATTGAGCATTGAATGCTTAAATGGTACATAATCCTGTTTCTATAGAGTCATTGAATAGATTATTATTTATTAATTGTATGATTTGTTTTTAAAAATAATAGTCTAAAATACAGTGTACACATAAGCTGCTTGGATTGGACATTCTATATTAAGACTGTAACAGACTCAAAAATGTTTACATTATATCTTCCTCCTTTGGTTTCTGTCAGACATGACCATACTCCTAAATAAACATATTTCCATCTATTTCAATTTTCTAGTGTTTCCCCCTCCATTAACTATTTAACTCCACATCTCTTTTTACTCGGTCTTCCCACCTTGATCATGGTATTTTTCCGGCAGAGACTTCATCAATCTGGATACTTTACCTGCCATACTAATTTTCTTTTTTTTAAATATAATTTGTTGTATCTGGCCTTACAAAAGGTTTTTATGTTCATCATCATGTTCCCACCATTCACTTGTGTGACAATCAAGTAGTATATTCCATACATTTTACAGAATACTTATTTTTTTGTCAAACACTGTCATCCATTCGACACGGGCTGCGTCACATTGTTTTTGATTTTTCTAAGAGGCCACATTTCAGCTCCATACAATGCAATTGCCCATATTATGGTCAGATTGGTATATTTTAATTTTTGGGTTCTTAGAAATAGGTTTCGAGCTAAGGAAGTTTCTTAGCCCTTAAAAACATTTATTATTTATATGCTAATTCAAATCTCATCAATAATTCTGTCTTCATGTCATTATCTAAAGTTTTCATCCACAATCAATCCAAATTTTAAATTGATCATCTATTCGACTCTCTTAATGCTGCAATGGTAAATACAATATGAAATAAATAATTGACTACTGGAAATTATCAATAGCTTTAATTGACTTGTGTGTGCCAAGGATGGATGTAAGTATGTTCAAGATTTATAAAACAATGAGATGAAAATAAAAGACTACAGACAATCTTTTACAAAATACAGATGCCAATAAAACTACAGTACTAAGAAAAAGTAGAACCAAAGAAATATCAATTTAATTTAGTTTATTTCGGTTAAAAAAAAATAAACTGATGTGCATAGCCTTTTCCTTTATTAAATTATTAATATAAATACCTAATAAAGGTGTAATAAAAAAAAAATATATTATTTATAATCAAATTACATTTTTTTATTCATATTTCCTTGACATATTAATTTAAAAAAATTTATTGTTTATCTTTTTGTTTGTTTTTTTCTTTCTCCAAAGCTTCTTTTTCTGCTTCTATAACATTTACCATTTCTTCAAGGGATGCCGGGTCCAACATCCTCATTTTTTCATTATTTTTTAGCACTACCAATTCAATGTTTTTTTGACCAGATTGAACTACTTCCAGCAATGCTCTGACTGCCAATTTGATAGTTCCCTGTTCTGTACTTACAGCTTCATCATTGTAGTTATCCTATGACAAGGAAAATATATAAATAAATAATATTTAAAAAAAAATAAAAGCATCTCAATTAAATTTAAAGTTTCTTAGCAAAAGTCCAATATAGTATATAATATATGACTATACTTAATCAGCCCTAATCGTACCAAATCGTATATTAAATTACCTGTAAGAATTCTTTGACCAATTTCGAATTTCTTCCGGTGGCATTGGCCTTCCACTCGTAATAGATACCGGACGGTTCGGTCTGGAACAGATGCGGTGTGCCGTTGTTGTTGAAACCGGCGATCAGACACGATATGCCGAACGGACGGCGGCCGTTGCTCTGCGTGTACTTCTGCTTGATGGACGCCACGAACCGCGTGATGTATTCGGTCGTCACGGTCTCGCCGAGGGTCAGGTACTGCGACTGGCACTCCATCTGCGCCCGGTTGATGATCACACGCGCGTCGGCCGTCAGCCCGGCGAACGCCATCACTATGTGCGAATCCAGCGGGCAAATCTTGCGCACGGTACGCTCTTCCTGGAGCATGGCTATGGACTTCTTCTCCACGCCGAGCACGACGCAGTCCTTGCCCAGCACGCCGATGGCCGTGCACCCCTTGCGTACCGCTTCTTGTGCGTACTCCACTTGCAAGAGATGGCCGTCCGGCGAGAACACCGTGATCGCTCTGTCGTAGCCTCCGGACATGGTTCTGAGTCGTTTTTCAAAAAAATCTTTAGAGCTCGAAGAAAAAGTCAAAATAACGAACGGAGATCGACTGAAATATTCGATTTTTAATTTTTTCACAATAAACAACAACGAGCAATGACTAAGGAAATTTTAAATTCTTCGGCACTGCGTCTGCATCGTATCAACTCGAAGCTGGTATCAACGACTGTTATCTGTTATCAGTGTTGCCAACTATCGGAACCTTAGGTTGAAACACTGCAACTGCGTTGAAATCGTAGAACAATTATTTCTACAATTCTACGTCACGTTCTATATTGTTCTGAGTTTCTGACGGCCGTCTGAGGTCTTCCAACCTTCTAACTCCTTAAACGGCTTAAACCGTGGACTTTATTGTTCAAAGGTTAACGGTTATGCATATTTCATTTACATTTTTCACAACGGCTGTAGATATATTATAGATATTATCTACAGTCGTATTCAGACCGATGGTAAACTGTCCATAGTCCCAATGGTGTTTCAGTATTTGCACGGATTCGGTACCTTGTATTACAGATTAAATAAAACTTTTAATTTAATCTGTGCTTGTATACAGATGTACAGTCGGTACGATATTGAGAAATTCAAGAAGTTACATGTGCAGCATACCAGCAAAACGTACTGACCCGTATTGGACTCTACGAATTTTTTTTTCTTGAAGTCATACACATAAGTACAAGATGTACCAAATATTTTAATTTTTAAAGCTTTGGGACAAGTTTATACAAATGTCATCCTCAGTAATATGTCAATTAAAATAAATTTAACATTGTATTTCTATTGAAGGTTTTCCTCAATTCTTCTATAATAATTGAATGAAGTTGTGTAAATAATAATTAGATCAAACAAATACGGATTTCTGACTAGCTAGTAAATTAACTACTAAATAAGTAACATTTTATATTTATTTAAATGTTTATAAACAAACTAAAAAAATAAATGTATTTATTTATTAGCAATGAATGGCTCTATAATCAATAAAAGTGTAAAAACACCAATATGTTCTCATAAAATCATAAAAAAAATATTTGATTGTGAATCAAACATATTTAACTGATATTGTATCCATATTGTAACAAACACATATAATAATAACAAATAAAAATATTGAACCAAAACCCTATTATTTTATTTTTTCAATCATTTCGGGAACAGCCTTGAAAAGATCAGCAACCAGTCCAAAATCTGCTACTTGGAAAATTGGTGCATCAGGATCTTTGTTTATGGCAGCAATTGTTTTAGAGTCTTTCATGCCAGCTAAATGTTGAATAGCACCAGAAATACCAATAGCCAAATATAATTCCTGTAATTAAATTTATTATTTAACCTTGGTTTAAACTTGCAACGCTTTTAAGTTTTTACTAACCGGAGCAACAATTTTTCCGGTTTGTCCAATTTGCATGTCATTTGGAACAAAACCAGCATCTACGGCAGCTCGTGAAGCTCCAACGCCTGCCCCCATTTTGTCAGCAAGATCATAGATCATTTTGAAATTTTCAGCAGATTTGACACCTCGTCCTTAATAAACACAAAAATATACATATTAAAATACTACAGTTTTAACATACCTAATGAGTTATATTTATTATACCTCCAGACACAACTATTTTAGCAGAAGCCAAATCGGGTCGATCATTTTTAGTCAGTTCTTGACTAACCCATTCTGAACCTGATCCTTTTTCATAACTTCCTGCAGGGACAGCATCTTCAATTGAACCAGAACCCCCATCAGCAGCAGCTTCAAAACTCGTACTTCGTACGGTGAGTACTTTGACAGCATCTAGCGACTTTAAAGTCAATATAGCATTTCCTTGAAAATTATTAAATGTATTAAATAACTAGTTAAATCATAATTTTTTTTAAAAACAATGTATCTAGTATAAAAAAAAGGATTATATTAGATAAAATTAACACCTGCATAAATGGTTCGTACAAATGTATCAGGAGATTTTATGTCAATAACATCAGTAACAGGAGATACATCTAATAATGCAGCCACTCTAGGTAAAAGTGATTTGCTCTGAGCACTGGAGCCAGCTAATACATGGGTTGCATTGATTCTTTTTTGTGTAGCCAATACTAATGGAGCTAGAACTTCTGGTAGAAATCCTTTGAATTCTTCACCCTCCACTTTAAGTACTTTGGTCACACCAGATACTTTGGTGACTTCTTCTACCACCTGTTAGTGTAAATAATAAATATTAACTAACTCATTATCAAATATTGAATGTAATTGATTGATAAAATATTCATTAACAAGAAGTAGGCACCTATACAAATAACAATATTTTATGTTCCTATCATATGATAGGTACATAAAATAATTTTTTTTTTATTACATTTGAAATAATTTTTTTTTTTAATATATAACTTAGTAATTATTTGTTAGTTTAACAAATACATTGGGTTAAAAATTTGGTATCTTATACTTGAAAGTCAAAATATATTTTGAGTTTGATTGTTATCAAAATTTAAGATGGTTGATGTCAATAATTTTAATTTGATACTTAATACTTAATAGAAAATACATTAAAAAATATATTTATTTTTTACTCTTAATTAACATTAACAATTTTTTATTATTGTTCTATAATTATTATGAAAACTCATTAAAAAATATTATGCACAACATAATTCAATATTTTAAATATTTTTATATCACAAGTATAAATACACTATATATTTTATCATAAGTTGAGAACATATTTATTAGAACTATTATATATTATTATTATATAAACCTTCTCATTACCTAAATATTTCAATTTATTTAAAAAAAAACCTTGATCCAATACATGGCACTAGGCTTAATTATTGGGGTATTGAATAAAAGTATCACAAATCTATAATGAAAATATAAATGGTACTTAGGTACTATAAATGATAGAGATACTATTTACAGCATATTTAATGTGAAATGTATAAATACAAATTATATGTAAGTTGTATAGTATGTATAATTTAAAGCCAGTAGATTTATAAACAAAGTGACAAATTAGTGCTTGTCCCCATCAGTATCTTTTTATTCCGATTAACTAATATTTTTGTAATATTATATAGATTTCACAATTCATAAATATTTAAGCTTATCAACAAATAGTTTAAAATTATTTATGAACTATTTAACAAAATACAATATTATGGATTTAACCTTGACATAAGAAATTACTATAATTATTACTATATTATAATGAAATATAAAAAACTAAATATTTTTTCTAGGTTCCAATGTAAATATACTTGTTTATTTTTATTGTAAGCAAAAAGAAATATTAAAAATTATTCAATGTTAATATATACCGATCCAATTTTTGTGCCAGCTACAAGCACAGATACTTCACCACCAAGTTTCTTTGCAGCTGTTAAGGCATTACGGGTTACGGCTGCGAGTTTCTCATTGTCATGTTCGGCAACTATTAATGTGCTTTGTAACCTATGTCCGTTGACCTTAAAATCGCCAGAGTAAATAAGATTAGTTTGGGAAGACAATAATTTTAAAATTAATTACCTTAGAGCCAACGTTCTTTGAGTATCTTAAGATGTTATTTAAAATCATTTTAAAATGAATTATGTTACTGTAAGACAAATAGAGTTTTCGACGTTTTATGCCACACAAAAATGGCAAGACCAGGAAATAGAATTCCTATACCCGCGACCTATCTATCAATTATCAAAATAGGAAACTTGTTAACAAACTGGACGAGTGCCGAATGGGAATGGCCAATGGTACAAATTACGAATGTGCAAATGTACAATGTTCACTTTTTATAGTCTTCAATCTTCATTGGTCAGTATCACGTATTCACGTATAAAAAATATTCAATTTAGTGTTATCATTTATCTAATCAACAAAGGGTATTGCGTTATCACGTCAGGGGGTTTCAAAGTAGTCAGGCAAGGTGGATTAAAATTTAAAATTTAAATCCCCCCCCCCGGTTCTCTAGAATAAATATCAATTAAATTACTATAATAATTATCGCGTGCCCATGTGTCTTGCACATAATAATAATATTATATTATAAGCTGGTATATATGATTTTGAAATATAATTTTCTATTTTTCTATGATATCATTATTATTTGTATTTATTATATTGTACGTCCTGTTCAGAGGTTCAGACAGTTCAGTAATCACTATCAGTTAAGTCAATCACTAATCAGTGGTCGTCTTGTGGTAATAACTAATAGCACTGCTTTACCTATATTAGGTACAATCCTAAAGCTTAAAATTAGCATTTAGCAGCAATCGAGTTAAATATTAATTGTTGAGTAGACGAGAGGAGATTTTTGTCTCGTGATTTATTATAGTATTGTTTAATATTTATAAAAACATATTAATATACTGAACGTTTTATAAGATTCTCTAATACCATCAAAAGGATACAACTGCACGATTATCATATTATTATTGTTTATATTTATTGCAAATTATTATAGTTATTATATACTAATTAATTAGTAATTTAACTGGGTAAGGAACTTGTAGTTTGTATTTGAATCACAAAAATGTAAGTCATTGCAATACTTAAATTATTCTTATACATTATATAATTATAAAAAAATAATACAATAATAGTTAATTTTATATTTTTCTGATAAATAGTATATATATAATATTCAAAATGCCCAAGAAGTTTGTTGGTATGAATTCGAAGGCTATGGAAGCCAAAGCTCGAAGAGATGCTATTAAGCTGGAAGCAGATGCTCAAAAAAAGAAAGCGATTGATGATGAATTTTGGAAAGACGATGACAAGAACTCTGCCAAAAAACAAAAACGAAAGGCAAGTTTTATTGTTATACAAAATTTTTTTAACTTAATAATATCATTGATTATAATTACTTGCGTTTACTTATTTTATCATATAAAAAATAATAAATCAACAATTAAAAATAAGAGTATTTTATGTTTATGCAATTATCAGCTTACATTCCTCTCCACTTGCACTCATTCTTATTTTCGTTTAAATAAGTTATTATCAAATACATATTTGTATACATATTTTATTCCAGATTAATATAGCACTAGTATAAATATTTTCATAACTATTTAATAAATTGATTGTATCTATTTGTTATAATTTAGTTAGTTGTATTTCAATTTTAACTTTTAACCAAGTTTATTATATAATTATGTATTTTAGGAGGAAAAAGAGAAGAAAAAGGTTGATCATTTAGAAAAAAAACGAGAAGCGCAATTATTACTGGAAACTGAGCTCAGTGAAATTAAGACAACGCAAATCAACCAAAAAATCACTAGGCATCAACTTATGGTAGTATATATTTAAAACCATTAGTATAAATTATGTACATTTGCTTTATAGTTCAAACATTTTAGAAAGAACTTGATACTCCATCTAATAAGCCACTACCGACATTGGATGATGAAGAATGTTCAATTGAAGAAAACTTGAATCGTTTGACTATGCATGATGAAGAAGCACGGACAGTTGATGAGGCTCTTAATATGCTAAAGTAAATATATAGTTTATTTATAGAAAATTTAATAATGATTGTTATAAATGTATAAAATAGTAGATACTGTCTCTTGGTCCTGACTACTAACTATATCTATATTTCATAAAAATGTTTATAATCTCTTTTTTTTACAACTTATAATTTAATTATTTATTCATATAACTAACAGCTTCAAAGGGTTAAAGTACAGTGAGCTTCTTAACACTATTTTCAATGGAATACATATCTTAACACATTATATATAATTCGATATAACAAGTATGATCGATTAAAATATAATATACAATATCAATTTGGTTATTGAGTCAAAGGCCTATTTACAATGCATAATATGCACGGTGAAATAGTTTTAATTTTTTAAACCCTCAGTTAGATGGTCTAAAATTGATACTTGTTTGTTATTGCCCTCCACCAAGCTCTATAAAAATTATTGCCTACAACCAGGCGACCATAACGCATGCTCTATCCTATGTAAATTTAGGGAGTTTGGTGGTTTACATTTTGATAGTGCTGTTCCGCCGCATTATTCATCTTATGCATCTGATGCGACAAAATACAAGCTGTTTTGTTTTTTTCTGCATTCACGTTAACGGCGTTAGTCAGCAGTTTTTAATCTACAATTTGTAATAAGTATTAAAAATTTGTTTTTCTATGTCAAAAAGCTTATAAGTGCCTCATAAGTTATTTTTACCATAGTTAAAAATAACAAAAAAAAGTGGTAACAATTTTTTTTTATAAGCGTTACAAGTTTTTATTTTGACAAAATTGGATATTTAAATAAAAAATGACTAAACTATTGTCATATTATATGTAGTTAAAAATCCATTAAATGTTTGATTTTCATACCTAAGATTTGTATGCAATGATTTATCATTGGATTTAAATTTAATATAATATCCATTATACATTTATACCTAGTCAATGATCAATGACAACATATAATTGAAACCTTATACAGCAGAAAGACTTACCTAATTTGTTGTATTTGATTATGAAATATTATTATATAAAAAATATATTATTATAATTTTATTTTATTTATAAATGTCCAAGTACAACAGAGGCTAATCAATACATTTTATACAGCACAGTGGCAGGGAAATAATAAACAAGTACCCTAAAATTAAATTCAACTGGCCTTAATTTAACATAGGCCATTAGTTCTAATGGACAATATGCTTATTAGTATTTTAAGATCCACAGTAAATGATTGCAACTGTAGTATAATAGTTATTGTTTTTTTTTTTTTAATTTTTACACATTCTAATATTGTTACAGCCCTACTCAACAGTTGTTGGATAAACACCCAGAAAAAAGGCTGAAAGCAGCATATACTGCTTTTGAAGCAGATAATTTACCAAGATTACGTCTTGAAAATCCAAAAATGCGTCTGTCTCAAGTAAAACAACTAATGAACAAAGAATGGATGAAATCGCCAGATAACCCTATTAATCAGAGATATTCCAATAAAAATTAAATTGAATTGCGTTTGATGATACAGATACATATAGATAATTATGAGTTGGTAAACAATAATTCCTTGAAATAAAATGTGATCATTATAAATTATAAAAAAAATATATTAATGCAAGTACAATGTAAAAAAAATGTATTAGTTTCAGTTTAGAATTAAGTCTGAATTGTAATATATTATGATAGGTAAATACATTTTTTTTGAAAACATTTGTTCTATGGTATTGATTGTTGCACTTTACATTTATTATGTGTGAACTATGAATAAATGATTGGTATCTGGCATTGTAAACATAAAAGTAGAATTTGGTTTATTCTGTTTTATGTGACAGACGTCATTAGGTAACTTGGTGTAGCAGCGGGGACACATAAAACACTAACAATATGATTCTTCATATATTACATTGCAAATATTATGGATTACATAATGTCATAATATCACATCTTGGCATTTTTGTATGTGTACAGAATACGTGATGGAAAAAAGAATATTCTCCTCCATATGATACCCGTTACTTAATATTTTTTACTAAAAATTTACGTTTTTTTTTATAATATTAAAACTAAACAAAGCTTTGGTAAGAAAAAATGACTACAGTTTCAAAATTCTATTAAAAATTGTTATACAAAATAGTTATAGCATCATAATGGTTCTCGGTGGTGCTAAATTTGGATACAAATCGTGCACACAACATTTTAGGCTAGAAATTAGCGAATAATCTCTTTTTTTATACTTGTTTACAATTTAGAACTTTGAGAATTGATTATTTAAAGTTATTTAACATGTGTTTGAATGTATTATTGTCCTTAAAACAATGTTGGGATTGGAATTGGTGATTCACTGAGGTCTTGTTTAGGTAGGTATTAGCAAAAATATAGAAGGGATGTAGAAATTTGCAAATAATCTTTTTTTATACTTGTTTAAAATTTAGAACTTGAATAATTGATTATTTTAAATTATTTAACATGAGTATTATAATAATAATAATAGGATAATAATTGTCCTATTAAGAGGATGCCATACCCGCATAAGTTGTCTCCGTCTTACAAACGCATAGCCTAGCAAATTGTATGTTCAGAATAATCATATGTTTTATATTAGAGTGAATTAACCTATTAGCCAATTTAGAAGTAAGAATAATATCTAGTCAATGACATAGGTCATAGGCGAGTTATGATCATTTAAAAACTGTAAATTGTTTGAACATTTTTAAATGCTCATTACTCACTTTAAAATTAAAATATAAAAAAAGACCTATGTCATTGACTAGATACTATTCTTACTTCTAAATTTGATTATAGGTTAATTCACTCTAATAATTTAAACATAATAGAGTTAAATTGATTATTCTGAACATACAAACATACTATGCTATGCTTTTGTAAGACGGAGACAACATATTATGCGGGTGTGGGGCGTCCTCTTAAAACTATGTTGTTTATAGAGATTGAAAGTGGTGATTTATTGAGGTCGTGTTTAGGTAGATATTTTTTATGTTTTCTATGCATATTACGCAGTGATATGTTAATGTGACAATATAGTATTGCAAGGATTTACCAGTTTGATCTGACCCGTCGTTTGTTGCACTCTGTAACAAAACACTTGGACATTGAGTAGATACGACTTACGAGTAAATATCTATTACCTAATAATTATAAACATTGTATGCATTTTACTATCTTAGATAATTTTATTTTCCTGATTGATAAACTATTAATCATAAATCATAATATATCAATAACGAATAACTTATAATATACATTTTAAAATTATTCGTTCAACTAGTTATCCGGTGTACACACGGTAGTGATCTTCAAGCACGACCCTCGAGAACAGGGTTTTAGGTACGTACCATATTATATTGGTTGATAGACGATAGTTTAACCTGCGCACTGTATTTATTTGATTACTGCCTATTTCAGACTGAAAAAATCAATGTATGTACCAGGTACTGAGGTACCTACAATTTACAAATAAAATACAATTTTTGATTGTGCCTACGTGTCTACACCATCACACCGTGTTCGATTGTCGCATGGGTCGCACGGCGTTTCCACGGCGCTTCGCTAAATATGACCTAAAAAACTTGGAAATGTTCTGAAGACCGGTCTGCGTCTTGTAACGGTAATAAATTAGCCGACCAGCTATAATATAATATATAGATACACTTCTATACTTAACCGAACAGGATTTAGTTTAGATATCGACAGCCTTTATCCGCGAAAAAAACGAGGGAGGCGTGTTGCAGTATATATATTATGTCATCGCATATATCATCGAACTATCTCGAAGCGTGTGGAGATCCGCCGTCGCCGCCGCGGTCCCACTCGCACGTTTCGGACAATACATAACTCACTTACAAAGTTCCACCGCGTATGTACATAATATCGATTTAACGGAACGATAAGTATTTTTGTTAAAACGGGTTTATATTATATCATTGTCCTTCTAGTCGATCTTCTTCGTCACACTTTTAATATTATTGTACTTCCCATAATTCTACAAAAATTATAATGGCAAAAAATTGTATTAAGCCGGTATAGGTGCCTAACCTATACTTGACTTTTACTTATTGGAGAAGTTAAAACGAGAAATAGTAAAATGCGTGCAGAGCGAATCGATCTCGTGTAGACTTTTTCACGAGTTATTGTGTCACGTCCAAAACATTGCCAAAGTTTATCACGGCGGTTCCCCGATGACTTTTGAGAGTTTTCCCCGATTATTAAGAAAATCGGGTACCAGTTACTATCTACTGGGGCCTATTATAGTTCTAACCTCCTAAATTACCAACTGTAGATATACGGCCTTCTGAGCGACAATGCTTCAGGCCGATCGGGATGGAGGTATATATGAATATGACCGCGGGTAACCTGGTGGCGCACTACGCCGCACCGTAGAACAATAATATAATGATGACGAACGGATATTATATTATTATTCTGCGAACAATTACAATAATAATAAGTACAGGCGTGGTGATATTATCGTTATAACGATGAAAATATGACGTACATCCGCGATGATGATATCGTTATATAGGACGATTATAATAATATGTACCTACGAGAACGGTGACGGCTATGGGCTCCATTTGGGAGGGGGTGAGAGCCGGGTGTACTTTGACACCCTTATTATTTTTATCGTCTTGTTGGCCTGTCGTACAACTAAAAAACATGCCGACCGCCGACACATTATTCAAGTTAAAATATATTAAAACTATCATAATATGGTTCTACGATCAAGCATGTAAATGGATCACTACTTATTGTACAAAAATCTGTCTAGCTGACTGCTGCTTATCCAAATTTAGTATTGTAAATAATTTGAATAATAATAATTCTAATGTATGTGCTTCTTTTGGATATTATTTTGTTAATTTTCTTTTTTATTTAACTCGTTAAAAGTTAAAAGTTAATTTGAAAAAAAAAAATCTTAACATAGTTTAAGATAAGTTACTTTTTTTTTCATGTAAAATTAACTATCATACCTTTTTATCAAAGCTTAACAAGTAACATAATATAATGGAGGTCTTGCTATTTTTTAAAATGTATGTAGTTTTATTAATTACGGCTAGTACTCATACATACTTCAATTAATTATAAAATTCAATAAAACCCCTTTATGATTACCCCTATTGTCTATAACGTATCTGTTTAATAATAGTATTATATAAACAATAAACATATTTTCTGTGAATTAGCAATTAAAATGTTATAGTTAATGACCTATAACAACTACAGGTATACTATACAGTATGAAATATGCATTATAATAATAATAATTAATATTATATATTAAACCTTTTCGTTATTTACTCGGTACTAAGTACTTATTACGTTAATTGTATACCTATTGAAATCTCAAATAGCCAATAGGTTCAGAAATAATGAGAAACACTTGCGACAGCTTACAATTTAGAACTTATTTAGAATACAGAATAAAATTACATAAATACAATTTGATTTTTCAGACAATTATTTTTTTTTTTCATATAAAAATAAGTTATAAAAATAAAAATATAATTTTAAATGTATGCAATTTATATTAGGAAAAATAAATAAATAAATGTGACTTCAAAAATAACTTAACTCGGTAAGTTAGAAATTACTTAAAAAAAAAACAAACTCGTTATGTTGGAAGTTACTTACGAAAATAAAAGTAACTCAGTTAAAAGTAACTAACTTTTTAACTTGAATTTAACTTTTTAACTCGTAAATGCCCAGCCATGCCCGAAACTCGTATGGCACTACACTGACGACGTCGTCGGTGGAAGTCAAACGTTGCCTATATACATATAGTATTGAACAAACTACCTATACAAAGCAGAAGGGGCCTACCCAAATATCGTATGCTGGACACGCCGCCACTGCTTCGTAATTTTTAATTTCATTCAGAATATAATTCTCTATCGAATTAAAGTTCGTTTCCTGGCTTTTAATGTTCCTATACGTTTCTAATTTTAAAATAAACTTCTGCTTGAAGTTCTTCTGGTTACCGGATTCAATAATGAAAAAAATGGTTTAAAATAGTGGCACGATTACCGTTTGCCTTTTTGAAAAAAGGTCCATCGGGCGGGTGTCTGTGACTTTTAGTCGTACTGCAGAAATAGTTTTCTATTTTAATCGATCAATCATGGTGCAGTTGACGCGATATCTCCTTAATTTATGTTTAGTATTTTTGTTTGGTCCACAATTTATTTAACTTGGTACTTTTTATTATTATTTTATTATGATAATAAGTGAGGTTAATAAACAATATTTAAGCTATTACTTTTTTTTTGTGCTGGTTCCAAGTTTAATAATAAAAACAAATGTCTCATGATTATTTTCTTTATAGATCCAAAGTTTTTACTGTTCAAATTAATAATAATTTGCGTTGAAAGTTTTGAAGTCAGACAATCACAGTACCTAGTTAGATAACGTTATATTTGATTTTATTGGCAAAAATTCCAAGTAACAATAAAAACACTATACGTACGTACCTATATTTAAATTATTTTTAAAGTTTAAGAAAGTTGTAGTCCGTTGTCATTATGACAATACATTCGAAGATGTTTTTTGTAATGTCTCTATATTTTCTTTAAAATTTGTTTATCCGATTATTTAAAAGTTGTTTGATGATTCAAATGTTTTCAATATTGTTTCGATAAGGTATTAGTATACTATAATAGTATTATTATACTATCTATACTCAATGGTATTAGTCATTACTCTCATTAGGTACCTACTAAATAGATATTATGATTATTGCTTACGTTTTGGTATTGCAGTATTTGAATCAAAACCATTAAACTCAACTATCAGAAAAACCGGGTAAATCGTTCTGCTATACAGCACGTGTCGAGCGTTCTTCTTCGCCGAGAAGGTCGCTGTAATGGATGAGTTAAATTTGAATTCGATGATAAATAATTGTATACGAATAACGATTATGATCGGAGAAGGTCTATCAGCCTATATTTCTAAAGATATTTAACGATAAATTTATATATTATTGTTGTCAGTAATATCATGCAGCAGCAGGTTGAACTAATTTGTGCTAAAAAAAAAATTGCATGTCGTTTAAATAATAACAATTAAACTAATGTTATACGATAGCTGTTATTTACGTACCTATTAAGTCAATAAGTCTATTTTAATTTTTAAGTAAATCCCGACCGTGTCGTTCCGTAGAAGTCCACCGTGAATAGGTTATCGTGGTATAAATTGCTTAAAATCAAAATCTAAATATTTTAAAATGTATTTATGCATACTTAGACAATTTATTTATTTATAGCGTATGGTTTGTGGTTACATGCATTAGAGTTATAATATGGTAACGTACAGTAAATTTAATTAATTAATACATATTTTAATTATTAATATATTTTTATCTTAGACAATAAAAATAATATTCAAAGTGGCAAAAAGTTTCAAGTCCCTTCGAATAATATTTTTTTAATTACTACAAAACAAGTTAAACCGTTTTTTTTTTGAAATTATACAAAAATTGTGCCAGTGCGTATTTTCTATATTTTAAATTGCAGTATAAAATCAAGTTATATGGGATCACGTATTATATTTTTACGTTTTTTGACCAATTATTATAAAAACCGTAGGTAATACTAAAAGAAACCTAAAAATAATTAAAAAAATTCATATACCTTAAAACAGCTTGAAAATAATCTAAATATTTTGAAAATTTCATTCCAGAAATTTAGAATGTAAGTAAAAGTGGAATGTTTCACGTTTCTACTATTAATATATTTTCAATAACAATAAAATACCAAAAATCGTTTGAAGATAAGTCATTATTTTAAGTTTTAATATCCTATGTCAAAATTTAAACTTCAATCACTCGTACAAAATGTATGTGCCTTTATACTAAACTTTTTTTAAACACACGGAAATAAAAATGTATGAGGAATTTCTTATTGAATTTTCAAACCTTTTAAGGATGTTAAAATTTAAAATGTATTATGTATTTTTAACTGTTCATACTTTAATCTTACTGCTTCAAAGGCTATGAAAGATAAATAAATAAATAAATAAATAATAAAACCTAACATCATTGTAAAATCAATAGGTACATAAATCTATACTATATTTAAGCTTAGAATCTAAAATTAAATTTTTGTAGATTTTTGCATACAATGAATTGGGTGACAATGCGAAACGCACTATTTCCAAAATGTACCAAATTGAGTTATACATTGAATCGTATAAAGAATAACGCGAGAAATCGAATGATGCCTTCAAATTTCGTTTAATTTTACTATTGCCTTTGTTAAAATCAATTCGAATTTCACGAATGACTCCAAAACGTACTATTTCCGATGGCAAAAGTAAAACAAAAGTAACTATTTCTAAATGATGTCGAAACGTATTATTCCCCATATTAAATGGTTTGTTAATTTGAAAATATGGAGCAAAACGTACTAATATTCCACAATTTTTTTCAAAATTTACTATTTCCAAACTTGGCCATAGTGCACTATTTCCTATAGTGCGATGACTGGGAATAAAATTAATTAAATACATATAACTTACTATTTCCATATTGGTCTTAAATTTTTATAAAACAGATTTTTAATCATACATAAATTAAATTATAAATAAATATTGTGCGAATTCATTATTTTTATTTCATTATATATTTTATCAGCTGTTAATAAAATCATTAAGTCTCTAACTTCATTATTAATGATGACAAATTGCTTCAAAATTACAATAGTCTTGTACAATATATTATTTCACAATTCAAAAATATTATTAACAACAGCATTACGTAAATTTTTTTCACTGATTATTAATTAATAATAATATTTAAGATGTGTTTCAAACAATTATAGTTTAACGAAAGTAAACATTGGTATATTTAATTTATTTTTATATTTCTTAATAAAACATTATCAATTCCAGAAAATGTTTTTACTATAGTTTCTTATTTTATTTATTAAATTAAATAAGTACTTCATTTATTTTAAATTCACTTCTATACTGTATACATTATTGTCTACTTTCTAGAATGAAGTTGATGTAGAATCTTGTGAAGTAGTTATTGGTTCAGACTTTCAGCCATCTAATAATTTGGACAATAACCAATATTTAAGAAATGCTATTATAATCAAATACCTTGTGACACACAAGCTAATGGCACACTACAATCTAATGATAATCTTCCTATGATAGAATCATTATCAGATTCATCAATAGACATGCATTTTGAGTACAATGATCCAGTCTAGTCTAGAGGTAAGAGGGGGGGGGGGATGAAAAAACGTTAATAAATAAAAAAAAAAACAAAAGAAAATTAAAACTAATACAATTTCCATTTACTTAGGATATAAAATGCAATCATGCTAATAAGAGTAATCCATCAGTTTGTAGAGTAGCTGAGTTAACAGAACAATATGTAATTAATTTCAAAACAAATTTGTATAAAATTAATAAAGAAACATTTTTAGCCACCACGATGAGTGTATTAGTTCCTAAAAGATTAGATCGTAAGAACACCAATAATTCGAATAGTTACCAAATACTTTATAACCACTAATAATGGTAATGTGTTGAACGTTTGTGCTGATGTGTTTTGTTCTATTACATCAGTCTCTAGAAGAAGACTAAACACATATTAAACAAAGCATTTTATAACTAAACTATAACTACAATATCTTTTATTTAACAAATATACTTTTTATAATTCCCAGGCTAGGTCTTAATGTGTTGTTATTTTTATTATTATTTGTTTTGATATTTACATTGTTAATAAATAATACATTTGTGTACAGATACATTTTTCTTATGTTGAGCGAGAGAATTTAAGGAATGTTTTGAGTGTATGAATCAATTAAGGCTGTATTATTGTAAAATGAGTACACATTTGAAATAATTATTTAAAGTATTTTTAATAAAATAATACTATAAGCTATAAGCTATATTTGATTTTTGATTATTTTTAAAGATGAAACCAAATTAAAATAAAATAATATATTTTAATTATACACACCTAAGATAAACGCACCAATTCCGGAAATGGTACGTTTTGAAAAAATAAAACGCAAAACACACTATTTCCAAAAATTAAATAAAAACGTATTATAAGATGGAACATATACGTTTTGGTACATCAATAAACTTAAATGCTAAATTTAGAACATTCAACTACAATTTGACTTGGAGGACATAACAAAAAAATGTTTATTTCAATTTTATACATTTTTTGGCATCATTATCTCTAAGCTAGTTCAGTATAGTTCGTAACAAAAATCCATCAGTACTGAAAAAAGTGGAAAATGGAAATAGTACGTTTTGAATTTTCGCTCCGTTAAGCTATGAACAAAAGAGAAATCTCCAAAATATACATTATCAAGCCGAAATTTAAACAAATGTAATCTACTTAATAAATTGACTTAATAATTAATGTCTAGGATTATTTTCTGAATTATAATCATAATATAATTATTTTAATCTGATATTGCCATGAATATGTAACTGTAAAATACCTATTTTTAAATATATGGATAGGTATGAGATATTTATAAGTATAACAGATAACAGTTTTGATAAACTAGTATAAAATTAAAAAATTACCGATTTAGTTTACTGCTCGGTTAAAAGTTTTTTTTTAGAATATTCCTATCCAAATACACGGTCACAAAGCTTGCGATAAGCTCGACGAATGTATAATAACCAAAAGGAAATTCTCAACACTCCATTACTGTTCTTAAAGACTAAAATATAAGGCGACCGTTTCTTCGCTTTGCTCTTCTGTAAATGCCAAAGTATTGAAGTTACAACAATAATTTTCATTATTTAAAATATTATATGCAGAAATAAAGAATTTACTGATATCAGCTGTTGTTTATTGTCTTTATGGTAATCAGTCACCGCACTAATCATGTTACCCAAACAATACAACATCTTGGCGGATATTATTCAAACTGACTTGAGCTGAGGCTGTATCCTAAACAAAACCGGTAAGTAGGATTTACATTCGAATAATAAACCATTCAAATTAACTTTGACTCATTGATGCGCGTATAATACGTTTCGTATACCTACGTAGTATATTATTAGGGTTTAAAATAATAGAGATACTCGTAGCTGTTACTACTTACTACTTACTATATTATACAACTCTACGGAACTATTCCTCAGAAGAATATTTCTGTTTCATCCGTATTCCCGGTATATTTCGTCGTCGTCGTCGTTCATTATAATATAATATATAGTATAGGATATTATTATTAATATTAGTATAATGATGCCGTGTGTTCTAAGCGCACCAGCGCAGACAGGATTTTCTTTCGGAGGGGTCGTGTTAATATCTCCAGGAAAGACGGGACCCTTCGACCCCCACCCGACCCCGTACGCATCACTCGGTTTAACGTATGACGGCGGGGTATTGAGATTTTAGCCTTCGGGCGTCCCATTGTCATCACGACTCGTGAGTCTATTTCTCCGATATCTCATAACATTAGGGCTTACAGTAGAAACCGTTTATAATGACAACCGCGGTTGTATAGTGTGACAGACGGGGTTTTATGACCTAAAATTAAAGGTCCCCCGGCCAAACTCGTTTGTTTTAGAAGGGGTAATTTTCGAGGAATAATATTAAACGACCATTGTCGATTTATAATATGGCTATTATCAATAAAAAAAATATCAAAAACGAACTTTGAAAAGATGGAAAAGAAAATACTACGCACGGTTTTTATAAAGATAATAAAACGTTAACAATAATATTATTAATCGTATCAGTTGGCCGGCGCGTTGTATAGGCAATTTCGGTACATATCGGGCGTGTAGCATTCGAACGGTATCACGCGCCGCTGCTCTATAATTACATAATTATTAATCTGTGCTATAATCGTATCGTCGATAAGCAAATTTTATAGGTCATGTACATGATTAATTAACTGTGTTTCGACGGTAACAATAACCTGCCAGTTATCGATATCTGCGTGTCCACGCAGTGCTATACTATACATCAACTGCTTTACTGATATCAAACGACGACTGCAAATTCGCATAGTATTTCCGATTTCGATTACCCGAACACGATGTGCACGGGACCACCGTTTAATCGCAGATGTAATAGATTTTGTACCACTGTGAGGTGTGAAATTACGGTTTCATAATGAGTTTACTCAGTAGTAGATTTCATCGATATCATAAAAATTAAACACACAAATAGGTGTAACAGAATGACCTCACAAAATAAATAAGACGTGTTATTCTAATCGATAATTAAGAAAATAATTATTAATCGTATCGGTTGGCCGGCGCGTTGTATAGGCAATTTCGGTACATATCGGGCGCGCGGCATTCGAACGGTATCACGCGCCGCTGCTCAGCTATAATCACAGAATTATAATTTATTATTAATTAAGTCTCTGTGTAATGTGTATAACCGTATCGTCGATAAACAAATTGGATAGGTCATGGCGTTATGTGCACGATAAATTAACTGTGTCGCGACGATAACAATAAATTATAACCTGTCAGTTATTGACGTCTGAGTGTCCACGCGGTGCTACTACTTCAACTGCTTTACTCGGGCGCGGACTGGTAAAATGGGCACGGGATGCTATATTTAATTGAAAGGGCAAATAATAAAAATGTTTGGGGCAAATTTAAAATAATATGTAGATTATTTATAAAAAAATATTTTATTTTGTTTTAATAAAATATTGAAAATACGTAAAAAACGTAAATAGGTACCAAATCACAACAGACATTCAAACAAATATTTGTACAATATTAGATTATACTTGAAGTTCTACGGTTGTACGGTAAAATATTAAAAATAAATTGATGGTGCGTGATTACACATTCAAGTATTATAATATATTATTCTAATTACCTTAAAAATATAGCAAATATAATTTATGGCGAGGAATGATGTAGCATACTAGCATCCCAGCATCCCAGCCAGTCCGAGCCTGACTTTACTGATATCAAACGACGACTGCAAATTCGCATATTTTTTCAATCACCCGAACACGGTGCACGGGACGACCGTTTAACCGTAAATATAATAGATTTTGTACCACTGTGAGATGTGAATATACTGTTTCATAATGAATTTACTCAGTAGTAGATTTCATCGATATCGTAAAAACTAAACAATAGGGTATAACAGAATTACTTCAAAAAAGACATGATCGTGTTATAATTATTCTAATCTATATTTAAAAAAAAATTCTTATGTTATTATAGACGTTTGTGCTACAAGAACAACAGTATACAATTATTGTTTATTTATAATAATTTATAGTTGTACCTATTCAATTTTTTTTTATTGGAAAAATTCAAAATAGTCAATTTTTAGAAAAATGTTGATTGCAAAAACAATTGTTATATTTAAATCATGTAGTTTATTCCTTAATTTTTTTTAAAATATCAATATTTTTCTTGGATCAAATTAATTCGAAACGCAATAACTTTTTTCAAAATATTCTTTTTGCAAATTTTCAGATATATACGTAAATCATAAATATTGTTATTTTCATCCATATAATTTTCATAATTTTTTTCTTATGTCCAGCCAGTATCGTAAAACGTATTCATTTTTCATTTGTCAGGTCTTTCTGTTTCTACATACCGTGTATTGTGGTAATAATAATAACAAAGTACACCGTCAATCGGTTACATAGATTAATCGTATAATGTATGAGCTAGTATTAGAAACTAGCTGCGTAATACCCGACGTTGCCAGAGGATAAATTAAACAGAGACGGAAAATCCACGGATAGTAAACATTTTCTTTTTCTTCTTTAATTTTCTTTAACCAATTATTGCAATTGGAAAGAAACAAATATGCGGATATTGACATTGATGCCTAATAATAGCCACCACCTGGAAATCTACCGGAATAAATAGCCTCAGCTGATGTAGAATGACATCAAACGACGACAGAAAATAATTCGCGGATTTTGACACGGGACAGGCGAAACGACGACCGTTTTTTAAACGTGAACATAATATATTATCATTCTCTTTTTCTACTCTCACTATACAATGAATTATAATAAAAGCATCACTTATTATCAGAATATTACTCGAGACTTTTAACAACATTTTCTCGCTTAAGACTCTTTATTTTGCTCTCGTTCGTTCAACATTCTTGAATATGGCTCCATTTTATGGAACCCACGTCCCACACCGACTTATCTTCTGGATCAATAAAAACTGAAAGAATGCAAAATCAATTTATTAGATTTACCTATTAATATTAAAATATTCCTAACTGTTGTATAATCATACCGATCACTGTTACGAACCCCTTAGAAAACTGCATTTGTCCATTCTCTAAGTTCTAGAAGTTTATAATATTTTGACGTCTTTTTTATTTACAAAATATTAAATGTTAAATATTAAATGTCACTATTGTGAACGGTTTTCTTCTTAGTCTAATCAACTTATCTGTTCCCACTCTTAACTCTAGAAACCGGCCAATCTTTTACGTCACTAGGCACAGAACGCACTTTACGGTTATTTTTCCCCTATCAATAGAGAGCTCTATTGTCACTCGTAATAACTTTCAAAATACCTTTGACATCTTTCATTCCTCTCAAAGCACGTTGCAAATCAATATATTCTCTTTTTAACCGTTTTTCAACTTTTATACTTCAGTATACTAGTGTATTTCTAGTGTATTTACCTCGTACACTTATTGATTTACCTAACATTGTTTTTTTTTCTCTTCACTATTTATGTATATTTTACAATTATTATTATTTGTACATTTTTACTAAATTGAATGCCTTCGGGCGTGTATTTCACGGGCGTTACGGTTTCACAATGAATTTTGTTAATCGGCGCAATGGGTCGATAATCGATATCATTAATCAATATAATATATTATTATTTTAATCGTAGTAATATAATAATAATAATATATAGGTAGACCTGCAGCTATAACGTCAATCGAGGACTGCGAGTATAATATTATCATATCGTACATCATAATCGTATTATTATTATTATTATTATTATTGTGTCAAAGCCGTTATCGTCTCCGGGAGAGGGGGGGAGGCAAGAGGCAAGAGGGTTGCTCCGCCCTCGTTTTTTTCTTTTTTCCAAACACGGCCGGCAAACACGTCCTGGGTGTAACTGTAGAGGCCCGATCGACCGATTCGTGTTAATCGTCGCGGCGATAATAATAATATTATTATTATCTGCGACGGAGGTGTCTGGCTGCAGCTGCAGGGGGTGAGTTATGAGGGGGGGGGAGGGTTGGGATAAGGGTGTCTTTATACTCGTAATCCCCAGCGATATTGCTGCTGCTGCAGCAGCGTGTACACACCTCTATATATAGGCCGTTTACGGCTGTGCATAGGTATCTGGTATATATTATTATTATTATTATTATGATATGTTGGCGGGGTATTCGTATTATATAGTGTGTGTGCGGACCGTAATTATATTATATACACCGTATATAAACATAGAGCAGAGTAATACTACACAGTGCGAAATCAACCCTTCGCGCTGTTCTTGGCACGCGAAACGAACGGCTCTATGCCGCGCGCGTGACGACGACTTAATAATAATAATAATAATATATGATATTATATTATAAGACATTCGCTGTGCACAAACGGAATCGATCCATTTTTGGTTTTGTCGTCGATGTAAAGTATAAGTGCGCGTCGCCTAGAATACATATATATATAAATAGTATAGTATAGTATACCTACTCGAATATTAGGCGAATTAATGTAACATATATTATTATTATTATAGATACGCCTACACGATATTGTATATAATATATTGACTCGGGGCTCGAAAGTTCATTCCCTAAAAAATGCCTGAATAAGCATGCATTTGTGCACTCAAAATGCACTAAATATCTAAAATGATGCACTTAAAAAATGCTTACTTAAATAATTTTTAAAAAATTTCTATTTTTAATTTTATATATATTATTTTTAGACTGAAACGCTGATAAACTGAATGAAGTAATTACTACTATATAGCTATTTAATTTTAACCATTTTATGTTGCGACCGAATTCCCAAATATTTTACATAAATATATATAATATATTAATATTATAATGAAAAATTATAAACGATCGGGTTTTTTTCTCGTCAAATGTTGATTCTTTCATAATATTTCCATAAAAAAAATGCATATTGATATAGTAATATGTCGAATAGGAATATCAAAATCATGTATAATATGCCCGATAAAATAGAAATATGCATAAATATGCCAAAATATAGGCAAAAAAACTCTAAATATGCAAAAACATTCAAATTAAGACTTAACCGTGGTACTTTGAAATAGATTTCTATGTCGTCTAACATTAAATACAACTTGGCAAGATTGATATGCAAATGCACAAACTTACGAGCCCTATATATATTGTATAATATAGAATTGTGTTATAGTCGATTGGTTCTTGACGATGGTCTCGTGAAAACCCAGGCGATCGAGTCTATATTTTTATTCCACTGCCGTTTGGACGCCGTTTTCTTTTTCACCGCAGACTGTCGTGTTTTATCTGAAAATCGTGTAGAAAAAAAAAATTACCAAAACAACAAATCGCTCGAGTATAATATATTATTTTATTTCTAGGTAATATTTTTTTTACCCGTTATCACGAAACGATCAACTCTTATGCAATAAAACTGTTTACAGTTTATTACTCTTATTAGTATATACGTTCTGGTTATGTCAGTAGTATGAAAAGGTGATCTATCTTTCAAAAAAAAAAAAAAAATAATCATAAAACAGCAACGCACTGTAACTGCGGGTTCGAGTTAAACGATTATTATTACCTACGCTATTCCAAAACGGTAAGTAATATTCTTGACTTTTTATCAATGAATAAAATCAAACCCTAATAAAGTCACATTTCGTTTTATCTTTTATCCCGTGTATATATATAGTAATACGACAGTTATATATTCCGACCGTTGTTTGTACGGTTTGTTTTAATTAGTTACTTTATATTTCAATCGTTTTTTTTTCGTGGGAATCATGAAATATTTTTTTTTTTTTTTTTAGTGCTTACAGAACAATTCTCAACAGTCGACGTACCTATAGCGTACAACGTACCAGAGCTATTAAACCTGTTTTTTTTTTTAAACACAGTTGCGTTTGTAAAACGTATTAAAACAAATCGATTTTTTCTTCACTTCGAAACAAAAGCGTTTAGATCTTTTCGATTTAAGAATTTAGGATACGTGTAATTCTAACATTTTACACTGAACTCATTTATTCATTGTCGTGTTAGTCGCAGGTACCTAGCTACTGCGCCCGTTATTTCCGCGTATTGTCTGTTCTTATAGTTCGTTGGTTTATCGGTTACCAAAATATTCTACTAAATGTACCCCGCAGCTTGTTTACCAATGATTTACTCGGCATAAATATTAGAGAATGGCGTAGATCTAATAAATACATTGTATCTATTCTATATTGTTACTTCCTCTTTATAAAATGCAATTGTTTTCGTTTATTATTCATATCAGTACCTATACATATATTATCAACTCGCGCGGTCGCCGATTCCTCGACGTTTTATTAATTTAGGCGTTCTAGTATAACATATGCGCCTAGTTATTAGCTAGGCGGTATGATAGATTTTAATAATGTAATAATATAATATGTGTAAGCGTTATGGTTAGGCAAAAAAGTTCCACATTTTATAAATTAAAAATTTTTTTCCAGCTTCCATGATATAATGTCACCAACGATAATAGATAATTAGAATTTTAAATTATGCAAAACATAATAAAATGTTACATTTTTGAAAAATACCAATACTTTTTATAAGTGTTCATTAAAAATAATTCAATAATTCATTATAAATAATAATTACCGTGTACATAGTATATAATATAAATATGGATTATGAATATTCCAAAATATATTTTATTATCATATTTTTAATATAAAATATTACCTACCTCAGCATTAAATACAATTAATTTTATAATAATTATCATAAATCCATTGTAACGAAGATGGTGCTGTTTTATTTATTCAAACTCTATCAGGAGTATTTTTTTTTAAAGTAAACATATTTTGAAATTAGTTAAAAGGTTCATGAATTTTAATTTGATATTGTAAAAGTGGAATAATTACTTAGCGATTTTTAATTAACGCCTAGAGATATAAAAACAGTGATAACAGCTAAAGGTTAATTATTTTATTCTCTAATTCATTTTGGTCTATGTAAAAGTAACACATTACGGCATTTGGTATCTGCCCTGTGACATTGTTGCACACTATAATATGCTTTTACTAAAATCGTCTCAGTAAAATTTAAATATTAAAAAAAAAAACATTATAATATAATGTAGTTACTACTCAAAATTCAATAAATAACATTCATAAATTCTAAAACAGTAATTATGAAATTAACAATTCATAAAAACATTATAATATACTATTTATATTGGTTGTACAAGGTTTACTCAACAAATGTTTACTTTAGTTAAAACAAAATTATGGTCATGTATAATTTTATGAAAGGCTTATTATCGAATTTATTATTTATTAATGACTCGGTGTTAGTGAAAACAGTTTAATATTGATGAGACAAATTAGCTGTATGATTACACATGCAATATACATAACATTATTATTGTGCACATGGAATATATCGCTGTGCCCAACTAAACGTGTTGTATATATGTATTACATTATTATTTGCATACGTGAATAATGAATATCGCTCGTGGACGTATTTGATAAATATTTATTACCTGTGAATAATGTTTGCCTATACATTGACTATAACAGATATTTGTTCGGTTCATAAATCGCAGAACCGTATAATTTTTACTTATTTAATTCGAGATCAGTTTGAATCGATTTGGTATTAATCTCGCTCAGTAAAATATATGTAGGTATTTTGATATAATAAAAAACCCGCCTAAAGTACTGCTACATTCAGACTACTCTATTTTCACGATCTAAGACATTTTCGAGCACTTTTTCTACTTAAAATATGTGTGTTAGTAGCAAATAAAAATAAACAAAATACCATATTATAAGACGAAATGTGTACATTTTCTCGATCAGCTCAGAATCTAAAATTTGTATCGATAAAATAGACGATTTTATACAATAAATACAATGTAAAAGGATGCAAGTATAATATACACAATAATACAAAATAATGTTATTTGATTCTACATAATACGAGTAAATTCACAAGTTTCGATATATTTATTTTGTTTCAAAACAAGCACTTATAAAATTATTTGGAAACTAGCAAAGACCAACTATTGAAATAAATAATTTTAAAAATAAAAACAAATGTTCAGCGATTTTGAGAAAACTATATTGGTCTTGTATAACGACCTGTGTATTTGTTTTTATTTTGAAACACTTAATAGTATTATAGGACGTGTATAATATAATATGTGCTCCAAAAGTTTCCTAGTGCCTACAGCATGCAAAATCGATCGAAATTACAATGTTAAAGTGTCTAATAATAAGTTAAGATGGTTAAAAATTTCTATAATTTTATAAATTGATTTACTTACCTAACTTTATTATTTATTATATATTTTGTATTGAACCGTAAAAATGCTTCAATATAATATATTATATACAATGTGCATTCTACCACATACCATACGATATGTGTGCGATAACTACTGTATTTCATAAATGATTTTAATATTCAGTTTAATCGTTCAACACCCAAACGATGGACTTTACCTGCAAGATTGCACTCAAAATAATACATTAAAAAAAAATTTAAAAACCGAAATCACAACCAACGAAACAGACAAACAAAAACAATATGTATCTTGCACGATAAACGCTATCGTCTCGGATACAATAATAGTTTTGAAATTTCACACAAAAGTACAATACATACAGTGTGATCCATCGAACGCAAGACACTCATTATTTCAAATAGTATTTACGGTTTTGGAAATATTGTTTGTTACATGGTATGAAGTCGTTACAAAACAACATTTTTCAAAAAAATATGTTTTTAAATATTTTTAAATATTATTATTTTTTTAAGTTTTTTTACTTTTTTGAATTACAACGTATAGTTTTAATTTTATAATCCAAAGCAGAATATTTTTCTGAGCATTTTGATGTATACAAATTGAATTTCTTGCGTCTATGAGTTATAACTTTATAAGTATTTGAAGTTTAGATGAGTGGACCAACATTTTACGGGGTACCCGCTACCACCAAGATTTGATTTTAATGTATCAAAATACTCAGAAAAATATTCTGCTTTGGATTATAAAAATAAAACTGTATGTTGTGATTCAAAAAAGTAAAAAAGTTGAAAAATAAAAAGGTTAAAAAATATTTAAAAACATATTTTTTTGAAAAATGTTGTTTTGCAACAACTTTATACCATGTAACAAAAACAAAAATACTTTTTGAAATATTGAGTGTTTTACGTTAGACGGATCACACTGTATATCATTTGTATGCGTTAAGAACGACATGGACATGGGCCGCTGTTTATTTCTCCGCAAAATATAAGCAAATCGACATGACCAATTCAATTACCTACGCGTATTAGGCGTTTTAGCTGTTATAGTCGAAATAAAAATACGATCGCTCATCGAAATTTATCGCGAATACGGCACACTGTAAATAATATCGAGTGTACCGAATATAAAAAAAATAAACTGATTGAATTTTATTCGTCGGACGTTGCCGGACCGCGTGCAAGACCGTTTTAAAAATAGGGTATGATTAATCGTCGCTTTTAGATTTAAAAACCGACACACCTCTCTATCACGGCCGCTCGGGAGACTCGCCGCCCGCGCGCAAAAGAAAATTCCCACGGGACTAAAATTCTAGACCAGCGAAGCGTGATGAGTGAGCGAAGCCAAAATCACTGCCCCCCCCTTTCCAACGTCCCACCTATTAGCTATTTTATTAGGTAAATTGCAGGTGGGTCCGAAACTTTTTTTAAAATTTTATTTGCCGCTAATGCGCTAATGTACGTTGGTACGCATTATTGTACACAGAAAAGATAAAAACAAGAAAAATAAACGATTCCGCGAGCGTTTTCGTGTATGTTAATTATGTATAAGGATTTGACTGGGGGTAAAGTGCAGGATATCGAAAATCGTTGTAAATAGTTTATAAACATCACGATATCATAATATACGGTATAACGTGAGCGATTTGTTTACCATTTAATATCCTGTCAGAAAATTCGACTTACCTATTGAAGAAAAAATAAATATATATTATACATAACCTAACACGGATTCGGTTATCTGTATAATACGCCGAATATATTGATGTGAAATATTATATTGGCTGGGGTTCAAGATAATATGTGCGCGCCTCCGCCTCTATATCATTTATCGGCGGAGGTCTCAGCCCGCGGTTAATAATATTATAACAATTTGCATTATCTGCAACCGACCGTCCCGAGAAATATCTCTTCCTTTTTTTTTTGAATTTAAATTCTGACGTTTATAGGTATTAGGTACTCTACCTATATAGGTAGATACGTCTTACGGCACGTGGCGTATATAATATTATTATGCCTGTACAAATTAATTAATTTTTTTTTTAAATAATTATAATGATTTCTTATTTGTCGATAAAACAGTAAATACATTTGGATTACGAGAAAAAAAGTTCCCCAATAAGCAAGACTCGTGATAGGTGATAGTGAGTTAATGATATACATTTACTAAAACTAAAAACTACAGTAAGAATATTATATTATAACGTGGGAAATATAAAAATAAAAATGTAATTAAAATAAACTAATGGAGTTATAAAGATAAACAAAAAACAGAAAGATTAATACTATCAGATGGACATGTTATTTAAATCGAAAGAGTTTAAGTAATTACTTAATTGGTTTTTATTCAACGACCTTATTATATAATTTGAATTTATGTGTTAAGTTTCCTGAACATCGCAATTCCAACATAATTAGTGCTTTTCTGACCAAATACGGTATTAAACTTAACCGAATTTAAATTTGAAAACTGTTTAGATCTAGTATAGTGCCCATTTCGTATTATTATATAACTAAAAATATAGAAACATATACCAAAAACTTTAATGCGATAACATTATTTTCACGATTTTTTTTTTACAGTTATATTATAATTACTATTGGACTAGGTACAAATTCAGTGCTCACCTAGATGTTCATTATATATTACATTGTATTAAAGTTTGTCAACTGTACCTCCACGTCGGTCGACTTCATTGTTTTCAAATTAATCGGCATTGTTTTGAGACATTCGGTCGATCGCTGTTCAGAAGAGAAGTGTGATCAGCAGGGCTCGTAAGTTCATGCCCTAAAAAATACCCAAATAAGTATGCACTTATGTACTAAAACCTGGCAAAATATGCATCGAAATATGTCTTTAAAAGTTCAGAAATATGTATTTATATGCACTAAAATATTCTGAATCACTAATCACGGTGTACTTTAGTTGTAGTGGAGTCATTTAAATTTTTAACAGGGCAAAAGTTTTAGCCAGCACATATTGAACTGCACCAAAAAAAAAACTGAACACATCGCTCCTAAGCCAACTTGCACTTGTATTTTTATCTCGCTACAATTCCCACTTTACATTATTTTATACGCTTATAAGGCAGCAATTTAGCATAATTTAATTGAAAAAAAGACGCGAAGGAGCTAAATAATATTATGGTACTTACATCAGTGGCGTCAATTTATATTTTTCAGATTAACAACAATTTAAATTACAATGTAAAATACGGCTGCTAAACCTCATTGAAAAATAGACACTTTTTAAATAAGTATACCTTCTATTATAGAGATTTTTTCGAAATCGTGGATAAATTAAAGAGTGATCGTTTCGTTTTTAGGATTTCTAGATTAAAGTATTCGCGTATATTTATACAGGATGTCCCGTGAGGATTTACCCATAGCAATATCTCCTGAAACAATGGAGATATCATATTTCTGATTTTTTAATAAGACTCACCGGGATAAAAACTACAAATATTATATATATAATATTTATGTATACTTTGAAATTTCAACATTTTGTTTTCATTAATCTCCTGGTTTTTAATATTTTACTTAGTTTTGTAAAAATTGGATCAGGAAATTAATGAAAATAAAATGTTGAAACGTCAATATTTTTAAAAAAATGAACTCTACAAAGTGGCCATATCTTCAATTTCTTTGAAAATAATTAAATAAAAAAATATATTTTTTAACTTTTTTACCAAAACATTAAAATAAAAATTAAAACATAAAATATTTTTAGTTTTTGGCCCTGCGAGTCTTTAAAAAATCAGAATTATGATATCTCCATTATTTCAGGAGATATCACGATGGGTAAATCCTCACGGGACACCCTGTATATACCTATATATTATATAAATATATTTGAGATAAAAAACTATAAATCGTAATTATTATTATTATCATATGAAAAACGTTTTCTAGTGCTTACACAATATTATATTATATTTCCTCAGAATTCAAATAATTATATCACGTTATTTCACCGACAACCGGCCCAACTATTGGAATGATTTCATATACAATCAGGCACAGGGGAAATGCCCACCTTGTTACCCCCACCCCTCGAATGACGTCAAGGCTTATATATTGTCAGGACCACGCCTGATTGTTCGGAAAACTCTAATTTCCAGGTAGACCGCGCTTCGCGCGCCGCTGTGTCACGAGCACCGTACAATGCTTACAACGACGTTATTATATTCAAACGAGAGAACGGTGTTCAACATAGTG
This sequence comes from Neotoxoptera formosana, assembly GCA_022818045.1. Classification (NCBI taxonomy): domain Eukaryota; kingdom Metazoa; phylum Arthropoda; class Insecta; order Hemiptera; family Aphididae; genus Neotoxoptera; species Neotoxoptera formosana. Next base: position 2,562,308 of record CM040633.1, on the reverse strand, counting down.
TTACTTTATTCCGAGCTATCTAGAAAAGTATATAAAGCAATGTAGAACACTCGAAGAATTCTGTTTTCTTCTCTCAACGAGTAGTGCTCACGCACAATAATATTACAGGTCAGGGAGATACGACAATACGTAAAGTGCTACTTTTTGGTTTAAAAATATTATGTTGTTGCGTGAGATCGGATCCCCAGTCTTATAAGTACGGGAATGAACGATATAAATGATATGGTTTACCGTTTTCTTAAAACTCCTCACAATTTGTTTTATATATATTTTTTTTAATGGTTTTTTTTTCTTAATTCCTGTATTTTAATTTCTATTCTATTTGACTTAATGTGTAATTTTTCGTCATCGGTTTTAGAGAACGCGTTTCCTAAGACTAATAGTCTGAAAGCAGAAAGTCTGTGTAGTTGTACAGCTTTCATACGCCACAACTGTCCGAGCAATACATCCATATTTTTGTCAAAATCGAGTTCTTGGCGTTTATTGACAGATATTTTAATTCTCTATCGATTCCCTTAATAAAATATTAAGGTTTTTCTCTTTAGAAATGTATACATCTATAAAATGAATAAAAAAATAACAAAGAAGGCGGCATGTACATAAATTTATTAAGATCAGAAACAAATAAGCAGTATGTTCAAATACTAGAAAACAAAGTAGTACCTAATAGGTGATCAGGAGTTACTGTTTTTCTTCTCAGTAATCATTGTATTTACAGAGCAATATATGTCCAATAAAATTCAAATTTTTGGATTTAATTAGATCGATCAGGTGGTTTTGAAAACGTGGATGAATCTAAATCAAAATTCGAATGATGAGTTGTTTCTCAGTTATTAAAATGCATTATGTTGGTAATATGGATAATACTGTACAAAAAATAGATAATATCTAATCATGTTCTTATTGTGCTAAGACAATTTTCATAAATTATGAAATTTTAATAGATTTATATAAATAACTATAATTTTCAAACCATTAATGCCCATTTATCTACTAAACCTATTATCATGCACCTATTATCCTGAGCACACAAAGATATACACCTCAACTACCACCTGTCGGAATTTTGATTTAGGTAGGTATATCAACATTTTCAAAATGTCATCTGCTCATCAATTCATACAAATAAGGGTAATTCTTATTTTGAAAGAAAGAAGTTTATAAACATAAAGCATACAATTTTTGTATACTTATATAGCAAATTAATCGTTTAAAACATTATACTCTTCAGAATAAAAACTCCAATAAATCTAAATTGCGTTTTAGATAATATTTATCTAATTAATTACAAAATGGTAAGAGGGCCTGTTTAATTTGTAGAGAGGGGGTGGTTACCTCCCCTAGCTAGTTTACGCCTATGTTTGTTAAGTTTTTAATTCATTTCCGTCATAACTATTTTTTTAAAGTTGAAAGAAGTATAAACTTAAAAAATATATAAAAGTCTAAAAGTAATAATTCTAATTAAACATTATCATGCAATTCAATTTAAACTAATGCATATTGTTAATAAACTAACGTTAAACACAATAATTAAATTCAAGATTTGGAATATAATATTATAGATACTTACATTAAAAATTAAATAGGTACTATTATCACACCATTGTACAAAGTGCTAAATAAATTTCAGTTTGCGAGTAAAAATATGACGAGGAATATTTATTTTTTATGAAATACTTAGAATAATATTAATTATATAATTAAAAGTTGTTTATTATAATTTGCACGTTTCATTAGTTGAATTTAATCAACTCAATGTAATAACGATGAATAATTATGTAGTAACATGTTATTAAAGCACTTATATATTTCAGTTTTAACAAAAAACAATTTATAGCGACCTTTGTTGCTTGCAGATGCTTTTCCATGATTGGAAAATGTATAAAAAGGTACCTTTTTGCCGGTGAAGTTTATTCTACAGTGTACGTTTTGTAAATGTCGTGGATATTTCAAGTATTAATAATATATCGATTGATAATTTACATAGTTTTTTATAATAACTTTCATAGATATTTTGTTTCCTACGCACTAACCTCCGAGGAATTAAATAATTGGTAACACATAACAATAATTCTTATAATACTGAAAAAAAAAAATCGACATTTTTCTTATCCATTTACATTACTAAAATTATCTCAACAAAAATTATGGAATAATAATTTTCAATAAAGTACTATAAAAATAAATATTAATTATATTTCATATTTATTATAATTTAACATAAAATAAAAAACAAATACAAAACGGAAAGCTGGACAAAGCATTGCATAATCTTAATTGATTAAACATATTATACTAATATTTCACATGGCAGTTTCGAAACGTTTCACTCAATTTAAATAAATTTATATATTCTACGATAGGTATAATCATAACATAGGTACAAACTCTAAAATATATTATTATTACGAAGAAGTGTTTGTATACAATTTTGTAGTTTTAAGAGTTAAAAATAAAAAATTGCAAAGTTAACAAAAAATGATGTCCAACGGAATGATTTTTTAATTCATCAATTCATAAGAACCATAAAAATACTTTAAATATATTTTTTAATTGAAATGTAACAGATTGTGTTTTTTGTTATAAAAATTAGAAAAAAGTCGAAGTTGACATAATAAATACGTTTAATAGGAGAACAAATCACATTATTCAAAATGTTAACCAAATCAAAAATATAAAATAAAATAAAGTATTAATATTATAATAATGTTCAATGAAAATGTTAATTATCCAAAATTATTTTATGATTACAGCAGAACAATAAAACTGCTATTATTAAAATTATTTTTTTTTTTAAAACTATTTTTCTGTAATATCGCTAAATTTTAATCACTTTCCTGTTTTCAGTAGTTCTTTATTCTTAAAATATTTAAGTAATTTGTGTATATAAATTGAGAAATGATCTATTTATAATTTCATATAGATTATGTTGCCCATCCACAAAGATTTCATCTGAAATTCTCCCATATAAACCGAAAATTGTAGTTAGGTATATAATGAAATATTATACAGTTAAAAAAAAAGAAAAGAAAAAAACCCAATTATAGTTTTTAACTAATTTGTTGGTAGGTACTATTGTAATAATAATAATAATAATAATAATAATAAAAAAAGTGTTAATTAAACTGAGTTATCCTTCATTATCCTATATCCAATAAATTACAGACAACTACGACCATCATTACTTAGGATTATGATATTATTTTTTTTTACAGAGTAGGATGTCTTGTTTAATTATAATTAACTATAATAATAAATAAATAATATGTATCTGGCCACAATATAATGACTGCATTAAAAAAAAAAAAAAAAATTAATTCGTGCTTTTAAATTGTTACTAAACTTTTTGTTGAAATCAAATATGTGACGTTACCGTGAACTTTATGGGCACGAGTAAAATTTAATGTGAACATAATGTACACTGTGTATAGTTATATACCTATACTGGATTACATAAAATAAATTTCGTACCATAAAAAGGTACCTTTGAAATACCAAGAACAAAAAACATTCTTGTTTATAATGCATTTAACAGAATAGCAGTTAGGGAAATTATTTTATAATTTACGAATTCTTCTCATACTGCTTTAGCCCATTCGAATTAAACACGTGTTTTACAAATGTTTTTTGTATTTAAAAACGTTTTATTCAACTGTATTAATATATTGCTCATTCATTATTTTTATTATTTAGTCAAGAAATCATTATTATCCTGATATGATAGTACATAAAATATTGTGTTTTGTAATTACTAATAATTGTAAATAAATGTGGTCAATGATATAACTGTAAAATATATTATGCTGTTCATGCATATTCAGAAGAAATATATTTTTTTTATCAATAATATATAACTTTATTTGGTATTTATTACTACAGATTTACATTTTATTGAATAATAATAATCTCTTTTTGATAAACATTCAATTTTTGGTTGAGTCTTACAGAAGTCATTTTTTATAATCTCGTTTCATATAAAAATCATGTTTCAAAATGGGAATTCTCTATGATCGTTATATTTTATAAATCATTTAAATTCGTATAACTAAATAATCATTGAGTTAGCAATTAGTACATACATTATATGCTTATTAATTAAAGTACGAATTTAGACTATTAAAGTCTATTCTAGCAATTTTAGTCGATCGCATAACCAGGATCTTTTGAGTCGGCGCGCCGCCGTGGTCGGGAAGTGTCGGGAAGAGTGAGCGGTGATGACTATAAGAGAATAGAGGCTTAGGACAGCGTTGGAGTTTGCAAGAGTAAAACAAATATTGTAATGGAGTTTGGTTAGTCCGCCGTTTCTACTTTTAACTCTTCGTGTAGAGATTCTTTGCAGGGTGCCGCCGAGGTTATTAGGCTAAGTGTGATCGACTAAAAGGCTAGAGTGTTGCGGGTTCGAAAAGATTTGGCGCATCCCCAGAAACAGTACTAAAAAACACCGTACACGCGTGTTAATAATCTTAACGTCTACCCCGACAATACTGATTACAATATATAATAACTGATTATTTATCGCAAGCCAAGTAATAACTAATAGAGCGCGGCATGCAGTGTGTGTGTACAAATTTCTTATTTCTTTTGAGTTTCTAAATGATTTCTAAAAAACACGAATTTTATAGAATTTGACGTTATTACAGTCAATTATTATTACAGAAACCAGACCCGTTACCTCGTACACATAATATAATATATTGATGGTTATTAAAAATAAGTACACGTGCGATATTTTAATTTTCAATTATTTAAACTTGTTTTATATTAACTATTATTTACTACATTTGCGGTATTTTTTTTTTTATAACGGCGTGTTGTTTAGGCAAAATCGATATTTTCTAGATATTATTGTTTATTGGTTCACTAGTTTAAACACACATTATTTTGAATGACGTGTGATACCGACAATTTTCATTCGCATACAGACCGAACTCGAATGATCACAAATATGACGTATTGGCTTTATATTATATTGTATTTTTATTATATCCCGATGGTTATGATATCTTTTATAAACTTCTACAACGTCCAATTATTACCAATGTTTTTGATAATAATGTAAGAACTGTACTGCAAATACACATAAACCTATTTGAGGATAAAAATAGGTCAGCTACTGTGAGTCTGCGACTAACTGAAAACATTGATATTATTATTACTGTGTTTCACTCATTCGTGTTTGAAAATATTTTATCGACATTAGACGTACATTAAATCATATGACGTATCATCGTTATATACACACTACAACCCTAATTGTCTGTACATTTATTGTTTAATGCGTTGATAAGAATTTGTGCAAGAATTTAATATGATTACAATTCATATCTCTAAACTTTTTTAAGTACCAAAGGGGATTTTATAAGGACAATGGAAAACCGTCGTATGGAAAACCTCAAATCACCGAAACATCCTGTATGTATTGCATCAACAGTAAAAACTACAGTTTGTGAATAAAAGTTTTTTTTTAAAAATAAACTCCATATTTCGTCTTACTACATCTTTTTCATTTCGAAGGTTTTATTATTGCATTGCATTCGTTATAGTTTTGTCCTTCTCATAAATTTCAAAGTTTAAACATTAAAAAAAAAAAAAAAACACTCTTTAGTTTAGATTTGATTTTCAATTTATTTTTCTATTGAAAATAATGAATGATCCAATTTAAATCCTCGTATCGATTGAAACATTGCTTTTAAAACATTATTGTTTAGCTAAATTATCGAATGCAGGACAAAATAAATTTAATTTGCGTTTTCTAAATTATTCTTTATGGTTCATATATTATAAATTATAATAGCTTAATATAGCTTAATATATAGCTTAATATTTATATTATTATATTATAATTTATAATTAATCGTGGATGCCGCTTAGTATGGAAAAGTGCTGGAAGCTATAATATAAGATATATTTGTTAACCTCAATACATATAGTTTCTTCCCTTTTTATGCTTATGTAAATGTTAGTTTCTCTTTGGTTCAGAAGCTTCTGTGAGAGTGAAAACCGTCGTTTCTTCTCTTAGGTTAGGTTAATCTCTTAATCTCTCTCCCATTATTTCCCCCTAAAACTGTATAATATTTAGTAAAGATAGGAATGCTGTATGGCGTATGCATAATATGCTTAATATCGATGATTAAACATTAAATATGAACTATTATACTAATGCCTAAATTTATCAATACGGAATATTATAAACATGTAAACTCGAGATTTGTCGGTGATCTGCTCCGTATTGTATTTTAGATAGTGAGGACTCATTACTTTTACGTATATAATTATATTTTAAAAAAGCAATGACATTCAAAACATTCGGATTATTTTTAAGCTATTTGCTATGTTTTATACCACAATATTATGTTATATTCACACGGTTCTACGGTAAAACGGTATTGACTCAAAAGTTACAAAAACAATAATGAATTGAATAAAAATAAACTACTAGCTGTCTCCGACATTAATCCATCTATTGGGAAATCGTTTTGCTTCAATTGAAATATTATATAAGTAATATAATATATCTGTGACAACTTCGTGAAAATCGGTTTGACCGTTTCGAAGCCTTTCCCGGACAAACAGACTGAACGCCAAATGCCCAAATGTATTTGTGCGTGTTTCGTGCAATATAACATATTTTAATCGAGTACGTTTAAAAATCACAGTGTATAACATACGAATAATATTTTTTTCGTTAATAGTTATTGAAATATAATGAGTGTCTTATGTAAATTGGATCACTCGGTTCCTGGGTGGATATTAGTGCTTACGATGATATTAAAACAATTATTATACATGCACTATATAATATACGCACAAACTATTACTTAGACGGATAACAAAAATTGGTGCATATTACATAATATATAGTATATCCGTTGACAATATTTATGATTAAAATAATTATTAATTGATATTTTTATTATGACAATGTACAAATAACGTATGACAGTTTATAGAAGACAAGTTTTGTTGCCGGTGGGTGGTTCATAGTATCATTATATTTTAATTATGGTATTTGATATAACTAATAACGAGATAAAATTGATAATGTTAATAAACTATAAATACCTTAATCATTATTAAGTCCTCAATGAATCCCTAATCAAATTAAAAACCAACTTTTCAAATTCTTATTGCCAGTCTTTGATGTTTGTCTGATCAATATTATGTTTTTATTATTCATAGCCCATTCCCATTGGTAGGAAAATGTCGTTAGTTTTTCAACACTTTTTATCGAGGACGGTCAACGGGACTGTCTACTCCAAAACATGGAGTAGAAAGCGAAGGGTAGGTGAATCCCGATTACAATTTTTATTCGTGATGATATAATAAATTATGATACGGTTTCCTATAAATACTTTGCAACAATAGAATTTTCAAATCAAACATCATTATTCCTTATAAATGTATCATATTAAACATTTAATAGCTACAATAATGCAATACAAATTTATAATCATACTATAAATGAAAACTACTACTAATAAAAAAATGTCTTTTTCATATAAACGATCATACCACAAAAATAAAACTTTCAATATTATGTGTTCATTTTTAAAGCGCATAAAAACAAATCATTCATATCTATAGGTTACTTGATTGATTTTTTTGAAATTTATCATACTTATACCTACAAAATTAATATACGTATTCACATACAGAGTGAAGTAGCGTCTTGATATTGAAATAAAGTGATTTATTATAAATATATTTTTATAAATACTTATATTTGTTTTGTTTTTCTGAAATTATTTGATAAAAACTTATCGCACTGATGACATTGTAATATTTAAATTACGGTGAAATACTGCGGAAAACGTTTTATATTATATTTACATGTTTCTTTAAATAATTTAAAATTATGTTTTTATTGTAACTTTTGGCAGTTTAAATCCTCCAAAATAAAATTGGTAAAGTTTGTTTTTCCAAAACAAAATAATCAAGTTATAAACAAAATAGGTACGTAATGTTTATAATAAATGACGATTCAATTAAAGTTAAAAAATTGCTTTCACAACATGATACAGTTTTAATTTGTAACAGTCATCATATATGTGTAGCAAGAAAATCAAACTACAATAAAAGTTTTACAAAAAAATAAATTGGAAGTTGGTTTAATTCCCGCTAGAGTTCATATAATTGTGGAAAGTTTCAACCAAACCACGTTTATGAAATTGGAGAAATATATACTCTACTATTGGAGAATGTACTTGTAAAATTAATCTTACTAGTTAAGCTTGGCACCTTCTGTTATTTGAAAAATTTTATACTTTTAAAGTAGGTAATAAAATAAATCGAATTGTATGTTTAATCAATAGATAAAATGATGTTGAATGGATTACGTTCATAAATGGAATGGATACTTAAAATACATTGAAAAAGGTCACCAAAAAAATCCAGGCGGTTGAGGAATTTTATTATATTGATAATTTTTGTAATCGGACAAAGGTTACTTAACTTTAATACAACGTGTTATCTAAAAAGTTTTTGGAATATTGTACATCAATCATTTTATCATCTGTATTACAACAAAATAATATAATTGATTTTTTTCTAAACACACTTTCTCATAGTATAGCTAGGTATTTATTCAATCTTTATTTATGCAGAGTGAAATTATTGATTAAATTAGAAAATTCATCATTTTAAAGTATATCATTTAGAATCTAGATCAAACTGTCTTAGATATTTAAATGTTTCATGCCCGCATTCAACTGTTGGAGTTTTTTTTTCATCATTGTAAAATTAGATTCAGTCATACCTATCAGAATTATTCAGAATGAACCTAAATGACAAACAAATTTATGGAAATGATAAATGGTAACATGATTGGAAACTGTATTTTGACTCTCAAACTTTCGCTTTGTTATATTTTGTATGGGTCAAATTATTAATAAATTTACGACTGTAGTATTAATTACCAACTAACTATCTAAAATCCAGTAAACCGACTGAACAAAATGCAGTATTCCTGAAGCAGCACAATTTATCACCCACAATAGTAAATAAAACAATTATGATGATGAATGTCTGAATGTAAAATAGTGCTTCATCAATTATTTGAGAACAATTTTACTGTGAAACCCAAAAATGTATCAAATTATTTTTATATTAATGGCGAGTATGCTCATAAATGTTTTTGAAAATATGTATCAACAAATAAATATAAATAATTGTTATGTCTTAATATATAAAACCGAAAATTAAAATCTTTGAAGCTAATGTTCTCGGAAACTACTCAACCGATTGCCTTAATTTTTTTTTTTACTAAAAGATTGTACTACGGAGAAAGTTTCTATATCAAAAAAGTATATTTAAGTATAATTGAAAGAGGGGCTCACACAAGGAATTTTTAATTCGTAATGAAAATCGAAAATTTGTATTTTGTTTATAAATGGTTGCTATTGATTACAATTATTAGTTATCAGTCACAGTAACAGTTTTTCCTACGTATATATTATACGCTAAAAATTCTGGAAAAAATGAAAGTGCTATTTTTGATAAGATATATATGAATAATCTCTGTTTATTCATAGGGTTGTCAATGGTTACATATCTCATAACTATTATAATAATTAGTAGGAATATGTCATATACACATTTTTACAAATAAATTTATAAAAAAAACAAATCTTTGTCACCATTGCGATGTTTTTTGTATGCCTAATATTCACTTACTTACTTATTTCATCTTTGACTCGGGCAACCTCGGGTTTGACAGCTAGATTGTATATATATGTGTCAATACATAAATTATGAAATAGATTACACATAAGTTGATTCATTCGACTTAATGTAGTATTATAAATGTTCGACATTGTTCTGTGAAATATGGTACGCGAAAGTGATTCTTAAAGTCCGCTTAGTCTACAATAGGGCATAAATACAAAAAAAAAAATTGAAATAGGGTTGTTAATGTTATAGTAAAAATGTACAACTGATAAAGTCATAATTAATGTTTAAGTATAATTTATATCATAATAGTAGGTTATTCTAAACTCTAAAGCGTTCGTACAATATGTCGTATATTTCTCTCGGGGAGCATATTATATTAATACGAGTAAAATAATGTCTGTAGAAATATTGATAAATCATCATATTACGAGAGACAAAATATCGTCGGCTCAATTCTCAATTATTATCGTAACGCTAAAATGACGATTTTGAGAATATGATTTATTATTTTTAGAAAAAAATTACCATTCTCACTCTGATTAGACAATTTCTCTTCCGCGAATCAGCTGTTAAAGTTCCAACGAAATTATCTCAACTCCAATAGCCTCCAACCAAGGGAAATTGTCGTATAAACGTAAAAATAAATGTATTAATTATTCAAAAAAGATCAACAAAATCGTAAATAGGTAATAAATTTAAACTATACAGTTATCTGTCAACAATTTTTTCAAATTAATAAAACATTTTTATTCTTTCTGAAAAGTAGTCATTTCGGAGTTACGATAATTATTGCGAATCAAGCCGACGATATATTACAGATATTTCTCGTATTAGGAATTCGGTACTGGTACAGGTTGTAGGAAATGTGAAAAATATGAGAATTGTTTTTGGAGACGCGTCGAATCGACAGAACGATACGTGTTTGAACTAGCGCGTCGTTAACACAAAACAAATTGAAACGTTACAACTCTATATAATAGGTTTCGCTCGGATGATGATATAAATCTCTAACGGTTTACCTCCACCGCCGCCGCCGCCGTCGATCAAACGTAAACATTTAAACGTAGACGCGATTCTTCGTTGTTTACTCGGAACGTGACGTTTCTGTTTGCTCGCGCGTTTCCCGATATAGAGGTGCCGGTGCCTCTATACGCTCTGGACGGCGAGTCGTCGAGTCGTCTTATTATAATAATATAATATATCACACACGCGCGCAGCAGCCATATTATTCTTATAACGAATCCATAATGCTGCAACCGCTGATGTGCTCTGGATTCGCCGACATTGATGGCGGCGTCGAGACGATTGCTGCTGCACTACTGTCATATCGTCCTTTATAATATTATGTACATTACCGGCGGCGGCGGGAGCTACTGGCGCATTTACAACGTCCTCGTCGTCGTCGTCGACGGCCATTATAGAGATCTTTGGTTGACGCGCCTGATGATGGCCCGAGACGACGTGTCATAATGTTCTTGTTAGCATCGCGGCGGCATACGTTCGAAATAATAACGACTGAGATTATAATGCGTCGTAATCAAAACAATGACGACGCGAATACAAATATTAATTATACCACGGTCGTACTGCAGCTACCGCGGTACAATAATAGGTAGGTACTTACCGTCGCCGCGGTCGTATTCGGTTCGACCGCATATTATTATCGACGGTGTCGGCGGACACGTCATGTCGGTTCATCTTCACAGCACTCGCGACAGTAAACAAAATTATTTATGAAAAATACGCAGAACAATATTATTCCATTTCACGAACGTGGTTAAAATTTCGAGCGAAACAGCTGCTGTCAGAAAAAATTATCGTAATAATTTAAAATATATACTATTATCAAAAGCGTATTTTTCTACTTTAGCAATAGGTACTATAATAATAAACATAATACCTCTAACATGAATTATCCTCCGTACGCTGTAACTCGCACTCCACTATAAACATATTATTGTGTATAGGTAGGTACTGAACACTATAATATTATAATATATTATTGATATTTAAAATTATAAAATACTATCTGTCCCACCCGGCGTTGCCCGAGTCAAAGATGAAATAAGTAAGCAAGTGAAATAAGAATATTAGGCACACGAAAAACGTCGCAATGGTGGCCTGTGACAAAGATTTGTTTTTTTTTACAAATTTATTTGTAAAAATAATATGTTTATGTCATATTCCTACTAATAATATTATAATAGTTATAAGATAATATGTAACCATTGACAACACTATAAATAAACAGAGTTTATTCATATATATTTCATCGAAAATAGAACTTTAATGTACGCAGGAAAAACTGTTATTGATAAGTGATAACTAATAATAATTGTAACCAATAGCGACCATTTATAAACAAAATACATATTTTCAATTTTCAACATGAATTTTAAATTCCTTGTGTGAGCACATCTTTAAATTACACTTAAATATACTTTTTTTGCAATAGGAACCTTCTCTATATATAATATAATCTTTCATTGAAAAAAAAAATTTAGACAATCGGTTGAGTAGTTTCTGAGAACATTAGCATCAAAGGTTTCAATTTTTGGTTTTATATATGTATTAAGATAATATGCATTTTTTTTAAGAAAATAAACCAGTGGTAGCAAATCGGTGTTGCGACAATACACACTACTATAATAATTACAATAATTGTTATTTTACGTCGTTTTCTCGACATATTTTATTCATACGTTACACACGCATTTTAACATTTTAGAAAAATTCTATTGAATTTGCGTCATGTTAAGACTTTCGAGTTAAACTATTATTACTGTAAACTGAATCAATGTCCGTGTTATTCGAAGAAATTCAAATTTAATATCAATATTTTCAAAGAAATGACGTGTGACATTTCGATCGTAAAATTGAGAATCACAATTTCAATAATTTAATAAATTATACAGTGAAAACACACGTTGAATGAAATGTAACTTTTAGCAAAGGATTGAATAAAAAAAAAAATGTTTTTGATGGCGTTATCAAAGTGCTGTATTGTGCGTAAATTACACAAGCACATAGAAATTGGTGCCTATACGTTAGAATTGATATTGTAATGTGTTGCTCAGGATGTTTCTGGGGGCTCTTCCACCTCCATCAGACCTTCTTTTTTAGATAAGTATTTGATGATGTGACCATCTATATTCTATAAGTAGAATATTAATAATAATAGTTAAAAAATATTCAGTAGTAATTACTTACACAAAACCCAATAGTTACCTAAAATAGTAAAATATTGAACTCCTGTGCCCACCCAATATCGTATGTGTTATTGTGAGAAATCCTAATGCCCATATAGGTGTTTCAATTTATTAGATTTTGAGTTATAAAAATAAATTAACTTGAGAGTAATTTAAAATGTTCATTTAGTTTTGAAATTTTTATTGGCTTTAAGACAAGAAAGGATCGCGTAGAAGTTATTAGTTCTTTATTTTTTTTTGATCTCAGTCCGTCAAACATGAAAATTAAATCCTATTTATTTTATATACCCACCATAGAAAAGGAAATTATAATTTCATTAAGGACCCGTAATTATTTATGATGATGGACGATGGTTGGGGGGATGTTTTCTTTAAAGTCGAATTCACGAGATCGACCGCCACAAAAGTGGCACAAAATTGCCAATCATCTCGACTACGGGGATTTATACATTATATACTGCCGAGTCGAGAGGACTCGAGTTAAATAAATAATAATAATAAAAAAAAAACGCTTGGTTTGTTGAGGAAATAAATTAGTTCTTACGCCCATTACTCAATAAAATAAATTAAATAACGTCGTTGCAGAGCAAAGCTCAACTTAGGCGTATTAACTCAGTCTTTTAAATAGGTAAAAAAAAAATGTTTAAGGTCACAAAAAATAATCAAATTGCAATATTGACGTGAAAAATATGTTCAAACAATTTAAAACGCCTCTCGATTTTGTAGCAGACCACTCTGAAAATTCTAGTTATACAATGGCGAGTTTGAAAATAGAAAACTTAAATTGTATATTTAGCATGTTTCGTTAATTTTAGAGAAAAATGACATAATTCTTGATTTTCATATTATGCATACTCTACATTTCTAAAAAAAATTGATTTTTTTCGTATTCAACCAGTGTAGGTATTTTAAATAATATTGAATATAAAACTCAATAATATTATTAAACTCATTGTGATCATCGTGATTTATTTTTCTAAACTATTTTTTTACCAACTCAGTTGTATTAAAATATATAATAAATTCATTTTTCCATGTCTTACATTAATCGTTCTTGTGCATATTAATAACAAAATTATATTTTTTTTAAAATTTTGAATAATTTTTATGCATATTTGTTAATATTTTATTTTGCATATTTAACATTTTTTCATGCATATCTTACAATTTATTGGTGCATATTTTGTTCTGTTTTTTAGATCTTATAGCTTTCAAGCACTAGTTATATATAACTATATTGGTGCTCATCATCGTCGGATCATTACCACCAATCCCACTCGGACGACGAAACACAAGAAAGAAAAAAACCCGTCATTATATACCATTTTTGTGCGTGGAGGAAAAGGAAATAAGGTGGTCGCACCGGCCAAAGTTCGATCAACTATAAATTATATACAATAATATATTATATCTACCGTTAGCCGACGCATTCAAACCATAACGGTTTTGCCCGTCGGCGGATGGCGCCAAGGGAGGGCTGTGAATTGGGGGCTGTTCCTCGACTGTACTCCATCGTGATGTCGGATAAATGTGAGGATACATATATAAACAAAAAACAAATAAAAAAAACTTTATATAATACGAAATTTGCTCGCACGTAAAATAAATAATAATAGTAAGAAGCAAAAAAAAAAAAAAACCCGCACGTCCGACTCGGAGCGGTTTTACTTCCGATCGGACATCGGTCAATACAATATATTATAAGGATTGATTTTACAGCGGTGGTTGGCCTACAGCAGCAGCTGATGTCAGAATATATCACTGCAGTGGCGTGTAAAAAGGTAAATGAAGAGGGGGCTCGATTACCGCAATCGCTGAATCGCATATAGAGATATCTTAGCGTTTCGACTTTTTTGCGACCCTCGCTATTTGTACAAAACTACACTATAATAGCGTTTTAATAAAATATAATAATTTACCAGTCGTTAAAATATTTAAATAATTATAGTTGTCCTTAAAATTGGTATTTTTCGAAAATATAAAACGGGTGTAATATCTGCAGCTCTAGTATTTATGATACATGGTTCATTTTTTATATATAAATAACTATAAATATTGATAGATCAGATATAAATTACTAAAAATTTTAAATAACCATATCAGTCAAACCCATTGGGACTATTATCCTCGGAACACAAAAAAATGTTGAGATTATTCCCCACTCGGTAGAGGGTGCCTACAGGGTGACGTGTAGAACTCTATGTAAATAAATCGAAGTGAACAAGACGAGTGGGGAGAATATTAAATTAGTGGTGTGCGCACGATCATCGACTGGGATATATTATGTTAGCAGCGAGTGAGGATTTATTTGGCTGGACGTATTGTATTAAAAACGAGAACGTGAATTATGAAACATGTCATGACCCATCGTGAGTATGGCGATGGCTAATGTTTGGTAATGTGGATAAAGATATTAAATCATTTAGACATTGGCAAATTATCACCACAAAGTTATACGCATTACGCCTAAATGATACTGACGAGCAAACTTGGCCGTACGTCGTGTTTCCAAAAATACATTATGTCTTTGTAAATGCGGGCTGGTATTTATTTTCGAAACAAACATAATATGACGTTTTGAGAAACTCCCTTGAATAATTTTTGACATTTAAAATTTGATCCTTTTTCGTAAAATGCTTAACTATTATGAACATTTTCTTTTTATTTCCTCCGCGGGGGCGTGCGCTAAAATAGACCTAATTAGACCTTAAGTATACACTTCAGTGATATGAACTTTTAAACTTTTGCACGTCTCAGTGTTAAGTTACAATTAACTTTTTAACGTACTCTCTGTACACCTATTCGACAAAAAGTCAATCAAACTGTGACATGTGACACGATACCTAAGACAATCAGTTATCTCAATCAGTGAACTAAACGTATTATTATAATATTGTTGGTCTTTCTTTTTTTATAAATATTTTGATTTGCTTGAGCATAATATCAATTATTTAATACAGCGTATTACGTTAATTTATACTTTGACATTTCAACAATATTTGAAATGACAACCTTCCTCTTACACATTGTGCAACATGGTGTATGTTTATTTTTGCAGTCCTGAACACAATCTTAATAAAACTAAACTGCATTTCAGTTTATGATACCAACCATTTATTTTCATACCTTTCTTTTTATTTCTTTGTTTTCTTTCAAACGATATTGCTTCTGAAACTACCATTCTTTTCTTTGTATCAATATTTATTGTCCAATGTACTGAACACCTTTTACCCACTAATCAAATTATTTTATTCTTCATTGACTTTGTATTATTATTTGTAACATTTATTTTTAAAATTATATATTTTATTTTTTCGTATTATCAAACCAATTATATTTATTTTGAAATACATTAATATTAAACCACAATTCGATATGAAAAAATAATATAAACAAAAAATGCTAATGTATCTACTATTGTTATATTTCATTACATTTCATTTTTTTTTTTTTTTTTGAAGACAAATAACCAAAGATAGGATTTTATTTGTTATTCGGAAACCATCGAAATAAATCAAACCCTTTGTAAAATAAGCAGTTATACGTTTTCATAACAAACATATTTTTTCTTGTAATGGATTTTTTCCAAAAATGTAGACTTTTAGAAAACATTAAGATTATTGCCTATTTATCGTTTATGTAATGTACAAAATAGGGACATTGTAATATGAATTATAAGAAAAAATAAATCAATCAGTATCACGAGAAATATTTCAATAATGTCCAAATAGCTTAACGGTTTTTTCTACATTTGGGATTCAAGCAATTTTTTTCGTTCACGCGTATTCAAAATTGAATATGTTTTGAATTATTCATATACTAGTTTCATTTGTACTAGAATCTCAGTTATCACGGAAAGTAAAAATCAAATTGTATTTTCGTTTTAATTCCGAGTTCTACCAAAGTAGGTTTATGAGCGACTCATTTTATTATTTAATTGTATTGCACAAGCAAAAATAAATACAATAAACCATGACTTGTAAAAATAGATTCAAAATTAGTTTTGTGACTGTCAAAACAAAGGGAAGTATAAGACGGAAGAGATAATTACAAAAACTTAATTTGCAAACTTAAGACTGTATGACATTCGCTTTGTGAGAGTTACGATGTTCCCAACTTTAGTAATTTACATGGGAAAAGTTCAATATATGATGTTAAAAATCTTTTACCCTTTTTGTTTGTTTTTAATGATTTGGAATTTCTATTTCACAGATGTTATTACATAAAATATATCATGGAAAATTTTCTCATTTTAAATTTCTAACCATTTTAAAGTTTTTAATCATTTAGCATGATTAGATTTTATGAACCTAAAATGTAAAATACTCACTATAATTTATACCTAAGTTGTTAAGTCATTTTATGATACAGGTTTGTAGCTTTTTTTGTAAGTCGTCACTAAATCAAATAAATAGGTACAAATGTATTGTTAGAAAATGCGATTTTTTTTTATGTAACTTATGTAGATATAACAGTATAATGTTTTATCGTATAACCAAATTAAAAAAGTATCTATTTGATTATTGTTTAAAATGTTTGCTTCTTTTAAATGAACGCAGTATTACCATATAGTTAACTCGTATTGATCCTAATCCTATAATATAATGTTTACCCAGTGAACACAAATTGGATTTAAGAATATGTATACGACACTACGGTTTTGAACATTTGTTTTATTAATTGTTGAATCGGTTATCGTTCAATCTCCACCAAGATTTATATTATGAAATAAACATTTACTTCACCGGTTTGAAATCAGCTGAAAATACTTATCCAAAGCTTATAATAGTCTTTTAATGATGTATGCATATTGTATTAGTGTACTTTTATTTAGAATCATAGAATATTAAAATAATTTGTAGCACGCTTAGTGCTTACACTATACCCCTTCACACATTAATTTTTTTGGTTACCTATGGCATTTGTGTTTATTGTATACAAGTATGCAACCGTGCAGTTAAATTATAAATTTTGATTTTCGATAAATTTTATTTTATTTGAATTTATTTTAGTTTGAGCTTTGCCGGTACCTACTTATTTATAGATTGTTTTTAATCGTTGTAATGAATTATGTTTATTTACCTGTTTGTTATAGTGTAATTAATGTTGCTACCTATAATAATATTATTTTATTATTTTAATAATTTAAAAGACCTCTACACAATTTGTGCTTTTAACGTCTCGGCGGATTTCCCGGAATAGAAATTGATGATAAATTTGTTAAAAAGGTGTTAAAATAGTGAAATAGTTATTGTGAATTATAAAAAAATAGATTCTTCAATCGTCATGTACCGGCATTAGTCTTATATATAATATGTATAAGGTATACAAAAAAAAATCCAATGCATTAGTTAATTTCCCAATGATAGTAGTTTTGACGGTTTAAATTGTATTTGTTTCAGTTTTTTTTTAATTTTGCTCCATAGCTTAAGATTGCAGGTCTTGGATAACTTTTTTTTTAAAAAAATATTCAATTTAAAAACCAGACATGTCAACAAATTATACTTAGGTTATAATAATAACCATAGAATAAAATATTTAAGTTATGTAATTTTTTTTTATTGTGTCTATTCGTTATCATGGTATACAAATATTTAAAAATAAGAGTTTGTTACCGATGCATAAACTCAAAAAAAAAAAAAAAAATATTATACCAAACATAGTATTGCAAACATTTGTTTAATTCATAACGTTTTATACAGTTATGTAGAAACCTAACATTATACTTAAGGGTTAGGGATCATGTCTATAAGGTAAATGAATTGCTGTTATAGAAGAGGAACAATATAAGCATAAGATTAAAGGACACATTCAAAAGGATGTAAAAATCAAAAGGGTTGTATTTGTCTGAGCAGAAACCGTAGAGTGAACTGTGTTATCACAAACGAATACGTTATAAAAAGTTCATACAAGACTGCTATTATTAGATTAAAAAGTTAAATTAGTTATTGTATATTATGAAATTCTGAACGACAAACAACTTGCGCTGTGTAAAAACTCGAGTGGGAAGACAAGCTGCAGATAATGATACATCTGATTAAAACATAATATGTTTAGAATATCATAAAAGAATCGAATAGATACTTAAACGCGCATTGATCTTACACGAAGAGTAGGTACATAACAAAAAATTAATTGTTGTTTATGAGCTAATAAGCCAGAAGAACCAGAAACATTTGCACCATATTGATTAACGCGTGAAACAAGTGATTATCATAATCGTCGGCAGGTCGCTTTATTCGGTTACTATTTTTTTTCATATTTCATAATTTTCATTATATTTATTTTATAGTTGATACATAATATCATTCACAATAAAACGTTTATACGAATATAAACCTAAACGTTAGGCATGGAGCACATCTTTATAACTTATATTATATAGATGCGACTTTTGGGTATAAATAATATCTATAGATTCATCACAGACTTGAAGATTTAAATTGAACAAAGTTTCACGAGGTCTGGATAAATGCACAATAACTTACCTACATAATATTCGAAACCAAAAACTGTGTACGATGTCAGTGACTTGTCGAAGAATCTATTATAGTCAAAGAAATCAGCGCCAATATCAACTAAAACTTTAACTTTTATTAAACTTTTATCGATGATGAATAAACAACGTTAATGAAATAAACCATCCAAAAATTTGATTTAAACTTTTCTACTCTATGGACTTGATTGCAGAATTTGTAATAGAACTACTATAGTGATCAAACTATGGAGCGAGGTAAATTAATAATGTTTGACTGTTGATTATCGTTAAAATATTTGAAACACGGTTTCATTTTATAATGTATCAAATGTGTTGCTATTTGTGCTCATTGTTATAATTATAACGAAATATTATATATAAGAATAAATTATAAATTTAATACAGATAATAGATCTAAGATCTTTTTCATTTTCAAAAATCAAAACAACCATATTATATTTGATCATCAATAAATTGGAATAATTACAATGTAAGTCATTCCGAGTGTGATTTAGATTTATGTTTCAAATCAATAAAGCTCATATTACAACATGTAAGCCTACATAATATTATCGAACCTACGAACATAGGTTATCTTAAATGTCATATTGCAAGTTTAGTTCTATAGTTAAAAGCTATTTCAATATCATAATTTGTGATGTACATAACAGTATTATTATTTTCATTGATCCAGTTAAATGCACAAAACAGTTGAAATAATATAATATAAACGATTTGATTGAAATGAGATTTCATCAGATTTCTAAAAAAAAATCTATGACCTGGACTTGCCAAAATGTCCAATGTATTAAGTTTCATTAACATTTCTAAAACCCGGTGTCGTACAGCCGTTAAGTAGCTAAAAATTAAAAGTTGCTATTGATCATTTTATTATTTGGTGGTGAAGCCAAATTTTGGAACTAAATGGCACTGGATATTGATTTTAAACAACTTTTTTGTAAATAACTGTATAACGAGATATCATTTTTCATTATTACTAATAATAATATCATGTTAATATTGACACAGCACTGTATACAAATATATTTTTAGTTACTATTATTATAATTATTATTAAAAAAAAAATGTTATATTACCAGCTAGTTGTTATATTATGCGCTTTATGTGACAAAGTTTTGTTAAATTTATTTTGTAATCAAACAATGAAAAACTTTTTTCTTTTATTATAATTATACATTGTGATATTTAGCAATTATAATCGCTAATTTGTTGTCAAAGAATTACAATGTATAAATAATGATTTTTATGGTTACCCAGTTAAAATCGTTGTTTTCTTTTGTTTTCGAAATAAACATTGTTACATTTAAAATAGGTAATTGTTATAGATATTACTTATCTAGAATATTATTACAATACAAATCTTAAAATAATACTAAAATATAATAAATATTAATATTTTTTTTATAAATAGTCATAGAATGATAAGTTTAAATTTAAAGAAATATCTTTCTGAGACAACGGACTCGGCATTTCCATATAGGCAACAATACTTACTCGTTTGCTGATAATAGCCAACGTCTCACACAAACGCAACCGCGGTATAAATGCATGGTATAGTATACCTAGCATATTTTTGTTTTTTTTACTTCAATGTTTTTTACACTGAACCACAATTTTAATATAATTGTTATTACTCGTACGTGTAAGTACGCTATGTACTATGATTTATTTATTTATATAATAATATTATAAATACTAGAATTTAATCATTTATTATTTGTAGCACGAAACATGATTGGGTTCTGATTTCAAATAGTTTCATATTTAATGTATAATATTACACCGAGTAAAATTATTCTATTAATCCAATACTTAATTACTATTTATATTTTCAAAATCAGACAACAATTATTATTATAACAATTGAATCAGACGTTATTGCTTACAGGCTACTGAGTTTTAGTGTTTTTGTACAAAGATTAAAGATGCAGATACGAGTGAGAAATATGTCACGAACTACAGAGGAAGTAGAATTGTATGACAAAAACGTTTTAATATAGTTCAAAAAAAATATATTAATGCTTTCACTTATGGTCGGGTCACATGTCATAGCGGTTGAAGTTAGCGGTTGAGTATGTGTTATACTGTGTTATACCGTCCGCGGTTCCAAAAAAAAGATTTTAATTATAATATGATTTCAAACGAAACCGCCTAAAATGCAGTAGTAGACATTAAATTAAAAAAAAAAAAAAAACAATTATCTCGAAAGAGATTTTAAGTTTTTTCTTGGCAGAGAATGTAATATTATGATGATTTACCTAATGATCAATGATGGTCGTTACATAATGAAATAATACAATATTGTTTGGTGTTTTCGAAAAATACATATTAATCAGATCATGCATTAAAATATTAAATCATCGTACATAATATTATTATTATATAGGTACATTGATTCTATATTATATATCAATAAATTGTTTAACTTGTAAGGATATTACAGCAATATTGTTAAATACGAGTAAAAAACATATTGTATTTACCGACATCGTCAAATGGTTAATTAAGATAGCTCGAACTATCTCATAATTAATAATATATAATATCATACAGTTTAAATTAAATTGAATTTTAAAAAAAAGTGAAATAAAATAAAATCGGGAGGCTCATTTAATTATATTATAATGGGTGTCAAGTGTTCTTCGTCATTCAGCAGTTCACTGTTATGGATGTGTTAAACTCGAATTCAGTGATAAATCATTACATATACTTACAAAAAACGATTCCGGGCGGAAATGGTCTGTCAGACTAATTACCAAGTATATTTTATTGTTTTATATATTTTATACTCGATATTAGTAATTTAGTTTAGGTACGTAATACGCCGTAAATCGAATAACACGGCATTTATTAAATAATTATTAATAATTATACTATGTCAGTATACATGATAAAAAATGTTTATCATAATATTTCATTGTTGTTATTAACTATTTGGTGTGTCAATACCGACTCGTCATTGAACGGTGTGAATAGGTCGACGCAGTGCTGGATTATCCATTAGGTGAAGTATGCACCCGTCTCGGGGACTTACTCGTTATATATTATGTACAACGGAAAACCATATAATATTTCTAATTTTTTTTTTTATACTATATGGACATCTAATTTACGGAAGAAAGTCAATATTAAAATTGTATTGTATACTTGTATGCAGTAGATAATATTTTTTGGATTTTGTCGAATTATATAAATACTTGATAATATATTTTATTGTATAATATCATCTGGCGGCGACGGCTTTTATCGACCGCCGTAAATATTTGAAGCTCGAGTTTTTTAAACTAAGCATTTCAATTTACTCTAACTTAATTTCTTTTTTCATAGTTTATTAAGAATCTTTTTTTTTTAATTCGTAGAAAATATAAAAATATAAATTAATTTTTTTTGTAAATTAATAAGAAAACGAGTGAAATAATTAAATAAATATTGTTTTATTTAATAAAGTTAGTTAAAATGAGAACCTCATATTTAAAGTTCAAATCTTTAGGTTTTTATAATTTAACTTTTATTTTGAGTAAATTGATCAAAGAAATTATATCGGCAGTGCAACGTAAGACGTTTTCAATATTATTATTTAATTTATATTTTTTTCCAATATAATTTTATACCATTTCTGCATGAAATATAAATCAAATTGTTTTTTTACAATACATAGTCTATACGGGCTATTTTTCTTTTTTAAAATATCAATAGTACCCATGTAATTTTTGGAAAATTATTATTAACTTGACCCTTTCCAAAAAAAATCTTGGGACACTACTTTCTAATATGAATATTTGGTAAATATTTATAGTCTCTACAGTTATTCAATTTTGAATAAAATAAAAAAATAATAATAATAATAAACTCCTTTAAAAGGGATTTATTGGAGTATTTTTACTGTTCCTAAAGGCAACGTGAGACACACATACAAAAAAAACTACTGTCATTTCTATTCATATTATTTAATGAGTTATGGGGAATTGAAAAATGTTTCGTGGCGTTATTGGGTCAGACATCAATCTTCTACGTGTATAGTTGCTGGCTAGACAGAATGATCTTAAAATTATATTTTTTTTTAAATCGTATTTTTTAGTTGAAGACAACAGTGGAACTAACAAGTTAATCAGCGTTGAGTTTTTATTATGCATCTAAAAATTACTATTTATTTATTTATTTTATTTTATTTAAATTGTAAACTAAAAATTAATTGATTTCTGTATTTAAATTCTATTTCCACTATCATATACTAAGCAAAAAATACACGTCCAATAAGGAGCTTAAAACAAAAAAACCAAATATAATATAATTTTACACTCATAGTACCTACAATATGAGATAAAAATAATTTTATAAACATTCAAAACAGTTTTGTGTATGCAAAGGGTTACACTATTTTGATCCAGCTATATAACATTATAATATTATGTGACTTTCGCAGTACGAGCAAATATTATGACCGAGACTAATTATAATCAGCACTATTATTCGCCAGGGATCAGTCCTAGAATATATATTATAATGGTCAGGAAAAATGGCAGTGCAGAGGAAGTGTGTTTATCCAGTTCGTAGAATTGTTAACTTAGCATACATCACTCATAAATCATAATTTATATTACAGCAGAGGACTATTATAGTAGAACAATATTAAACACAATACTAAACGTTTTAATATACAAACCACGACCAAACCCTTTGTTTAAGGGATCTTAGAATTTACGTATTTATTCAACACGATGGTTGTGTGTTATGCGCATCCATTAAAACTACTTTACTTTGCAATTTCGTATGTTTTAGAGGCATCTATTTTACTTTCTACACTTGAAATAATAATTTATCTATGATTTGAGTGCACATGAAGTGTACTAAGCTTTTTAATGATTTAAACATCAAATCATATCATTAATAATAATTGTTTAATTGTACGTATCTTCTATGTCTCTACTTGAAGAAATAATAAATTATAAACATGATCTTTATAAAAAAAAAAAACTTGGTCTTTCTAAGTCAGTCATAAAAATGTATTTCATGAATTAATTTGAAGAATATACATTTTTTTACCTGTTTTTTGAATATTTAAGTTAAAGTCATCTTAGTAATAGTATAACGAAATAAGATCTTAAAAATAATAAAACAATTAAACCGACTGGCTTATCCACATGAAATCTACATTTATGTACTCGGTAGCGTAACATTAGTAGCAAACACAAATTCAATCCGTCCAACAAATATTATGTTGGTAGCTTTTTGGACATTTTTGAACATATTATTATGTCATGTGCATGCACCTTTTTATTTTTTTCAAGGTGCCTTGTTGAACTTTTGCCCGGCCGAGCTCTGCAGCACATCAGTTTATTAGGATATACCCATTTTGTAAGTTATCCATCGATGTTCATGACTTTGTAATTCGACGTCGGGCATTGACCGATGTCGTGGTCGACCTACCCGGTGTTGTGTTCTCGTCACGCTGTGTGTGTGTGTGTGTGTGCTCGTTAAATAAAGTTCAACAAATTTTTTAAATTCTCCTATAAAGTTAAAGAATGTATAAACAAATTTGTTGGATGGTTTTGGTCGGTGTCTTTAAATTTTACTCTATCAAGTTCAAGTAACTTGGTAAATGATAATCAAGAAATCATTTGTTTGTTCCAAATTATTAATGATTCCCTGGTCCCTATTTTACAAAATCTCAGATCTTGATTATATCAATTTCGTGAACGATAAATAAGTTGTTTTTGATAAATCATTTTATATAACTTAAATATATTGTGACACGGGTTATAATTATTGCTTGCAGAGAAAACACTACATGGAAATATTCACCTAATTTGGTGTAGTCATCGATTTTCAATTATGCGTGGCACTTTTTTTTTTTTATAGCATTTCAATTTTAAATGTCAACTAAATTCATCAAAATAATTTTTTTAAATTTAATTAATTTAATTATTACGAAAATATTTTGTAGTTAAAAATACACAAAATGTTAAATTTTTCGAACCATGATTGAAAATTAAGTTTTTCATTATTAGTTCATACTGTAACCAAAATTCTGAAAAATATATAAACATGGTTTTTTATTTATAGATATTTTAAATTGAAATTTTGAATGGAACTAGATATTCAAACGAAAAATAACGATTTTAGTCGATTCGTCGCAATTTAAAAATATTATTCATGGATACTCGCATCTTTCAAAGTATATTACAATATTTATTACTCACGATGACATGCGTTATTCAAATGCAATGTTTTCCGAAATCATTACTTTAATAGCAATAAAATTATAAAATATACTTATAGGCCAACTTCGCTCAGAACCGTTTTTCACATACAACGATTTCATAATATCGTTGAATTCAAACACATCCATTTCTGCAGTTACTGCGCAAGACACCTGATGTATAGGACAGCGGTACCCGCTCGACCGCCTTTTTGAAATTAATATGGCATTACTAAACGTCTCTGAGAGTTATAAATTTGTTTGTAGAAAACAATCAGTGCACATTCATCGGTTAGTATTTCATTTGGAAAATAAATTGCCACGCTTCAATGGCAATGGTAACAAACACGCAGCGTAGTTAAGACGTCGAAGACCCTATAAAACGACCTAGTCACGTAGTTCGTACTTATGAGCAAACCATTTGAAAAGCCCATTTAAGTTGGACGGCAATAAAACTATTAAGTTTGTTAAGTTTGTGCTCTAAAGACTTACGATCAAAACGTTTGAATATGAAATAAATATTATTGTGACGTTTATAGTGTTGAAAAAAATGATTGCTATTTAACAATTATTATTATTATTATTATTATTATTATTATTACTTTCTGAACAAAATGTATGTATTTTGATTGTGCAATTTCTAAGCGTCGTTATAAATTCTAAATAAATACATTATACCTAAATATCGTTTGATTAATTCGCGTTATTAAACAAAATGCCTGCGGTATCCACTCGAAGGTTCAACTAGAATATATTTTACTATACCTACAGAGTAGTAAAACGATATGTAACCATAATGTCATTATATTGTAAATTTGATCCTGCGTGGTAAGAAATAAATTTCATCGATTACAGAGTTATGCTACTGCACAAACAACGGCGTTATGAAACATAATATTATATTAGTTGCTGTGAAAATAATATAACGTAAACAAATTCGGTTTTTTTGTCGAAGTCAAATAGTGCGTATTTATAATATAAACTCATAAAAAACAACGTATTATATTATTATTACATTTGAGTTAAACTCGGTAGAACGGTTCATACCATATAATAGTGATTCATCAAAACGTCCGTATTTAAAATATGCACAAAGTAAAAATAAAAAAAAACCTGGAATAATTGTAATTTTTATACCGATATACTGAAATAATATTAATTCTAGAAAAATACCTGGCAATAATAATTGTATTACATTCAAATTTTCACAACATAACATTGTTTAACATTTTTTGTGTATTATGTTTTTTTTCCGCGAAAGAACGTTTTGAAATCAATTTAACTATTGACTTACAATGCGGATTATTATTTAATGGAATAGTAAAAAATTTGCTACATTATTGTGCAAACTTTTTTTAAAATTATGTCGAAACCAAGAATTCACATTGTTTCAACATTTCACTAAAATGTGTGATATAGATTCGGAGTCGCCTCCACCATAACTGCATGTACCAAAAACAGTGGAAACATGGCTTCTACTCGATTCCTAATTATACAATTTTGTATACGTCCTACTGAACATGTATATAAATTTATATTTTTTATAGATTTGTACTCGTAATAGTTTTTAGTCTAAGGTTTTCTCATTACACTATTATAATTTGAAAAGAATCCAAATATAATTGTTTCAGAGATATTTTGTTGTTCAAATAAAATGATACGTCTTGGCCTTTATTAAAAAGCTATATTGCTGAGGTTTTAAATTAAAAACGTATCGTCGTGTCGGTGTTAATGGGCAAGTAAGGCATTGTATCAAAAAAACAAAACTAATATAAACAAAATGCGAGAACAATATTTCAATAGAATCTACATTATATATAGGTACTTTTCAGGAGTTTCAGACTCTAATAAATATGTACTGACGATTGCGTATTCAGTGTGTGCTGAAATAAATGCTACTTTGAATAATTTATTTTACAAGTTGTATTCCCCGAGGTCCTGGAATGACTCCTTTTTATAAACAAGGTTTACGCAAACGCGTTCTTTAAAACTGACTTTACTAAACATTGTACATAATACATATACAAATATTATCCTTTGAATGTTGTCAATAAACATTACGAAAATCGTGTCTCCCGCGGTGAGATTATCAGAAACAATGTAAATAATAATAATAAAATAAACAAAAATTGGAATAAATCTTTCTTCTACCTAGTGGTATCAATTACAGTTTTTTTTTAATGGATACACGAACATCCATATTGCACACGAATACTTTGATATACTCGCACATTTAATTTTTCAACAGTTAGCATACCTTGAAGTTAAGTCAAAGTTAATTCCGATTATACTGTGTAAGATTGTTCTCTATACAAATCACTTATAACATAATTTTAAATTCTAACGATTCATAATAAATGTTAATTTATTGTTGGATATGTATATTTATTACTTTAACTCATCTGAAATAATACGTTACATAAATGAATGTGTAACTCACAGTATTAAGTCAATACGTGTGTAATACACGTGTATTCACATTTTAACGAGTTTTTTTTTAACTATTGATTGTATCAAAGTAAATTAGTTCAAAATCAAAATAATTTTGGAGCTCGTGTATACATTTTGGGAGCAAACAACATTTTCAGGGGCCAACCATTCAAACTGCATTACTGACTAGGTCCCTTACTCCCACTCATAGAAGTGAATAATTTATTTTTATATATAGATTAATCGAGAACCACTGGTATAATGACTATATAAGATACCTTATCACAGGGGTGTCCAGCCCGCGGCCCACGGGCCACATGCAGCCCATGATAGGTTTTGATGTGGCCCTATCGTACATTTCAAAACCAAAAATTATTTATGTATAAAATAAGAAAAAAAATTATTAAAAACCAAACTTATTAATATAAGGTGCCCACACCTATTATATTGATTGAATAGTATGTGAATGTGTTATGGTAATTACAACGATGGCGATGGCAAAAAAAAAAAAATGTATTATTATAAAAATGTATGTGGCCCACTATAACTTCTACTTACTTAATGTGGCCCGGTCTTCCCAAAAGGTTGGACATCCCTGCCTTAGAGTGTAGTCAGTCGAAAAAAATGAACTGACTTCCGTCCGGGACTAAATTATTCAAAACGATATATTATTACTTGTGTGACAGGTGTAACATGGCAAAGATATCGTGTCGAGGACGAAGATGCGGACAACGGCAGGCATTCCGTCGATTATGATAGTGGAAAACAATCGGAACGAAAGCAAGACAATTAGGAAGACGCGTGGTTCTTTGTCGTCAAATTGAAAAACCAACAGCTTATCACTACTACGTAGTGCTAGCTAGTCACTAGTACATGGCGTAAGTGTTTGACGACTGACATTATTTTTATGGAGGTGGGTTTCGGGACCTCTCCACCCACGAATTTGTGGTTGAATCTTCCAGGCCACTCGAAGGTCTTTTAAAATCTGATAACGCCAATGACGAAAACGATCCACGTCATTCGACGACGATTTCGTCCAGTGACCGTCTTCGTCCAATCGTAATTTATAAAACAGCCAATTTCACGATAATTCTAAGGACACGATAGGTCGACCTGCACCGTCGAAGGCGTTGGCACTGACGACAGCTCACGAGGATTAGCTTCAGGGCAGCCATCGAGTGGAATTTCATCCGAGCGAACCTTCTTAAACGCCAGACAATACCAAACAAAACACCTGTAATACCTATAGTAATATTACCATAATAACTATTTTCCTAATTAATCTATGTTTATTAAAAACGTATATTATATCTATATCGTTTTTTAAAATTGTCCAAAATATGTCCAAGTAGGTATAAAAAGCGTTGGACTGACATTAATTTATTATTAACACTCATACATTTTTATAAAACCATTATTAAAGGCCCATTATCAATTGTGCACAATCACGGTCACTGCAATGTTTAATGAGTAATAATAACTCTTAAACGACTAGTGCCAATTTTGATTAAGATGCACAAAGGTTTTAAAAAAAAAAATCATTGGATTATAAATTTGCAATAATGGTGGAAGGGGTTTTTTTTTAAAAAAAAAGAAGATTACTCCTTAAATTATACAAAAAAAATCAAAGTATTTGAAAATAATATGGTCCTTAATTCTACTTAAAAATGTCAAACATTTTATTTCGAATAAATGCACAGTTAAAACATAAAATGCATGCTTAGTGAATCATCCCGTAGCGTAATATAAGTAATATTTGACTACTCACTAAAATATTATCGTTTTATCGCGGACTCTAAGTCGGTATAATATTACAACAGTATTATAGTGTAGTGTACGGTAAGAGTTTTGGGGGGCTATTTTTTTTTTTATTTCGGGAGGGTTTAGCTCCCCGAGCTCCGCCACTGACGGGGGGCCACGGAATGGGAAATACGTGTTGATTTAAGTTGTGCATATTCCGCGTTTATTGTATTCAGACGTCTTCGTGCGCACACAATATAGTACACACGACTACAGTGAAAGTTAAAACTACTTTATAATATATCCCCGAATGGCCAGATGTGTACGATAATATTATTTCATTCTTGGGATGGTTATGCGATATCGTGTAAACGATATTTATTGTGATGACGTTTAAATACGAATGGTGGAGTTTTATTTATCCTTTCAACCAATATGATTATAAAAAGGACATAATATTATATTATGTGATGTTATATTGTACGAGTACCTATATACAAACGTACGTTTGTTATGGGTGGAAAGAAATATAATTTTGCAATAAAATTGAACACTATAGTGAATTCAATATTATCATTTTTAAATACACTAAGTAATATTAACACGTTATTAAAATAATATTATATTAAATTCTTTAAAGAACGTTAAGACAAAATAATAGAAATATTATAGATCCTATATGATTGATGACTGAAAAAATACATTTCGATATTCATTATATATTTATTTATTAATTTAATTTAATTCCATATACATATAATATGAATACTGGGCCCCACTGAGATGACTCGTGTGGGGGCCCAGGAGTTCAAAAATATAATTACATATAAATTACCAGTGTATAGTAGAAAATAAAATTACAAAAGGAAATAAGCGTACGAAGATCTAAGACGTATACAACAATCTGACAAATATTAACAATTGGAGTTAGCTTATGATAACTAAACAATTGGAAATAATTACAGTAATATTATTATAAATCTAATTCGTAAGAAGAATCTAGTAGCCACTGTAGAATGCTTCTTTTAAATAAATTTATTGGAAGGTTAGTTATATAAGATGGTATTTTGTCATAATATAGTCTGGTACCAATTTTTTCAAACTGTCTGCTAGTTGTGTTTCTTTTAGTATTTTTTATGAAAAAATGGTTTTTTGCGTATCGTGTGTTGGTTCCATGCGTTATAGGTTGCATTAAATTATGTCTTTTTAAAAATATAGCAGTTATTTTTAAATATATTTTCTTAATAGGAAGTACATTTATAGTTCTGTATATAAATTTTTGTTGGCTACATACGGTCTTTATTGAGCAATAATCGTTGATTATAAATATTATATTTTTTTATTTATTTATTTTTATATATTTAATATTATATAATATTTGATTTTGACAGATTTGCAGGTGACTTATAGTATTTTCGAAAGCGCCACCCCAGCCTATTATACCATAATATGATATCATTGATTCCACCGACGCTAAATAAGCCTGACGTAGTTTTGGTAATTTTAGTACTTTATTTAAATTAGTATTTTATTTAAATACATCATTTTTAGGAGTTTTTTTCTTAATTGATCTATTAGGTTTTTCCGTTTAATATTGCTACTAATTTCAATACCTAGATATTTAAAATTATATTCAATATTTATTGATTGACAACAGCAATTATGACAACAGTAGAAATATTAACGAACATCGTCTACTCTGGTCAGTTTACAGCGTTAACTGAAACATGTTGATTAGAAAACTGACTCTATTGTGATTGTATAGTTAAATGTAAACCATAACGAGTAAAAACAAATTACATTTAATATGTTATATTGTACTAATTGTTATATTATAAATCATATAAATCTGAACATAACACTTAACAAAGGCCGATAAGAATCTCGTTTATTCTAGTTCAACGTGGTGCACGTAGTGGGCGTATATTATTATTATTAGAAATTGAAATGCAATCTTAGGTATTTATATTTTGCAGCAACGAATGTGAGTTTGCCGAGTTTGGTTCGGTTGACTATAGTAATTGTGCTTGTAAGACGTTTTGAAAAATTGAAGTGTATATTGTCAATCGTAATATCTATTACAAGAAAATAACTCGATTTTATTTTGTTAGTACCATATTGTACGTGTCATTCGACCTTGGTGCCTATTTTGTTAAGCAAACAAAAACAAAAAGTTACACAGATGAAAATCGGCTCTTCTGCGCACCCCCTGCCATAGTATTGTACGTTGTACAGCCTGTTTTATGATTCATAAGACGTACGTTTTTGTGTAACATAATATATAGCTTATGGTAAATATTAAAATCTCTACTCACTAATATTACTAAAAATTATTACCACAAATGACGTGTAATTGCACGATTATCAGAATGCAATTAATAATTATATTGATATTCTTAAACAATATGTTCAACGTCAATAATTCTTACATTTTTACAATATTATGACATATTATCATTTAATTTTCGAACGAAATTCATATTTTATTAATATAATTTTGACCAATTAATCATTTTTGAATGTATTAAATATTGAAATAGACTTATTGTGGAGCAAATTAAAACTTTTTTTTTTTTATAAATATAAATATTTTGGAGTGATCCTATCTTTTTAAATTGAATAATGCGTTTATTTAATTTTTTTGAGGTTTATAAAAATGAATATATTTGGGTTTTAGATTCACCTGGTTTTCACATCAGTTTTAGAATGATGTGTGTTTTATTTTTTTGTCAAACAAATTTTAGGAGCAGTAAAAATTTTAAAATTTTAAATATCGAAAGTAGTTTTTGGTAGAAAGTTGGATCTTATTTCTACTTTAAGGTGGTCATAAGGAAAAACTCCCTGTGCTTAATCAGAAAATAATCAGGAAAAACAAAATTAAAAAAAAACGCAAATTTTTACTCAAAACCAGTTTTTATATATTTTGTCAATTTGTCGTGAGAGACTTGAATTTTTGTAATATAATTTTTTATAGGTGGTATAGTTGTCTTGAAATTTTCTAGCCGCTACTTATTATGTTTTTATTTATTTAACAGATTTGTTTTTTTTTTTTTTAATTAATCAGTATTAATTGCAAATTTTTGTAACAACTAATTTTTTCGATGCTTCGTTAAGTGGTTAAGCGTAAGAAACCTTCTCTGACAAATGCACGAAATGCTTGATTAACCATACCACTTTAGGTTATTATACTAAATGCAATTTACTTAATATGAAAATTAATAATCTAAAAACAATAGTGCGATGTGTAATAATTATTTATGTGAGCATTCTTAAGTCTAAAAATGTTAATATTTCTGAACTAGGTTTGAAAAATTTTAATTGTAACTTTGTCGTCAGTTATTAAATCAAATTTGTTCAAATCGCAAAAATTACTTACACAGTTACACGTGAAGTCATTCATGAAACATAATTGATATGCTGGTCAGTTAAGTCAATGTAATTGATTCTTTACTTGATTGGTAAGAATTTAAATTATTTTGTGGTTAGTATAAAAAAACAGCAGTATATCAAAGCTAACTTTAAAAATTTATAATAATTAATAAACATGTTTTAATTAATATAATTTTTGTTGAGAAATAATTTAGTTATTAAAGTTTTCAAAGTTAAAAAAAAATACAATATATTAGATTAAATGATTAACTGTTTTGGGTTTTTTTTTAAATGAAAAATACTCTTAGATTACATTTTTTTTACTTAAACTATTATTTTAGATTTAGTATTCTATCGAAAGTTTGTTTTTATTAAATATAATATAATATATTTATGATATACTATATTGACTTAATGAAATAAATTAAATTACAAGGAACCTTTTATTTTTAAAGCCAAGTTAGCTGAAGGAAATTCTAAACCAATAATAAAACTCAGATATATTAACAAATATGGAACATATGTTACTCGCGCCAACACAATATTAAGTCGGTGCTCGGTAGGTATTACGTTTTATTGCCAAGGGTTACCACCAGACTGAGACACTTTTAACCAGTGTATAAAAATATTATTTAATAATTCATTTTTTTTTTTTTTTATATACTTATTTATTTACGTATGATATATTATGTAACTTTCAACAGATTCAGACTATTAAAAACAACTTAGAAACATGATATCGAATTAATATAAAAAAATTATGTGTTTTTCGCGATGAAAAAAATAATTACCATAGAAGAGATGGGTAGTGACTTAAATATATAAATAATACACGTTTTCTTGGTGAATGGGATTTATGAAATCTAAATAAATGTTATTGTAGACCGTTCATTCGTCATACGGAATAATATAGTATGTAATTGTGTAATAATTTATGAAAAAAATAGTCACATAAACGCCAACGCCTTGCACAAACTCTTATATTTTAAAACTGTTCACTAGACTTTAAGTGAACCTAAAAAATTCAAAGGATTTTAATTTTTAAAAATATAATCCATTGTGGGTACCTGTACAAAAAAAAAAATCACCTCGAAAATTCATTTTACTTGATAAGTAGACAGGTAAGTATAGGTAGGACTCTATAGTGTGGGTGATATCGCTAATTTTTCATACGGAATTTAGGCGTGTTTATAATTACAATTTATATTCTAATGTTGTTGATTAAAATATCTAATCTGATGTAAACTACTAAAAGCTAATATTAATTTTTACTCGGTGCACCATGACACATTAAAATTTAACATATCGTGGATGTACGAAACTTGTACTACGAGCTAACTAATCGATATCGTAGAATAATACAATTATTATACTCAAAATTTGATGTTGGTTTTAATTTATTGAAAATGTAGAAAAATACCAATACCTAATATATTTTTATTACACATTTTTATTCCGTCGTTCCGATTGATTACACACTGGACGATGTTTTCATTTTTAATTACAAGTAATTTAATATATTTAATAGAGGTATCAATGACAATGCTCATACATTCTTACATTTTATATTAAGTTAAGTTATTTTAGTAAGAACTGAAATTATTGATTATTAATAGATTCAAACAATTTTAGTTTGAAGTATTAGACTAAAGTATTTTAGACTTAAGTTTTTTCGATACTTACCGTAGATGAGACTTTAACGGTTTTATAATGTGGTCTATATAGCCGATTTGTATTAATTGTATTTTACTTTAATCATCGTAATGGCGTTACGATCAACCTTATGACATGTATTGTAACTCTTATCCCATTGTTAGTTTTGTATGGTCGGGTTTCTATAGGAAGAAGTAGTAATCTTTTCGTCTTCAAATTTGCACTTCTAAAAATTATTTTGCTACAGCCTTTTACTCAGTGAGTTATGATAGTAAGTAAAAATGCATAAAAAGTTTTAATTATTTTTTTTTTCCACAAAAGTTACCCATATAGTTACTTATATACCTGTACCTACAATCATTATTATGCGCTAGCAATAAATTAGTCGACATGGAGTAGAAAATTAATAGTTAGTCAAAGAAAGTATTGCGCACTTGGAAATACTATCGAGACAAAAATTGTTTATTCGGAAGAAAATATAACTAATATATATATTTAAAAATGATATTGAAATAACTAAAACGAAATAAGATAATTTATTTCAAGTGAAAAAAGAATAGATTAATCGAATAGAAAATTGTTTGGGATAAAAGTTGTGTACACACATATCAGCGCACAGAAAATATCATTGTTTTTCAATTTATTCGAACGCTTTTGAGCGCGACGTTATTTCCGATTTCCCGAAATCAATTTACCTTTTGAATACTTCGTTTTTGAGGAGTCGAATATAGAGAAATCATATACCACTGGTATAAAAATAAATTGTAGGTATCTATGTAATCAAAGTACTATCGTAAAGTCCACATCATTTTATGGATTTTGTTTTCATCAAACGTGGGTATTTGTTTATTTCAAGGCCAAAGAAATGTAAGCAGTATTGGTTTATAGTATTATACTTATAACTCACGGCTACGATTATTAATTTTTTAAAGCTTTTTTAACATTCACTTAATATATTGTCACTATAGAAATTATCATAACTCTTGTGAATAACAAAAAAAAAAAAATTGGCTATTCAGAAATATTGTGGCTATTGCAGTGGCTATCAGAAATAATAAACATTTTATAACTATAGACAGCGGATTGTGTGCAAACACGCACATAATATTATTATAATAACCATTATTATATAATTTCGATGAATTCGATAGTTTAAACGCCGTACGGCGATCGGACAAGTCGCTAGCCGTTGTCGTATACACATAGGTGGATCATTATACTATTGCAGATATTATTGTTGATGAGATGATATCGATTAATATCGATTGCACGCCTAAAATAATAGTCGACGTGTTATCTATGACTTGCCCCCCCCCATACTCTCAGCATCCTCCACTGAACGAGAGAGCACTTGAAGCTGCACCTGGTGATTGATATTGTGACAACTGTATTATAGTGGGTATTGGTGGTGATTGAGTTTTAAAATTGCATGAAATTTATTTTTTTGAAATATTTCATTCACATGAAAAATAAAAATATACCAAAAATTATAAAAAAAAAAAAAATCGAAAAAAAAGGTTTTTTCAAGTTCCAACCGTTTTAATTGGGGCGAGAGAAGAACATGTTTAAAATTAACCACGTCTATTGTATGAATACACAAATAATTGTTTATAATTATAGTGACTAGTGCAATGTATAGTCTCCATGGTTTTCTGAAGATGTCCTACACCACCGGCTACACCTAATCGGTAATGACCAGGGCTAGGATTTGTATGCAACAGCATGTTTTTTTTTCCGACTTCTGATTATTGATTGTGTCAGTAATGTCGTCCACGAATCACTTCATGATGAGATAAATGGTGGTGTTTTTATTTTGCATGTTTTTGCATATTTCGGATAAAATGCATATTAATGCATAATATAATATCGAATAAAATTAATATTATTGCATAATTCGATTATAAGAATGCGAAAAATGCATGTTTTATAGTATATTTCGTGATTAATATTTATAATTTAATATTAATATTTCGTATTTAATTCTAGCTCTGCTGATTAATAAGTATAATCCCACGTAGTAGTGTAGTACACACCGTTCAGCTGTCAGCGCATCATCGTTTATTAGACTATTGTGTACAATGATTGTGATTTTTATTTAAAAAATGCTGAGTGTCAAAAATGAAAGACGTGCCAAATTACGACAATTTGTTGTAGAATTTTCTAGCGATGTTTTTAAAACTGACGGTAAAGTACTGTATTGCATAATCTGTGATCAGCCGGTATACCTGTTACAAAACGATTTCAAATTCTTCAGCATTTAAATACAAATAAACACAAACATGTATGCATTGTATGCAATGTTATTATCGGTCTTCTTCACGACGGATATTATTCAGAGCCATGGCTATTAATGAGTGAGGAACTTTTTAAATGTAATTTCCAAACTTTTGGTAAATTATTTAACGATGCCGTGCAATTATTATGGCCGTCCGGAGTCAAGTATGAAAATGTTCTTTTGTTTGTAACCGACGCTGCACCGTATACGGTGAAGGCAGCAGCTGACTCTTTAACTGTGCTATTTCCGAATCTGATACATTTAACATGACGTTTAATGCCAATGTTTATTCATTTTCGACAATTTAAAAAAAATATGTGGTCGTAGCACACGTGTGACACACGTAGTGAGTGTGAATTATAAATTTTATTTCTAAATTATTTTATTTTATTTATCAATTATATTATTTTATTATTTTTGTGTTTATCTTATAAAAATTAAAATGCATATTTTTCCATATTTTGGTAAATAAAATGCATTTAATTTTACAATTTTTTATTGCATACAAATCCAAGAACTGGTAATCACTAATCAACATTAATCTACACTTACCAATACATTTGTGAATTATTATTTATTAATTTATTATCATTATATTATTAATTCTCATTGCAATACAATATTTCTTTTTTTTCTCAAAACGTTCAAAATAATATTGTTCATCTCCAAACAAATACAGATATGAAATAATACAATAATACTTAATTTACTACCGGGCACCTTAGGTCCTTAGGTTTCTTTTACAAAATAAGATATGAGTAATAACTAATAAATACTAATATAGTAATATCATCTAAGTTTCTTCTGCATATTATGTAAAAAAAAAATATTTCACGAGTATTGAAATTTTTAATTTTGAAATATTTCACATGAAGTATTTTAAATTTAAAACTCTAATTGGTGATACTTTAGTAGGTTTTGGTGACATTGGTTTCTTATTTTTTTTTACCAATGTTTATTTTTCACCGAAAAACATATTTTTTTATTTAATCGTTGGCATGTA
This sequence comes from Neotoxoptera formosana, assembly GCA_022818045.1. NCBI lineage: Eukaryota > Metazoa > Arthropoda > Insecta > Hemiptera > Aphididae > Neotoxoptera > Neotoxoptera formosana. The sequence goes on along the minus strand of CM040633.1, from coordinate 2,524,262 downwards.
TACTTACTACTTTTTTATACATTCTCGAACACATAATAAATAAATCACAATTATTAGACAATCGAGTGTTTTGTTTCTTCGTTTTGATATTTCAGTCTTCTATGTTACATACAATGAAGTTTTTTACTGCGTACGGTCCATACATAACAAACATCGTAATACACATTCAATAGTTTCTACACGTAGTCTTAAATGTTAATATTTTCTAGTTAAAACATTGTAAGGTTTTAAATAATTGCAAATTTATTAAAATAACTATAACTCGTCCTGAAATATTTTTTTTTACTTAAATTATATTGAAATATGACTACTGCAATTACATAATAATTTTAAAGTTTTTGACTGCCTTCAAAAAAAGTTAACCAAAAACAAAAGCAGCTCTCCGAAACTCGCGTAACTCTTTTGCACTCGTTTCACTTGAAATCTAAAAAGTACCTAGTATCATCATCATTCACCAACCGCAGTAAATTACAAAAGTTGTAATAATATAGTAATTACAAAATCACTGAACTGGAGTACTACTTCGCTTAAATTAATTAAAAGTTTGAAAATCAGACGTTAGACAATATTCGAAAATAACCATTAAAATTGTTAATATTATAATCATAATACAATTAATATTTTGTTCATAGCAGCGAGTATGGGATTCTATGGCGGATTTACAATAAATTGTTTTAATTTTTAGGTATCAAAACTCGAAGTTATTTTGAACTGTCTTATAGAGTTCCGTAAAAATTAGTTTTTTAAACGGAATGTGTATTGTTTCCAAATCGAGCAAAATGTGTTCAACAAAGAGTGCAGCGATCTGTCTATTATTTATATTTCATATTATATACTTTTAGAATTTACAGAATGTACGTATATTTTGTTTGATTTGAATTTTATATTTTACGAAATCTTAAACATAAGCCAACCTCATTAGAACTATTATATTTTATAATCACGTTAATAATATTAATATAACGACAAAATGAATTCTTTTTTTCTCCCGTTTGTTGCTGTATAATTATTAATTGGGAGTTATGTAACGTTCGTGCCAGAAAAAAAATGTACTCTTGATCATTATTGTATTCGATAATAATATTAATGACGAAATCAATCTTAAAATAATTTCAGATGTTTTCTACGGACATAATAATAATATGTTAGTCGTGTTTATCATCTAGACCACGCTCACGCCTCACACTCGCCAAAGTCGAAATATTATATCAAACTTATGTGGTGAGATGGCGTTTGCTCGGCGGCATACGCATATCAGCTGGCATTGTTCGGTTATCTCTGGTTAAATTCTCCGACCGTGCCGAATAAATAACGATCTGTACGTCTTCGACGAAGCTATCACCGAGAGAGTCCATAATATTTGGGTCATAGCGAGACCATAATACAATCAGTCGAACGGGCGACAGGTAGGTACCTAAGTATAAAATATCAAAGAAACTATAATAAATCGTAATAATTTTACCTATATGCAGTAAAAAGAGCTTCACGCCCAAAGTTCTAAACTATAATTTAGTCCAACTACCGAATGTGATATTTATATGCTTATTTGTGTTCAAAATACCCGCAGTAGGCGAAAATAGAAAAAAATTATAATTAACTAAGTAAATAATTTTTTTCAATCAATTGTCTTATTCGAAAGCAATGTTATCTGAATTACCATTTGAACTTTTAAATGAACAATCCTATACATATATATGGGCATTATTTAAGCCTCAATTCTTACTGTAACAGCAAAAGGAAAAATCTCATTTATTCCGAGAATTCCCACGAATCCCACTGACTTGCCATTTTCATTCGAACGGTGTTTCGATCCCCCGTTAAAGTTTCTTTTGCGATTACAAAGCTCAAGGTCGAACATTTAGGTACGTTGGCGTAGATCTTCGTTCAGAGAGCTTTTCACGTGGACGATTATACGTGGGATTTTCTCGAACTTCGGGAACTCGAATCATCTAATGATTTTGATTTCAACAAAAAAACGTTTTATACTCGGAAGTTTTATAAAATTCTTTATAAACAACAGATATTTATCATTAATACCGCTAGAAACATTTCAATACGTATTCATTAACCGTTTTTTATATTTACTTGCCGATCACATTAAACGATAACATTTGAATAAAAAATTCTACATAATGCCATCGTCCGAGGGCAAAATAAGCAACCAATCACGGACGAAGACCGTTGACAGGTCGGCTAGTAAGTAGTAAGTTATAAATGCATAATATTATTATATACGTAGAAATGATGAACATTACATAACTTAATAAACAAACGTATATTTATCATAAGGTATTCGATGAGAATATCCTTCAAATAATATTATTGTGACACTGGTTTTTAATCGAAATTATTTTATACCAGTTAGGTAGCCTTTAAAAAAATATATTAAATAATATTTCAGTTCTAGTGAATACATTATTATAGAGTGTATTTTAACGATTGTCTCATTCAATAACTTTTGTTTTCATTTTAGATTCTGAGCGGAATGTATTGATTTCACTAACAAAGATGTTTTTTTTTTTTTTGTGTCTGTAAACACGAAAAGTGGTAGAACAATTGCTTCAATTTTCAATTTGAAGGGTCGTTTCTGATAGAAAATTGAATCTATTTGGTACTTTCAAGAGATAAAGTTGTCATCAAAAACTAAAACACAAAAAAAGATAAAAAAAAAACTGGAATTTTTACAAAAAAACAAATTTTCGACGGAGTAGGTTTTGTTTTTTTCTTGTCATCAAAAAATAAATTAATATAGATAGGTACTTGAAAATTTCACTAAATATTTATACTATAACTTTCTATTCACGATAATATTTTGACGCTTTTTAACTTATTTATAGACATTTGACATTTTCGATTTTTTTTCTTCTATAAATGTCAATAATTATATTTCGCTTGGGTAAAAAAAGTTTGAAAAATGAATACGAGGTTTTTCACAAGTCGTTAAAATACCTATTGAAAAATATCGAAAAATTAAACTCACAATTATTATTTTTCTACGTTTTAAATTTGTACGGAATTCGATGTTTAAAGAATTGTTTTTCGTATGCATTGATTGAATGAAACTTTAAGACATCAATAGTTGACAGTGACCTACCCTGAAATGAGGAGGTTTACTCGACTCCTACCACTCTACAGCAGAGCGGTTGACTAAATTTCCTTTTTTTTTTATTAATATATTGTTTCCGTCGTTGATTAGAGAAAAAAAATAGCTATTATAATTGGATATCAATATTTAGAACTGTGTTTTATACTCCGTTTGCAAAACAACCGACAAAACAAAACGGGTTTGCACAAAAATCTGTGCAGTTTACATCGTTTGACCGCGGAGTTCGAGAAAGGGTAAATTCGCGGGCATTTAACTCATCCCGGGCAACGCCGTGCAGGGTCGGCCAATATAACATTATTATATCAAAAAAATAAAAAACAATATTAAATAAGGTAACGAAAACGGGGGGGGGCAAGGTGGGCATTTGCCCCTGTCTCTGATTGTACGAAATCATTCCAATTGTTGCGGGCCGCCGACGGTTGTTGGTGAAATAACACGATTGTAATTATTTTAATTTTTAGAAAATATAACCATTATGTAAGCACTGGCAAAATTTTTTCACCATATTAATTATTAATGTTTATAGTTTTTTACCTCGATTATATAGAAGCGGATACTACCTATAATCTTGAAATTCTATAAACAATAATATGATATCACTTTTTTATTTTTAAAAATGTTCCATTTTTCAATAAGGTTTAGCAGTTGTGTTTCATATTGTAATCGTTCGACACTTCTAGGAAAATATAAAATGTCACCACTGAGGTAGGTACCATAATATTGTATTATTTAGCTCTACGTCTGTTTTCCTATTAAAGCAGGCTACTTTTGCTGCATTATACGCTTATAAAAATAGTAATGTAAGATATGGAAATCGTATCGAGATAAGAATATAAGTGTAAGTTATTTTGGGAGCGATGCGTTCTGTGTTTTTTTCCTGTTAAAAATTGAAACGACGTCTCACTGCTACTGGTTCGAAATGTAACTTCGCACCAGCTGATTGGCTATAGTTTGCCAAGACGATTTCGGTCGGGCAATTTGGTGTACGATTTTGACGATCCAAACCGATAATCAGCTATTGCAGGGGTCTCCAAACTACGGCCCGCGAACAAGTTTTAACCGGCCCGCAGCACCCATAGGGCGGTAAATAAAATAGAGATATCTAAAGATATATTATGTAATTTAAAAAGTCGTTATCGCTGGCACGCATCATAATGTATGAGCTGAACGCGACGGCAAACGCGTTGGCCTTTCACGAAAAATCCGAAAAACATCAATATCATACTTCTCATTAAAAAAAAAAATTATTAAAATTACAATGTATTATTTAAATTTATACCAATTTTATTTAAGTATATTGTAGACAATATTTTATAAAAAGGTTTAAAGTAAATTTATATTTGTACACCTATATTTTCAAAAAAATTAAAAATTATGTGTTAATAAACGTTTGGCCCTCTAAGAGCATCTGATATTTTTTGTGGCCCTCGAATAAAAAAGTTTGGAGACCCCTGAGCTATTGTATACAAATATATGTGAAGAGTAGATAATATCTCAAATTTGTTTTGAATGTTTATCTTGAGATATTATAATTTCATAGGGTTTGTTTACTGATTTTAAAACAACAAAGAAATGTATTAAAAATTAAAAATATGAAACGAAAAATAATAAAACAATAACATATTGTTTTTAAATACAGAATTAATGTTGTTATAATTTTGTTGAAAGACTGCAAAAATAAACGAATAATTTAGTTAAAACGAATTTACTTCAAAGTTTATTTGAAATAACAATAAAATGATAAGTAAATGAACCAAATTTAGAAATTTTAAGATTTTAAATAATATTTAGAAAAAAAATACAATTTTAACTATATTTTAATAAATTTACATAACTAATAAAGTACATTAAAATATAAATTTCACACTATATGATGTATCTTAAGCTTAAATGCTCATTATAATATAATAACCCATTATGTTATAACTCGTGTTATTATACTGTAGTATGCAGCTTAATGAATTATGAACCTATTATAAATATGTAATAATAACAGTGATAGTTCTACGTCATAATAGTATTTAGTAATTACCTAAAGTTACCTGAATTTGTATGAGGTATGATTAATTATTATTATTGCAAAAAGGGTATTTTCTAGTATTTTTAAAATAAGTTTAATTGTATAAAATATTTTAATTTAAGTTCGCGGTAAAACAAGATAGTTGTCTTTGTCTATCGGCTCAACGGCGATGAATATATTATTTTTTCTGCATAAAAATACTTTTTACGATCTTTCATTTTTTTTTTTTTTTTAACATTGTATACTTACTCAATAAATCATACCTTTTATGAAGATTGAATTCAGCACTGCTGAAAATCTAAAATAACCTCTGAATTTATCACAGAATACCTACTATTAATATGGTTTTGTAATTTAAAGAATATTTAAATAACTATGATTACTTCTATCCGTGTTATGACGTTTAAACATATATAATATGAAGGTTTTTTTAACTTTTAAGAAGTATGAATTATTTTTTTATCGTTTGATTTATAATGTATGTGTTGGAAATTAAGAAATGAAAATTTAATAAGATCGCTGTCCTCGTTGTGTATTCTTTATCTCCATAAATATCCTCGAAATCTCGCACGTTATTTTCTGTATTATTTAAAACGATAAAATAAATTGTGACTTGTGCGTCACGAAATCAATTTTGTTCGGAATAAATATTTGAATTTTAAATAAATAAACGTGTACTTCAATTTTAAATTTAAAAAACGTTTTACGTCCCGTTCCGTCGGCGCTGGTAACCTTTTTAAGACACACTATTCATAATATAGTCTCGCGTCAGATTTATTTTTCATTTAAAGTGTCGTCCACGAACCATCAGCTGGTATTATTGGTGGCGGCGGCGGCGGTGTACATTAAAACATGGAGGGCGAAACAGTTCAAAGATCTCATCGACGATATTTTGTCGATTTAATGAAAAACATTATTAGACAAATATACGCCCGCGATTCGGTCGGAAAAGAGCACCGACGCGTGCCGTGCTGCTCGCGTATCGAATATAATAATATAATAATAATGTAACGGTGTCGAGAAAGGGGTAGTTCGGCTGCGGCGGGTGCGATGTCGGGGCAGTAGTCGTCGTCGTCGTCGCCGCCGACACGAGTTTGGATTTTATTCTTATCGCGCGGAGAACTAACCGAAATATAAGCACCCAGATGGTACGCGAGTCGGACGAGGGGTCGGGGGTCGTCGGGGGTTGGAGGGGGTGGTTTCGGGGATGCCGAGACACCGAGTGAAAGGGACGACGACCAGTCAAACAAGTGCGACTGTATAAAATATACGGATTTCGTTTTTTTTTTTTTTATCGATACGCATAATATTATAATATAGCTACAACACAGCTACAGTAGTTGTCGTCGAGCAGTATAGAATAATCGGTGTTTGGATAATCGTCGTGACAATTTTTTGTGCACGACGTTAAAAAAAAAAAATGAACTAAAATATTATAATAATATATTATATTAGCATTATTATGCATTTCACATCGATATTGACGACGAAAACGTCATCGCGAATTCGGAACATACCTAAATAGTTTTCGTGTGCCGTATTACGATATTATAATATTTGTTGAATTTTTTTTTTTTTGCCGTAAAAGACATGCGCCGGATGCAAACGTTTTGGCGTCCGAACCGCGACAGATTTTGAATTTAGTTCGCCGTCTGCTGTCCCGCGGTTAAGCACGCGTATCGCGGTCGTCGTGTCCGCAGCCGTCTCGCGAGTTATTTCCCCGTTTCGCGCGCGCTCTCGTCGTTTTTGTCATTTCGATTTTAATAATATAATATTATCCACCCAAACAATATAAATGGCTTGAACGTAAATTTTTTTTTTTGCGCTCGGTTTGTGCACAAACGCTCCTTGGAATCGTCTCCGCGGGATTACGTACTACATAGTAGTTGCCGAGGTAAGGATATTTTTATATTTCCCCAGTGTTCGATAATAATCGTAAATATAAATGTCGAGCCTTAGAGTTAATGCATGCGTTAGTGTTGCGTTAAACGTATATTATAATATATATTATGGTATGCTGTTTGGCAGTATTGCTAATGTACAAAAAGCATCGATATTATTATTTGGTGTCCGTTCAAAAATTAAACGTCGATTACAAGTGGGTGGGTATATTATTTAATTTAAACTGTAATAGTAGTGTTAAATTTTTTTCAAATAAACCGACGGACGTCTCAGGTGTATAATAACTAAACGTATTACAATATTTAAAATAATTAAACTTGTAGTTTTGTAAATATTGTGTAGAATTTTATATTTTTGTGCCACATTTTGAAGTATTTTGAGGTGGTTGTTTCTGGTTATAAAATTTGCTCTAGTAGCACTTTGGCTGGGGGTGAGTAAATTCCCAAATAGTGGATTTTTGACAAAATGTGAATGACTAGGCGTAGAGCCTACTATTGCGATATTTACCAACAATTCGGATTAGACAGCGAAAATTTTTTTTTTTTTTTGGAGGGCGTCGGGTCAATAATTTCTTATCCGAAATTACATTTGGTACATACTATTGATATTGGAGAGGTGTGAGTGGCATTTGTTGAAAAACATAACATATAAAGGAAGAAAGGTGATGTCTGCTTAAACTCCACCTCAAACAAGCGCGATGATATTAGCATTTAATAGAAATTATAAACATAGTTGAAAAAAAAATATTTTTGCTCTATTTGCAATATTATGTACATTTGACATTTTTTACTTTTAATTCGATTGAGGTACGGTACAATTTTTCATGAGCTTTTAAAGTTAACCTTTTTACAATAGTAATTACGTAAGTACCACTAATTATTATTATTTAAATTATTTCGATCGAAGAAATTTCTCAATAATTATTATTTATTTATTTATCTATCGATGAGACTAAAAAAATAATTAGACTCGTTTCAAATATTAGGTTTGCTAAACTCGTGCAAACATAATTATTTGGGATCAAAGGTTGAATGTTGACATATCATTATCATTTTACTTCTTTGGGTTCTGATTGGTATTCAATTCCTATAATACATTTCGAAACAATGAAAAATCATCACGATCGTTCGTTCAAACGATTTCTGTTGAGATATTTGGTCCTAAAAACTTTTCAAGTAGGTAAAAATAATTTGTATTACATTCATCTTAATTGCTGGTATACTGTTTTATAGCTTGACGATGACCAAGAAACACAATAACAAAAAATAACAAAGCATAACACAACCATAACATTAATTGAATGCTTTGTGTATTACATTTAAATAAATATATTATGCTGTTTGGTAGGTAATTCAAATGTATTCTTAAAAAAAAAATGTTTTTTTAGCTAATATATTATTAAAATATATTATACTTATTTTTATCAAACTAAAAGTACACTTAAATTAATACGGTGCAGTTCTATTACCTATGCTAATGTAACAAATATTGTTATGGAATTTGAACTTTTAATATTAAACATACATAACAATTAAACAATTTGGCTAAATATTCAAAGTTTAAAAATATTAAAACTAAAATGTGCCGTATTGTGAACTTTTGTAAAACAATGTACAGTATAAACATTTTGAGCACATTTGTTCTTTTTTCTTTTAATTAGGGCATTTTAGAAATTCTTAAGCAACGTCGGTTTTGACAAAATCAATTTTGTTTTTTTTGTTGTCATTCAAAAATGAATAACTGAAAATACATGACATTTTGACAAACTATTTTATAGTGGTCTTTTATAGACATGATACATTTAAAAAAAATGATCTGTTGATCTTTTGTGTAAATAACAGACATTATACATTTTTAAAGCTTTTTAGTTTTTTTTTTGAATATTAATTATGTATGATACAATTATGTTTGTTTATGAGTAAAAGAGCTTGAACATTTAACAGAAGATTCCATCGATTTTTTTTTGACTGAAAATTAAAAACGATGTTAAACATCATTTAGTGGTTGAAGTTATAATGTTGATGATATTGGATATTTAAACATAATAATACCTATGGCAAATGATTGTTGCAAATGAAGTTTTGTTATTTTTGTAATATTTAATTTTTAATTTTTTTTACATCCCACTATAACCCAAACTATCATTTTCCATACTTTTATTGTAATTATAATTACGCGTCCATAATTAGGAACTATTTTGAAGCATTTGAAATATTCTAATTTTTTTTCCATCATTGTTGATAAAAATGTTATGTTCAGTCAAAATACTTGAAAATGTAATATTAGATACCTCTTAAGTTTTTCTTAGACACCTTATAGTATACCCGAAAAATAAAATATAACTCAAATTTAGACAAAATCTAAAGTTTAAAGAAAAATAACAACCTTGCTGTAGTTTAAAAATAATATTCTGAGGGACTTGAAGCTTTTTGCTTCTAAGTATATGTATATTATTATTATCAACACTATCTATCCACATCAAAATTTTCCAAATATTTAGCACAATTAAACATTTTTTTTTTAACCACTCATTCTTACTACTCTATAAGTTTAACAGAATGTCGTTTTTACGTCGTTAAATACAATAATAATTATTGTACAATTTAATATTCGAATGGTTTTGATAGAAAATAGATTACTAATAGCAACATAATTAATATTATATCATGAAAATATATCTTAGGGAATGTAAGCTGAAAAACCGTCTCCGCTTGGAATCGTTTTTCACTTTTTCGTATTCAATGTTTCGTCGTCGAATTAATCGAATTCGTATTTAACGCATCCATTACAGTAGAATTTTCTGCGAAGAGGCATACTCGACGTACAGCAGAGCGACTTAATTTTTTTATTTTAAATGTTTATGGAATCTGACTAAAATAGATATCGTGAGATAGTAATATAGTGGTCGGTGTGATATTCAAGTGAGTTGATTAAAACTGGAGAGATCAAAGGTCAATCGTTCAACTAGAAAGTTCAACCACGACCTCCAAAATGTTACTTTTTGATGAGCTGAACCTAACCTAACCTCCCCCCCCATTTTCTATTACACGAACGCAGCACACACACATACACCTCCTCACCCTCACCCACACACACACACACACATACACATTTAATCGCAAAAACTAAATTTACAACTTTAGCAAAAATATAATATCTTGTACAAAATTAAATGCAACAAAATATATTTCTTTTTTTTATATCTAATATCGTTATTGCCATCACATGACCATAAAATGTTTTATGTGCCACAATAACAATGGTAACTTTAAATTAGAAAACAATTATATTTTTCTTGGTCGACAAAAAGTCACAAAAGTCACTGACACTGCACAAAAGTCATCTTCTTTGTTCACAATACGATTTAATAATATATATTCATACATATATATGATTCTCTGTATGGAACTTTTTAAACTTTTTATTACTTTAAAATGTTTTTTTCCAAAAATATCGCACATCATTATTAAACTGATAGCTTTAAGTCTAAAAACGCAAAGGTCTGAAAATATTGTTTACGTAATACGCAGTCAACCACAAAGTTTTGTATTTTCAATTTTATTTTTATTAGAGCAGTTTGCATACGCGAGTCTCCAAAAGTTAAATTTTTATTGACATATTTCATTTTTTATCGTACCTACTATACGTCTTATATACTTATATTAGATCGTTCAACGCGTTTGAAAATTATAGAACATTTTAAATTCAAATTTTTGTTTTAAATTATTTCAAAAATTCAAAATAGATATTGTGTTGAGTTTATTTTAGCTAATATTTTATTTTATTTTAAATTAAAATCTGGGAAAGTCACTCTGCTGTATAGTAGATTTTTTGAGAATAATCATTATCATGGAACGAAACTCTATTGAACGGTTTCAATTTGAATTCAATATCAAACTATTGCTGTAGCTACCTATTATACTTATATGAAAAAAAACGATTCTGAGACGGCGTGTCAACAGCCTCTGCTTCTAAGAATATTTTATAATATATAATTTTAAAGGTTAACAAAAAAAAAAAAATGTATTTCCTATTAGTAATACCTGGTAAGATAACTGGTTGAATTTCTTTTTCGACAAACCTATCAAACATTATCGATATCGCGTAAACATTCCCGTTATTCCGTCGTTTTTTCGTAGTTTTCCCGAATAATTTTTTTTAAGTACTATGTATATTCTTTACATTTTATCCTCGTACAAGTGTCACATCTAGAATCAATACGTTACCGAAAACCACTCTCGAAATCGTGTGGGCGCTGAAGTATTTTTTACCGAAAAACGTATGACGGGTACAACACACACACACACACACTCGTTGTCAAACACCAATGCGTTCATCGCTCCTCCGGAATATATAAATAATGAATATTTAATTTAACGCAAAGAATAACAGAGTAAAATATTTACACAGGTATGGGGTAGTAGGTGGTACCGGCACCTACCTGTATAATAAAATATGCACATAAGGTTTTCGTTTTTCTTAAAATTAAGATGAAATATTGAAGCGATTAAAATGATTAGGTGACGAAAAAGATAAAAACTTTTTTTATATACTGTTATAAAAATAACTCAGTATGAAAAACGAATTTCTCGTTTTCGTCCCGACATAAAGTTCTTCGGGTTCCCCGCCCGCTCCTTCGTCGTCCTTCAGAAAAAAAGTATGCTCTTTCAAATCCTTGTTAGGTCGTAAGTTTTTGTCTAGAAAAAACCGTACGACTATTATATAATGACACTTCAGGCGAAATACATATTAAATTACCGCGGTACCGTCTCGAATGAATAATCCAGGATCCCTCTCGTTTGTTTAAACTCAGACGACTGTACACACACACACACACAATTATGACGCGACTTAGTTTGTTTATTGACACGCCGACTCACCTTAAATTAACATACTTCGTGTTAACAATTAAAACGTAATATAAAACACATATTATAATACACGACGATTGTACCATGCGAATTCAGAACACTCGTAGCCGCCCTGTCAAAGGGTTTTCGAAACGTTCCGACCGGAGCCGAGATAATTATACGAGCTTATTTCAATTATTATAATAATATAATATTATATAGTACCGTCGACATAGTGTCGTTTAATATACGCTGCAAAGAAATTATTAAAATTGAAGCGTATGACGAGTGGTTGTTTTGATATTTTGGTATGATATCAGAATCAGTGCCATAAATACGCACTTTTCACATTAATAGGAATAAATTATATATTTTTTTTTTTTTTTACTATTGTTTATTTTACCGAATAAATCAAATATTTAATATAATAATATTTAATAATATTCAGTGTTGGGTAAGTTACTTTTTTGAAACGTAATTAAGTTACTCTACTCGTTACTCAAATAAAATTGTAATGATCTTACTTTACTTTTCAAATAGAAAAATAAGTAAGTTACTTTCTCGTTACAAAAAAAAAAAAAATATATGTTTTTAAATTTTTTAACAATTTTCATTCTATGAACAGCGGAACTAGAAATACATTACCTATAGTAAAAATGTATGATTTGAAAAATGTTGTACAAAATATAAATGTACAGGCAATACACAAATACATAACAATATTGATTACTTATAAGTTATAAACTTATAAATATTAAACATAGTACTAATTAATTGCATCTAAGTATCAATAGTTAGTCATTAAGTGTTATAGGTAAGTATATTATTATGTCACAACTCACAACATCAACATTTGTTGATACAGTCAACTCGCGATATAGCGAATTTCAAAAGACCGAGAATAAAAGTTTTAAACCTAACCTGTTCTCATATATTTTTACTGAATTGTGGCTAGTTAAAATGCGAGTATACCTATTACCTAATGAGTAATGACTAATACGCGTTATAGACAATATTATAATATTTTTAAAGTTGTTTTTTTAAATTCGTAATATTATTGATTGTCTATCTATGTCTATCTTGTTATTTATAACCAATGGTAATAGATACTAAATAATTTGAAACTGTAACCCGTTATATACCGTATACATTACTTATAAAAAGTAATTTCCATTACATTTTCGTTACTTGGCAATAATTCTAACGAAATTACGTAACGCGTTACAAACAAAGTAACGGCGTTACAGTAACGCGTTACTTTCGTTACGTTACTACCCAACACTGATAATATCATAATTGATAAGACACAATACCGTGGCTGGGCGTGGCGCCGGTCGTACGCTCAACTGCGGAAACGCTCTGAGTGTACGTACCGACCGGTGTTGCTAGCTGCCGGATGGGTGACCACCCGGGTTTTTAGCGACAAATCCACTTGCCATACATAATATACAAAAACGTGTTCTAACCAACCGCTCCACACCCCACGCTAATAAAACCCACCAAAAAACACCTACAAACAGGTAACGGCCATAGTTGCCGGGCTTAAGATCAATAAAAAAAAAAGGATACAATACCCTGACGCTTCAGCTTTTTTCCGTTTGATACGAGATGGAATATAAATATTATGTTCAATAACCTTTGCGTGTATTTCAGCCGTGATTTCGACAAACGGGATGGTAAAAAAAAATTGAGGTACACGATAAGAGAGCAAAACAAGACGTTTCAAAACCTACACGGATATTATTGTTATTACAATCGTACCTACTTATGTTTAATTCGAGATCCAGGGTAATATGTCTTTACACATAATAATATAATATTATAGTTCTATATTATGTAGAAAAAATAATGTATATTATAATCATGGTTTATTTTTGTGAGCGTTTTATAAATTTATTCTTAATTAAAAAGAAAAAAAAACGAACAAGTGGGTACTGCGTTCTGCTGTACAATAGCTGGTGTCGAGTGGGTCACGCTGTACGGGATGTGTTAATTTCAAATTCAATACCGAAATGGGTTTGCACGAACAATTATTATTATTCCGAGTGGAGACGGCGTGTCAGCTTAGGATTTTTTTTATTTTATTGCTAATAGTATAATATAATACGTAGGCTAAATTTATTTTTGCACGAAACAATGCGCTTGCAGCATTATCAGTGATTTTTTGGTTGTAATTTGAACAACTATTTATGAGAAAATATCTTGTATTACATTTGCAAGTGTTAGCAGCTATAAAACATATTGAACATATTTTTAACTGTAAAATAATTTTCAAATTTTCTTAATGAATTTTGTCAAAGTTTAAACTTTAAATACTTATAAAAAAAAAAATCGTGCCCGTGCATCTTAAAATATTTTTTAATAACTAAAACAAACCTCAGAGGACTCTTGTATCACATTTTTAAGCTATTTGACTGAACGAATAATATTTATATCGACATTTATAGAAAAAAAAAACCAAAGTTACCAAACAATTATTACTATATTAGTAATAATAACGTATTTTTAATGTTTTTTTCAAAATTATTTTGAAAACCACTGAGAATTTTCAACGTTGATCCCCCCAGTGTACCGAACGGATACGATTTTCTACCAGAAACCTCCGTCAAAGTCGCAAAATCAATGCCATTTATAACTACGCTCAGAATCGAATAAAAAAAAACCATAAATATTTTGTAAATAATAAACTGTAGTGGAATAAGACAAAAATACGATTGTAAACGGTTGTACCGGTCGTATTTATTCGATATAATTGTTGTCGTAATTATTATTATAATACGCGGTAAGAAATAAGTAAAAGTTGCCGCGTGTGCAGCTAGAAGGATCCTTTGGTAAAGGGAAAATGCCACGACGACCTCTGCTTAATAGATACGACCATATATGATAATGTGCCACACATATGATGATGGTGATGATGATGATGTTAAACAGCGTAGTGAATTCACGTGTGTACACACAATATAATATTATAATAATATTAATATTATGATATCGTCGTGACGGACTACGGGCGAGCATAATGTATCGTGTTTACGCGTCCTGCAGGACGTGTCGTCCAAGGTCGTTTGGCGGTTTTATTTTATTATTCTAAAGGGTGTGCGCACCTCGTGTAAGATTATACTATTCTAATACAATATTATAAATTACACATAATAATGTGTGTCTTATATATAAACTATTATTGTGTACAACATTATGTTAACGCTGCGCGAATACTACGATGGTTTTAATTCCTTCTTACCTCGCTCGTATATTATTATAATAATAATATAGTCGGTAGATATTGTTAAATATTATAATAACAATCGATGGAGGTAGATTCGTCTTAGCGGGGTGGAGTTCAACGTTCGGCGTCGCTGCGATATTTTACGTCCCGATTCGATGATTTTATTTAGACGAACGACGACGTACCGTTAAAGTGTTGACGTCATGGTCGTGCATACGGTGGGGGGGGGGAGTCCGGGTGTGCCCCTGACATTTAATTGGGGCCCTGAAAAGTCCTATAGCATATATACATACGTATACGGGGCTATTATAGTTTATTAAAATATATGTATTATGTACACGTCTTGTTAAGAGTGGACTTAATTTAAGAAAAGGTCCCAAAAATATTGTAGGCACCCACCGAAATGCAGGTCTGCGCACTCCTATGGTTGACGTACTACGTCACTATTAGAAAGCCTATAAAATATAAAGAAATAATAATATAAATTATTATAATAATTATATGATTTTCACGTAGTATAATATTGTTGTACGCGAGATTGAGGTAGGTCGAACACCAGGTCAATGCGCGTGTCAGAAATGTAGGGTTTTAAGATTCCATGAAATTTATTTTATTGAAATATTTCATGAAACTTTCGTGTAATATTTCATTGGCATAAAAAATAAAAATATCGTATATACCAAAGTTATAAAAAAAAAAAAATAGAAAAAAAGGTTTTTTTCAAGTTACACGCGTAAAATTAGGGTGAGAGAAGAACATGTTTAAAAATATTACCTATATCGTATATTGTATGAGTACACAAATTGTTTATTACAGTGACTAGTGCAATAGTGTCCATGGCCTGGACCGGCTAGACTTAATCAGCAATCACTAATCAATAATCATATACTTATCAACGCATTTGTGAATTATTATTTATATTGATTTATTGTCATTTTATTAATTCACATTACAATACAATTATTTCTCTATTATGTATTTTTCTCAAAACGTCCAAAAAAATATTATTCATCTCCAAACGAATACGGATATGAAATAATACAATAATAGTTAATTTACTACCAGGTACTTTAGGTTTCTTTTACAATATAATATATGACTATATATGAGTAATAACTAATAGATACTAATATAGTAATAATATCATCTACGTTCCTACTGCATAATATGTAAAAAACAAATATTTTTCTCTATTTCACGAGGAGTGAAATTTTGAATTTTGAAATAATTCAGATTTAAAACCCTAATCAGTATGCTATGTAATCGATACTCTCGGGAATTATTATTTTAATGTATGATGGGGTCGGTTAAATCTATCCGATAACAGCCGAGGTGAAGACTTTATTCGCGTTTTCGTCGAGGAAATATTATACTTTATACCACTCTGGACACTAGAACGCATCAGACTATCATCAGAGTTTATGGAAAGCGGTTAAAGTAAATGACGCCACCTTGTTCGGGCGTACCTGCCGGCTGAAAAACATATGCATCCGAACAATCAGATATAATAATATTAGGCTCCGAGTTAGTTTTATAACAACACTATACGGTTATTTCATACAATATTATTTAACTATGGTAAATCGTAATGTATATTATAATAATATAACACTGAGCTAAACTATCCGAACTCTGAATCGGTACCTATACTAGAATATTGTGTTATCAGAGTTGTTACCACGGTACCAGGCCACCTCGTCCATAGGTACCGATCGACGAACAAATACGACACTCAGATGCGATCGCAGATACCACTGCTAAATTAGCCCACACGATAACAATAATATTACTATGCTAATATTATTATTATTTTGCTGAAAATATGATCAATTTAAATAATAATGTTACGAAATAACTAAGCTATAAAATTATGTTTGAAACGACGCCTAAATAATATTATGCTAATAATGAATTATAGACGATAGTCGGATTTTAGAGCTTAAAAATAAAAGCGTATTATAATAGTGTTGTTGGGCTGACGAGGGAATAAAAAGGGAATAAAAAATAACAAGTGTATTCGGTTAATATTATTGTACGAGAAGTGTTAATTCCGTGCCCGTACGCCACCGGGACGTTCGAATAATCCCATTAAACAATATAATATTATAATAAAATATTGTACAAAAGTGTGAACGAGCGGCGGGCCAGTGTCTACTAATTTGCAAAAATAAATCGCGATTTGAGGGTGATGGCGAGGGGCGTACGATGACGCGTCTTGCGATTTTACCCGAGAGACAATAATAATAATATTATACTCGAGAGTTTTGTATCCGTTTAACCCCCGAACAGGATAATAATAATATCGTAGTGCGTTATCCCATCTGTACTTTGGACGAGTCCTGCTATATCGGTCGAACGAAACTTTGAGGAAAAGCCGTGCACTATCGCGTGTCTAATGCGTCTACGTATGACTACGGCGTTCCCGTCGTAAACTTTGGCAGTCGTAGAGCAGGCTGACGGCGTGTTTAAGGGTGGGGGTAGATTTGGGTGGTGTCGCATCCTCCGTTTTTTTTTTTTTAACTTCAAACCACATTTATGTACTGATTTAACTACAAATATTATAGTTTTATATTTATTTATAGGTACTCTAGTGTATAATATTTGTAGAAATAATACATAAAGACCCGAATCCACCCCCGATGACAGTTGTACACCATCAATTAAGACAATATTAGTTATTTTCGTTTACCCATCAAATAGGATAATAATATCGTAGTGCGTTATCCCATCTACACTTTGGACGAGTCCTGCTATATCGGTCGAACGAAACTTTGAGGAAAAGCCGCGAACTATCGCGTGTCTAATGCGTCTACGTGTGAGTATGGCGTTTCCGTCGTAAACTTTGGCAGTCGTAGAGCATGCCGACGGCGTGTTTAAGGGTGGGGGTAGATTTGGGCGGTGTCGCATCTTCCGTTTTTTTTTTTTTTTAACTTCAAACCACATTTATGTACTGATTTAACTACAAATATTATAGTTTTATATTTATTTATAGGTACTCTAGTGTATAATATTTGTAGAAATAATACATAAAGACCCGAATCCACCCCCGATGACAGTTGTACACCATCAATTAAGACAATATTAGTTATTTTCGTTTACCCATCAAATAGGATAATAATATCGTAGTGCGTTATCCCATCTACACTTTGGACGAGTCCTGCTATATCGGTCGAACGAAACTTTGAGGAAAAGCCGCGAACTATCGCGTGTCTAATGCGTCTACGTGTGAGTATGGCGTTTCCGTCGTAAACTTTGACAGTCGTATAGAGCAAGCCGATGGCGTAATTAACGGCGTGGGGGAGATTCGGGTGGTGTTGCATCCCTTTCATGGCTTTTTTTTTTTTCTAAAAACTTGTAAACCACATTAATGCACTAATTTAACTTTACATATTATTACGACTGTATATAATATTATAGCTTTATATTAATATTATTTTATAGGTACTCTAGTGTATACTTTGTGGAAATAATACATCTGAATCCCGCCGATCACAGTTGAGACAATATTAGTTATTTTCGTTTAACCCGCAAATAGGATAATAATAATCGTAGTGCGTTATCCCATCTACACTTTGGACGAGTCCTACATAGGTCGAACGAAACTTTGAGGAAAAGCTATGAGCTCGAATGTCTAATGCGTCTACGTGTGGGTATGGCGTTTTCATCGTAAAATTTGTCAGTTGTAGAGCAAGCCGATGGCGTTATTAAGGATGGGGGGAGATTCGGGTGGTGTCGTATCCCTGTCATGGCATTTTTTTTTTTTAAACTTGTAAACCACATTAATGCACTGATTTAACTATAAATATTATTGCGACTATTCTTAGAGCTTTATATTATTATTATTAGTTGCCACGGACACATTATTGAAATACATCATAAATTATGATAATATATTGTATTGTGGTACAAAAATATACCACCGAGCGCCCGAATATTATATTTTAAAATAGTGGAGCGACGACGCAAATCATCAACGTGCCATCAACAGTGGTTCTCGACCGGGGCGATACGTCACTCATGGACCCATCGTAAGGGTCGCATAAAATATCCACGGAAAAAGAACAAAATAATTGTTTGATGATATTTTAGTACACCGACAAATATTAAAACAAAAAAACGCCAAACCTCGTATTATTACTTCGAAATTTAGTATGATTTAATGTCTGAACGCGCTGCTTAAAGTCTCCGTAAAATATAATATTGTATAATATACTTGTAAATTCTTCGTTCGGCTTTGAACGGAACGATTCGCAACTAATTTTTTACCCGTACGCGGACGGGAACCGATACGGCCAAATGGGAACCAATTCGGTTGCTTCCGCGGCTTACACAACACAATAGTATTATCTTACCCGACGGAGCTTGAGAAGGGGCATAAATCCACGGGAGACGCCGCGCGGGATCAGCTGATATATATAGCTATATCGTTAAAATATGTCCCAAACGTTATATTATTATTATTATTATTTAAATAAATACGCGACGCAGAATGTTTGACTCCGGTGTGACCTGGCCGGACCGGGCCAATGACGTGACCGCACGCTGCATAATTATTATTATACGAAGAACAAACGAGCCGACGCTCTACGAAACAACACACACGTGCTCCTAGCACATTTTACCCGATTTAATCACCCCCCCCCCCCAAAAAAAAAATCGGTTTATACATCATAGGCCTGCAATGCGCTCGACCGTAATGACGTAATATATTTAATGTTTAAATATTAAGTAATCGCGCATACTATTATAATATGTATAGGTGTAATAGCAGTTAAACATTCACGTTTACAAATAATAATATAGGGCGTAAACGTTTTCCTCCAAAATGACTCCCATCCGTTATCACCATGTCCGTTTTCCGCCAAAGGTTATATTCCGATTTCCGCCAAAAAAAATGTATAAACTATTTTTGAGAATCCCCGAAAAAACTTTGTAACCTTATAAAATTTAAAATTATATAAAAGTACACATTCAATATTTACCACACGAAAAAGAGATTTTTTTATAAATATCTCAAGTTTGTCGTCGGAATAATACATTATTATAAAAATTAAAATCATATAAAAATATCTGTGAGGAGCGTGTGTGATCCAAAGTTAGGCGCGTACTTCGTAATCATTACGAACTGATTGATTCAATTCAGGGGTTCTCAAAAAAAATGTAGGTATACATTTTTTTTTGGCGGAAATCGGAATATAACCTTTGGCGGAAAGCGGCCATGGCGATAACGGACGAGGGTCATTTTGGCGGAAAACGGAAACCTCCATAATATACTTTAACTCGATACTTACGTATTGCAGGTATATCTATAGAAGACACTGTTTCAACGGATGAGCGAGTCGCATTTCGTCTTGTACAGTTGTTTTTGGCGTTGGAAAGACTGTAAGTGAAATAAACATTTAAATAAATGTTATTATTATGACACTGTACGGATTTTGCCCCGAGTCTGTCGACGAATATTTTATAGAAATCGATCGAAAACTACTGTGGGTTCGCGTCGTCCGTTTTAGGCGTTTGATTTTATATAATAATACAGTAGACACGCATATTAATTACAATAATACAGCTGATCCTTCACGGCGGCGGCGTTGCCCGTGCCAAATTAAATAATTCCAACGGATTAATCCTGTCTTAAACTACGTCAAATGTAAGCCGCGCAGGTTTTTGAACACAGTGATTTGGGTTATTTTGACTAACAATTAATATTATGAAATACGGGTGTAAAACATTATACTATATTAATATCCCTTCATGATAAATATTTTATTTTTCGTATACAACTATAATAATGGCAACGATATTAAATGTGAATATAAAAAAATATTCGTTTTTCCCGAACCGACAAATCCCCGCTCGAGCCACCCCTTAAAAATGCAAAATTAAAAAGATTGGCTTTGAGGTGCACGGGTACAATAGCTGTTTGTGTACAAACCAAATTTTAAAACCATTAATAGACTTGGCTGTGGATTCACACACACACACACACACACACACAAAATTGATTTTAATAAATGTAATTCGTTACGTCATGCTTCTTTAATTCTCAATAGTACAATAATTACACTGTATATAAGATATTTTAAATACGTTCTAGACATGACACAGTCCATGTAAATTCTTTTCGTTTTACGTAATAATTGAACTTTTTAAAATATAAAATCACTCATAAACTAATAATATAGTAAGTAAAAGGTTCAATATTTTGAGCTCCATGTCCCCGTCCCGCCCACCACGGACTTTTAAAACCAAACTTTGTCATTCGTGTGTGCTTCGTTTGTGCTTTTAATCCCGTCGTTTGTGCTCAAGGACTTCCAAAGTTATTCAATTTTTATAAATCATCATAATTGAATTAAAGCACTACCTGTATCATTATTATATTGTCAGTGTTGTGCTGTAAGTCCATTTATTGAGTAACAAGTAAATTTTTTATTTCCAAAAATCACTCAAACTTAAAAAAATATTTTCTAATCCACAAGGGTATGGGTTTTTCTGGCAAACCAAATGTTTTACGACTATAGACCATAGAGGTAAAAATTATTATTTGGATAGTTATCATCAGATTCACAAGACAAAGTAATTTTTTTTAGAAAAGGGAGTAGCTGGGAGTAGCTGGGAGTACATTTTTAGTCAAAACTTTCAAAGCTGTATATCTTAGGAAGGGGTTGAACACAAACGGTGGGATTAAAAGCACAAACGAATGGCAAAGTTTGGATTTAAAATTCCAAGGGGGGAGGGCCGAGAATGTCCCCAGCCCCCTCACTCAGAAAGTTGAATAACTTTTGAAGGGGTTGAGCACAAACGACGGGACTAAAAGCACAAACCATCACAAACGAAGCACAAACGAATGGCAAAGGTTGGATTTAAAATTCCATGGTGGGCGGGCTGAGCATATCAACAGCACCCCACTCACAAAGTTGAATAACTTTGGAAGGGGTTAGCACAAACGATGGGATTAAAAGCACAAACGACGCACAAACGAATGACAAAGTTTGGTTTTAAAATTCCGTGTCGGGCGGCCAGGGACATGGAGCTAATATTTTGAATGCTCGTAATTTCAAACGTACATTCACAGGCGACATATTAAATTTAAACGTAATGGTACGCAAACTTACAAACTATTAATTTAATAATAAAAAAAAAAAAAATCTCAAAAATCGTAATGACTTGTACGCATATTATATAGGTCACTCGATGTCAAATCGGTTGTGCTGGGGAATACGAATTACGCGTAAACCGATCTGAAAGTCGATAACGAACAATAATTTATTATAATATGTCCACAGACATATTTTATTATATGCAATATTATATAATATGACTGCGGTCGTGTCGTTCAATTCTTCGGGGGAGAAAAAAAAATTGTACGATCGTTTATGCATAAATACTTTGCACCTATATTATATGATAACATGACGTACAATCTCGTGTTTGAAAATTGTCCATGCATTGCTTTTTTTTATTTATTTTTTTATTCGTTCGTGGGAATCGTGCGAGGTACTTATTTTGTTATTTTATATAATAAAATAAAAATAAATAAATAAATACTTCACAGAGCATACAGATAGGTACTATAGCGACTCGAAGCTCTGTGATGTGTTTCTCGAATAAATATATTGATAACGACCGTAAACCTTTCGGTAAACAATTCTGAGCACAGCTAACTGCAGCAATATTATATACTAATAATGTGACTTCGGGTCATTGGTTTTAAATAATTAATCGTTGCTAACCCTCTGCAGCAGCGGAGATCGAAGCTCTTTCAGTCTCATTCCGACTCGAATAACCGTTAGAAATCATTATTTTAATTACTCGCGGACATCGACTTTGTTTTGTGGTTTCGTCCATATATTTTAGTTATTTAATTCGGTTTGTGGTCTCGTAATTACTTCTTCCGAATTCAATTATGACGTGATACCGTCGAAGTTTAGACGAGGTTTAAATTAAGTTTTTATCGAGGTTAAGTTTTGTACAAAAAAATTAATAATTACCTGCTGCGATATACACGATGTAACAGAAAGACCTGACGATCGAAAATAGAAAATTGATAAAAATTTAACGTATGAAAAAAATTTTGAAAATTATATGGATAGTAAATAATTTAATATTTACTCGTGTTTGAAGATTCCCAAAAATAATATTTCAAACAAAGTAATTACAGTTCAAAAAAATGTATTTCGAAAAATATTGATATTTTAAGAATTCATATAAAATAAACCACTTAACTTACAAAAATGTTTTTAACACCAACATTTTTCTCATTAACATTCTTTCAAATTGGCTATTTTAATTTTTCCCCAAAAAAACGTGAATCGAATATAATTTTTTTTATTTTACATTTTACAAAATTAAAATTGGAATACAAAGAGCAATTGTCTATAAATATTGTACATAAAAAAAAATTTTAAATATTGATTACAACAAAAGTTATTTCATTGGTCAGTTCTTTCTGTTACACTCTGTATATAGGTACAGCCACCTTACGTGTACAATATTGGATCTGTAGAGTAGGTGATACTACTTAAATACTGATAAATATTTTACGCCACCTGTTTTCATCGATTTATTAAATTTAAAATTAATTTTCATGCAGTCAATTTAAAAGGAAATGTACATTCCGTGTCCGTTTCGATGTGTACGATATCATAGTTAATTTTTTGTATTTCACACAGACTTAAAAGTAGAATATTATTTTGAATTTAAGTCAGTTATTTTGGTATCGGCAAATTATAAACCTACTGTTTACGTTTTTGCCAATGAATTATTTAAATGCATTTTAATTTATAACACTTGAGTGTAATTTATTATTGTTTGCCGTATATCTTATTTTATATATTATACTGTTCGTGTCTTACGGACTTCATTACATATATTTAACATATTATAATATTGCTTGATGACTGATTTAAAAAAAAAATTTTTTTTTAGGTCTTAGCTTTCAGAACGGAAAATTAACATATTATTCTGTTTGAGTAGATTTTTCTTAATTTTGAACGACTTACTTGGAATGCGGCAGTGTGGTATTCTGCGAATTCACAGATTAATATGTTGAATTTTAAAATAATAAAAAAATGGCATAAAGTAGGTTAAGTAGGTAAACGTGGTAGCACGCTGCTTGATATTTTTCCTCTAAAAGGAAAATCTATGAATCATAAATATTATGTTTTTATAATGTCATATGCCAATAACAGGTACACATCTACTTTAATACATACATAATATATAATATATAAGTAATAAAATGTTGAAAAGTAACCCCATGGTGGTAATGAAAATCTTGTTAAAATTGTGCTCGAAAAATAAAGTCGTATCCAGTCCAAAAACCATGTACATAATATATGTTAATACTGGGGAAAACAAAATACGTAATATTATAACTTATTAATACGAATATTACGAAGTGAAACAAATTAATAGATTTCAACTAATGGTCCGCCAAAGTTTTAATAGAGATAAAAAAAAAATAAAAACAAATAATAGATTTCGTCGTAGTACAATTATTATTACAAAATATAAATCTTATTTCAATATCTCACAACTATTTTGTTGTAATAATAATATTATATTGATTGCCCCACTTGATCAACACATTTTTTTAAACCACTTGCTAGAAATAAGACTTACTCTTCATTGTTTCGCTGCTGCAGTTGTAGATATAATATTTCTCGACGAATACCTGCAATAGATACCGAGAAAGTATGTCGTATTTTACCTTTTATTTATTACTATACATACCTACCTCGAAAAGAATTTTTCTGAAACAGCACACATTATTGTAATCCAAATACCAATACGTCGTGACGCATGTCTGTTCACGGAATCCAAAACCGAACGAGTGTAATATTTTATTTTCATTTCAGATGTATACCCCGCTCGTACGGTTTGTTTTTCTACTACATCGCATCGTCAAAATCGTATATATATTATAGTTATGTATATACGAAAAGTGTATACGTATAGCTTTATACCTGAGTATTTACATTTCGAAAATACGTGTTTCGATTGTTTTATTTTAAAATTTAATAAGACGTAACGTTTTTGTTTTCTCATAGAAAAACGTTTCGTATAATATTATTATTTCTACGTCTAGTATACGTGGTAACAGATATTATTATTAAAAATATACGACCGCAATCGTCGATTTGAGAAATCAAAAAACTATACACAATCCGATCCTGATTGGGATAGAACATCGTTCGCGACTATTTCGAGTAATACCTATATCGCCATCTGTGCTTTTTATTCTAAAAATAAATTATGTTTACTATACGTCAACCCTAAATGGAGAACTGGTTTGTTTCGCTCATATTTCTCCGCCTTTATCGTAGCTATATTGGCACTTACATATTAGAAAAATCATTTATTTCACCACACCACTTAATCAACAATGATTTTACAAACACGATCATATTTTATGACATTCAGTTGTACAGCTAAATTTAAAACTGACAGAGCAAATTAACGTATTGGTGAACAACAAAAATAAGCTTCTTATGCGTCTTCGAGCAGCCGAGATCGCGTTTTACACAATCGAAACCTAATCGAAACTATATCCAAAGCATTGGCAGAACCCTCAATATAAATTGTATAATATATTATGGTACGATTGTACGGCAAGCAAAACAAATCTTAAAATGTGTCTGGAAATCGGAATATTTTGAATCGTCCAAAATAATCTCAACGAAATATTATATGATCGCAATCGTCGATTTGAGAAATCAAACTATACACAATCCGACTCTGATTGGGATAGAACATCGTTTGCGACTATTTCAAGTCATATTATGTCATCTAGCCTCCTACCCTTATTCTTTGCAAAAATCCTAAAAAGGCTTCTGCTCAAACGTATCGCTCAGATCATCGCTGAAAAACCAATACTCCCCGATTATCGATTTGGCTTTCGTACCTCGCATTCGACTATTCACCAAGTCCACCGGGTAGTAGATGACATTTTCTACTCTCTTTCGAAAGAAAATTGTACTGCACTTGTGATTTTTTAGATATTCCTCAGGCGTTTGGCCGTATTTTGCACCAAGGTCACTTATATAAACTGAAATCCTTCCTAACCTAACCTAATCTTTCTTTCTTTCATAACTGACTGTCTATCTACTCATTCAAATCTTCTCATCAGGAAGTTATCATCCCTCACAATCTCAGTTTGCCCTCCGAGACGACTGAAACGTACATGGTGCAGAGATTTATTACATTAAAAAAAAAACTAATTAAATCACAACCCTAAACGGAGAACTAGTTTGTTCCATCCTTATCCCGTGGCTATTGACTCTTATTTTTAAACACATGGGAAAATCATTTATTCCACCACATTACTAATTATCCGACAACGATTTTACGAACACGACCATATAAATAAATAAATATTCTATAACATTCAGTTGTATAGCTGCACAACGCATCCAAACGCTCCCGTAGTGATAAACTCAAAATAAGCTCGGCTCGCAAATACTTAGGTATAGAAACGAGTAGCAATTTAAAATTAACTAAGCAAAATGATGATTTGCGAGCAACAAAAATGAGAACGCCATTTCCTATGCATCTTCGAGCACTGGCGGAATCCTCAGTAATAGTTATATAATATTATGGTATAATTGCACGGCGAGCAAACAAAACAAATCTTAAATGTGTTTGCAAATCGGAATATGTTGAACCGTCTGAAATTATATTTTTAAAACCACCGCAGAACTTCTATAAACAATTTGATACGCTACCTGTTAAAAAAAAACTTTTCATAGAAAAACCAACCAAGCACGACGACTAATATGCCATAATTTTAACACCACCAGATGCGAAACAAACAATATCATTGCCTGAAAAGTACATAAATCCTCCACACGGAATTCTTTTTCACAAATTAGTCCGAGAATTTTAATAGCTTCGCTGAATTATTACGTAATTTAAATTACAATACCTACCTATGTTTACTTACACAGCAGCGACTGCATAATATAGGCCTGTATTATATATTGCTTTAATTTGATAGTCTACAGATCGTAGTACTTTTATATTACACTAACACTATAGTTACACTAACATAGTTAAGCTAACCCTAATTAAACTAACACTAGTTAAACCCTCATTTTAATAAAATGTTAATACCGTATCCATTTCGGATTGATTTGTATTAATATGCATTTATATATCGACGGTTTTATAATTTAAACTCGTCTGTACTCTAGCCTCGAGATTACTATATTTAAATTCGTATTGGGCTCGTTCCGTTCCATATAGTAAAATATAAATAAATAAATCATAATTTATTTTTTATTTTTTTTATTGGGTTTATAAGGTTTCGACATCTCAGGTCATTAGCCTGTAATGTGATTACATATAGGTATCAACATTAGGGTGTACGCATTGGATGGAACAGTGTTGAGGGAGTTTGTAAAATATATTGTTGCTATTATTATTATTATAATTTTTTTTTTTACAGTAATTTTGCTAAGCCTATGTTTGTGAAAAAAATTGTATATAAGTATTTTTTGAGTTTTCCTCGCCAAGTCCCGTCGTCGGTGGGTTTCCGAAGATGTGTCTGGAGCCGTTAGACTCGGAGCATTCTAGTGTGATGTGTTTGATGGCCGTCGTTTGTTCGTCACAGAGTTCGCAGACCGGGAAGTCTTTTTTTGTAATGACATGTAAAAGATTGAGATGTTAATGGACAAAAGTAGCTTAAATGGGAGTGTAAAATCCGAGTCCTCGTGGAAACTATTTCTTCGTGCCTGGATGAGGACGAGGAGGGTTTCCACGGGGCTATTTATGTTTTGATTCAAATCATAATTTTATACATCTGAATGTTTTGTAATATTGGTGCTTTAAAAATGATGCACCATTGTAAATAAGTTTCTATGATTTGTAATTATTATTGTGATCGACAAGAGCTTGCTCATTATTTGGGCCCATTTATACTTTATAAAATAATTATTATTATAGTAATCACCATATAATATTTAAACGAATCGTGGTCCTGTGGACTTTTTAAATTTACAATGATGATGTATAATAGCCAACGACCTGACGAAAAACATGATCAAACATGCAATAATTTTTTCTAAAAAAAATCATTTGTGCAAATGACTCAATAAAAATAAATTGTTTTACCATAAATATTATGGGTGCTATAAACTTGTTAATAAAGAATCTAGGATTGTATACATATTATTGTTTTACTTTAGCAAAATAAAAATTGAACACCATTGTTTACAATACAAAACGGTGTCGACATTTATATTTCTAAACGATATCGGTTGGTAATATTATCATAACATATTGTATAAATCAAAGAAACTTTAATTTCGTTGTAGATCATTTTCATTAAGAAACATTATATACAACTAGATGTCGATTTTTGAAGATAATAATAAACTCTTGAAAAATTGTCTGAACTTGACGATCACACTAAATACATTGAATTTGTACATGAATAATGTATAACCCGTCTTTGATCGTGAGCAGATGCAATTATCTATATGTACGTTTTCCTTATGTAAATGTACGGTATAGTGATACACTCAGACATATCTCATTTCGTTGAAAATTTAAAACAGTCAAACAAATTATGAGCAACACCTTTCGATCGAGTAGATTGTATTCGAACATAATATTACGATAGTATTATTGTTTCTGCTTTCTAGTACATTATTACGCCAATATTGATAGATTAAAAATAAATAAAAATAAATATATTATCACGTTTTGATTTTGCAATGTTTGTTATATACTTTTAGATTATTATAAGAACATACCTATTTAATATTATGTATATTATATTTAGAATTAAGATAAACCCGAAATAAACTACTTTGATGATGACTCGTCGACGAAAAAAGATTTCCAGAATTTACAACAAAAATAGATAATAATATATTATCTAACAAACTGCCTATTCGAAATTTAGATAAGATAATAATATTAATATAGTTTTGACTTTCAGGATATCAAATATTCAAGTGTTACGTGCGTCGAATACTCTATTTGAGTTTTGTCGTGATTTTAAATTAGAAATCCTAAAATCTCACTATCCTAAAAAGAAAATCGTAGAAAGTTATTTTAATTGTTTTATTTTTATTGACTTAGTTTATTTAAGTGTAAAAGTTTAAAACTAATTCCGAAACCTTTATATAGAAGACTATTTTATGTTAATTTTTCGGTTACATTTTTGTAACTTCATTACCTATGATTTGGTTTTGAAATTGATTCACATTCATAAGGTTTGTACGTCATACTTTTCAACGAACGTAAATTAATTTAAATATTTTGAAAAATTTTTAAACGTCTCGCGTGATTTATGCATAGGCATAAAGTGGGCAGAAATTAACAATCGACATACATTATCGATTGAACAGAATAAAATTACCTCTTATTTGCACACACTCGTCAAAAAAATAATAAAATATACTCGTATAAAATATTATTGTATTCGTGATA
The DNA here is from genome assembly GCA_022818045.1 of Neotoxoptera formosana. NCBI lineage: Eukaryota > Metazoa > Arthropoda > Insecta > Hemiptera > Aphididae > Neotoxoptera > Neotoxoptera formosana. The sequence goes on along the minus strand of CM040633.1, from coordinate 2,494,722 downwards.
ATATATTAATAATTAGCCGTTATTACGAAATTTCGAAACCGATCCGAGAAAATTATATGGCACAGCAAGCTCGCCGACTCTTATATTATTATATTATGATTAGGGCCAGGAATTTTATGCATTTGCATATTTTTTTTATTAAATTAAAAAGTAGCTAGGTAAAACACAGATTTGAATCTTAACCTAATGCGTTGGTATGCACAATTAAATGTTTCGTATTTTTGCACATTTGGAACATTTTTAATTATTATACATAATACTTTAGCATTTTTCTTAAATATAATGCAAATTTACGAAAAAAAATAGTATTGAGTTATTAATACTAATACTTAGAGTTATGTCCCGCGTAAATCCCGATGTGCATTTTTATTTAAAAATGTATCCAAGTCTTTAGTGTAGTCAACTGTCGTAACTCTTCCGGTAACTTTAAAAAGCAAGGCATATATTACATTTTGTTGTTCCATATTGATTATATTTTAATGACTTATATTAGAGTTCTTTGGCACGTTGATTTTAAACTAAATAAATTTAATTTAAATTCATTTTTGTTTACATGTTTTTGAATATTTTAAGTGCACATTTTGATGAAAATCGATGCATAAATGCATGCATATTTCGTACATTTTTACTTTTTAGTGCATGTAATTCCGGGCAATAATAATATTATAATAATGTCTACACGTGTGCATAATGTTTCCGACGTCATGGCGTCTCTCCTTAACCTGCCATACCCATTACCGACAACGTGAAACCACAATTTTATTATTCCCTACCCGACGACCGCGACCCTTCCGACCAGGCTAAATAAATAAAACAGTACGATTTCATGCGATATTTATGATTTCAAACGATTTTGTACTGGCTTGATCAACTGACGTGTGTGTGTGCTTAATTTTTTTTCCGTGACTGTCATCACAGAACAGTAACAAATATACTTCTGTGATGTCGAGGATTGATGTCGGTAAGCGATATTGTCGGACCTGATCGGTACCGCGTGGGGAAAAAATATAGAAAGGGCGAGGTGAAAAAACGTCCAGTAGGTTTATTTTTTTTTTTAAATAATCGGAAAAAACTAAAAAAATCGTATAGATACGGGAAAACGGGAATATTTATTATAAGCAGCACCGCAGTTTTTGACAAAAACCTATTTTATTTTAATGTCGCGATTCAGAAAAAAAACGAACCACAGATACTTGACCATTTTCACTAAATTTTTATGACATTTTTTCTAGACACGTATAAAATTTTAAAATATATTTTTTTTTTTTTTTGAAATATTTATAGGCATTTGAATTTTTTTTAAATGTATGTTGACAAAAGTCGTCAATATTTTAAGACAAAAATATTGATAGTTAAATACAATGTCCTTTATAAGAGTGTTCGTATTTCGTTTAAATATCAAAAATCAAAGTCATTATTTTATTTTTTATTTAAGATTTAATTTTACATATTGACAAAAACTCGAAAATTTATGAAATACTTATAGTTATCAATTATAATCCTTGTAATACATAGTTTATCGTGCATTGTGTAAAGGTACATTAATGTTATGTACGAGCTTAAATTCAAATGTTGAATTAGAGGTTGGATGTTCACGACTTTTGTTATTTTATTCTAATTCAAAAAGTATTAATCGTAGGAACTCAAAACATTAAGCTGCCTAGATATTACATAAATCACATACATTTTCTATACCCTATAATGCAATTTTCAAAATATTTGGACAAATTTTTAGCTATTTATTTATTAAATTTAAATTTACAACTTTAACTATATAGGTACATTAGATACATTTTGTACTTTTCATAAGGGTTTTTCAGATTTTCGATTGGAGTCTTGTGCCAGTGATGGAATTCGATGAAGTTGGAGGTTGACTCATTTGTACATATAGTACTTCGACTTTCCGGAAGATTTGAGTTTTTTTATCGTGTCGAGATATATTCGGCATTCCGTAAAAAAAAAAAAGTGTGTTTGATGGTGATTTGGACTCCTTAGGCTGTGCATATTGGGTGTAATTTTTTGGCCATTGAGAAGCTGTGAGATATTTTAGCGTGACCAATATTCTGAGTCTTGTTACAATGGGCGAATGTAAGTTCCTACACCAGACCTAGCAGGTAAAAAAAATGCATATGTTAGTTCTTACACGATAGAAAATGGTTTATATATTGTGTAAGGTCCTACACGATAGAAAAAATTCAAATGTCAGTAAGTGTATAGGTAATAGCTATATTAATTTATGGATTAAGCGACAAAATAATAAAAATATGTACATTTTCGTAACTATATAGACGACGATACAAAAATATAATAAAATTCGCATAATGCATTGATAATGCAATAGAAATAAATAAATCATCATAAATAATAATAGAATCAACTAAATTTATAAATCGATCTTATATTATATATGGATCGAATCTATGTAGATCTATCAACACTATCTTTCAATCACAGAGTAATTATTTTTCTGATTTATAGGAACTGAAGCCTTTTTTTTTTTCGTTTAGGGACTTTTCAAGTCTCATTTTTGTATTCTTGTAGGAATTAACACATCACGTTTGTAGAAACTAACGTATGCAATCGTTTTCCCGCTAGGTCTCGTGCAGGAACTATTACCATTCCCTCCGTTACAATGACTTTGAACGTTCCAGGTATTTCGATAGGGAACTTTCAATAATAATTGCCGCCGTTGTCGCGTTTAATTTGATTTAATTTAGCGGAGAGGAGAACGTCGGTTTCCGATGCAATCTTAGTTGGTATTTAATTACTATATTAGCAGTTGTACGTCTCTCCGAAAGAGATGATTGGTGTGAACAATGTAGTGGCAAGTCGATTGCGGTGTACTAATAGTGAAATATTAATAAACTATAAAACAACTTTAATTATAATATACCGTTTCCACCACTCGGAATAGTTTTCGTTGTTTGCTCATTATATATTGCATATTATCATAAAATTCAAACTTGACACGTCATCCATGATTATACAGTGACCTATTCGACGAGGCGCCCTAATTGAAACCTACTCACCTAAACACCAGAATACACCAATAATTTGCCAGTTTAAAAAAATAAAAAATAAATTTTCGTCTGCTGCAGACATTTCTCGTCAGCCCCAAACTAACAAATAATATCGTGATGGTCCACGCTCTTAAAAAGATCCTTAACGGTTATTTTTTAATTTCATAATATTTTCATTTGACCTTTGCAACGTATTTTCGGGTATTTGTGAATTTTTTGTACGCTTGTGAATTTAATGTCGGTAATGTTTTTTTGCGCAATTTTTTTATTCGCTATTCCAATGTTTCGTACGATATATTATACGAAATTAACAAACCTTGAATTATAATAAAATTCAACGTGTCTCGATTGTTTAGGTCGTCGGGTACGTTTAAAAGCGAGATACATCATAATATTTAAAAATTCTGCAACGAACGGCCTCTAAAACTCGTAAAAAAGTGAATAATACGACGACGACTACGTCTCGCGCGATCGTATGCATTTTCAAAACAAAAACACTTTTACAGCAATAAAATCACCGTATACATTTTGTATATATCGTGTGTAGTATTCCATTTATTCGAGTTTACATTTATTTATATATATATATATTATTATACGGACACATTTAGTCAATCTGCAGAGTATTCAGCTGTCAATTATTGTATATAACTCCCCATTATTGTTTCGGGGATGGCGAAAAAAAAAATCAATTTATGGTCATATTCACAGATAACCGCCCACAAAATCCCTTTTGAAATGGGATGATTAATTGCTTTTACGTTTAAAAACAAAGTCCTAACACTGGCACCGAAGTGACCAACCCCCGCAGAACCGAACAACAAAGTCAGCCAGAACAAGATGAATATTCATTCCAAAAACGAGCCTATAAATTAGGTTTACCGACTAATCTTTGTCCCAAAACTTTCCGCACAGTTCTGTACTCGACTAGATTTAACGAAGAAACAAAACGATCGTCGCAATAAAATGTAGGTACTTAATGGTAAATAGTTAATATTTAATTTACGAATATTATTAATTGTATTTACTGCAGGCCAATCCCGGAAAAAAAAAATTATAAATCCATAAATAACTTGTTACGGCGAGAAAGAGAATATTGATTTATATTATGTATTTTTAATATTAACCCCCCCCCCCCACAAAAAATTTGAAAATACGCCACTGATTATTGGTACTATAATAAGCAAAACAAAAAAAATAATTGCGTACCTACAACTACATTTTGTCAACCGTGTTAAACGGAAATAGACTACATTTTGTTTATTTGATAGTTATTTTATACAACTCTCGTATCAATATAATAATTATATGGTTATGCGATTTAAATTTTCATATTATATTTTAAGATGTTTAACTCTAAACCTCAGAAGGAAATCACTACACTATTTGATAGGACGTAATCACTCCAAACTCAACCTAAATTCCAAACTACTCATTTACAAGCAACTTCTCATGCCAATATGGACTTATGGCATCCAGCTATGGGGTACGGCTAAATTGTCAAATTTAAACATAATATAAAGATTTCAATCGATCACTTTACGCATGATAATCAAGGCCCCCTTTTACGTATCCAATCACATACTCCACACAGACCTACACATTAAAACTGTCTCAGAAATGTCGTCAAGTATACATAAACGTTATCGGTTGCGACTAGAGAACCACCCCAACCCGTTAATCTCAGCACTTAACTCACAAACAATACCGGGAATCCACAAAGAAGGCTTAGGAGAAGATGGTGCCGTGACCTAAACTCTTAATCTCAAATAAAAAATTTTAAAAAAAAATCTAACATAACAGTTAAATCAAAGTAAAGTGTGTATAGCCGCTGGGTTACTTCTTTTATCAAGAAACTCATGTCATACTTATATTATAGCTCATATTCTCATCGTAAAACTTATTTACAGACTGTATATTATATTCTAATGAAAAATATAAAAAAAAAAAAAGATATTTAAATTATTAAAAATCGTTTTGTATAATAAAGTATTTTATCGAATTCAAAATGTCGGTTAAGAGATAACTAGTTGTTTATATTTAAGTGGACAATTAATATCATAAGTGCAATACATTTGTATAAAAAAACGTGTAGTCATTTGATATTTCAAATTAATATTATTGAACATATTTAATACAATATTGCGAACAATTAAATTCAACGAGCACATTCGCGCCCAGAGGTGGGTTACATAGTGTTGTAGATTAAATTATACAAGCCGCAGTTAACGAATCGATAAAATGAATATTTAAACATGCGCTTAATGTTTGGATTCCACGACGTCGGTAAACCAATTCGAAGGTGTAATATTTCATCCGGAACGACATTAGACTATAATATTATCTGTTTTGTGTTTTAGTAAGTATTTTGTTTAATTTATATCGGGGTTTTTTTTTTTAATTTAAAAATGTTTTTTTTTACGTCCAATGTGTATATTAATTGTATATACTGTTGCAAATTAAGGAAAAAAATTAATTAAAGTTATCTCGCTATAATATAGTTTTTGACTAATGCAGTCTTACTAATTGTTTTCGTTACGTTCAAGAAAAACCTATTTCCTCAAATCCGACATTGTACAGCGGTCTCAAAGATAAGGGATGTATTTTTTTTAAATTTTTTTTTTATACTCGGCCTTATCTCGATAAATACAATATATGTTGTATTATTCGTAGTCGAATCGTTCGACAGCGACGACGCGATCATAAAATTGATATTAATACAATATTGTTATTATTTTATAGAAATAGCGACGATGATCTCCACGTGTTGTTTTTTGCAGGCAGCAGATAAAGTGATTTTGATTGATGAGTGTTGGACTAAAGTTAGTTGTATTATTTGAAAGAAACAGAAAAAAAATTCAAAGCCACGTGAACTCCTCAGTCGAGTGCGACGAGAGCTGATAGCTATTCTTGGCAATCAGCGGGGCGCGAGCTGATAATAATTATTGGAGTTTTATATATAATATTATAACGACAATGGCGTAATGCGCGTAGAAGAATTTCGTTCGGTGAGCATATTATTATCATTATTATAGAAGTGTTGTGCGCCACGAATTAATGAATCTCATTGAATTATGAGCGATTTTGTTAAAAGGCCGTGCAGTGTGACCCCATTAAGGGACTTTAGATTAATGAACCGTTCAAAATATTTATCGAAATAATAATATCAAACATATAATATAGGTAGGTATACAGTGTGATCCGTTTAACGTAAGACCCTCGTTATTTCGAATAGTATAAAGTATTTACGTTTTTGGAAATATTTTGGTTACATGGTATCAAATAGTTACAAAACAACATTTTTCCAAAAAAAATTATTTTTTAAAATATATTTTAATTTTATTATTTTTAAATTGTTTACTTTTTTGAATTACAACATACAGTTTTAATTTTATAATCCAAAGTATTATATTTCTCTGAGTATTTTGATACATAAAAATCGAATTCTGGACTAGTTGTTTTTGAGTTATGAGTATTTGAAGTATTATGGATGAGCGGAGTAGTGGACCAACATTTTGCGGGGTATCCGCCCATATCCGCCACCCCCACAGTGCTCATCTAAACTTCAAATACTTATAACTAATAAAATACTCGACCAAATTTCGATTTTTATATATCAAAATACTCGGAAAAATATTCTGTTTTGTATTATGGAATTAAAACTGTATGTTGCAATTCGAAAAAGTACAATATTTTAATATAATAAGATTTAAAAAATTATTAAAAAATAATTTTTTTTGAAAAATGTTGTTTTGTAACGAATTCATACCATGTAACCAAAATATTTCCAAAACCATAAATACTTTTTAAAACAATGAGTGTCTCATGTTAAATGGATCACCCTGTACATAGGTGCTCGGAAACAATAAGTAGGTAGTTGATGAACGCCGCCGCCGCCGCCGCGGCGGCGACGAGTTACTAAAATATTAGACACGTTATCAGTTCAATTTAATATTAACACGGTATTTATATTAATGGATATATATAGGTAGGTATAGGTGGTAGACTGGTAGGTACCTAAAATAACGCGATCTCTCGGAAACAATACATATATATAATATATACCTAGCAGTAAGTATATATTTTATTATTTACGTACAAAAAGTGTTTAAAAATGTTTAACCGTCACCGTTTTAAGTTTGGAGACGCGCGTATAGAAAAACTTCCGCAGTCATATTATAAATAAATAAAATGAAATATTTTTTTTTCTCATTTTTATCCTATCGAGAGCATATTATTTTATTATATTGTCGGTCAGTCGAGAACGCGTTTATTGGTTGATAGAAAGAAAGAAAAAAAAAGAAAAAACCGTCCGTCTGATCGGGTTTTGCGCTAATAATATATGCACGTCCGTCCGTTGTCGGGAATCGAACGATACCTCCAACGACATCCAGCGCAGTTGACAAGATTGATTTAATGGGGAGAATACTATATAGACAGCAGTAAACTATAAACCCAAACAATCAATCAACATTACTGTATACAATTGTATAGGTATGCTAGCAAAACCGTTTTGCGCACTACGCAGCCGCCGTCGGTAAATCATAAATAAATCCAATAATAATAATAATAATAATAATAATAATAATCGTTTCTGAAAAATAGAATACTATAACTAGCTGTCCCACACCCGGCGGCCTTTGCCCGAGTCAAAGACGAAATAAGTAAGCGAGTGATAACATCAGAATATTAGGCACACGAAAAACGTCGCAACGGTGGCCTGTGCCAAAGATTTGTTTATTTTTTTAATAAGTTTATTTGTAGAAATATGTATTCACCATATTGTAACCATTGACGACCTAACCATTAACAACCCTATATACATAAACAGAGAATATTCATATATATCTCATCAAAAATAGCACTTTCAGTTTTTCCAGAATTTTTAGCCTTTATATTATGTAGGTACGTAGGAAAAACTGTTACTGTAACTGATAACTAATAATAATTGTAACCAATAGCTACCATTATAATAAACAAAATACAAATTTTCGATTTTCGACTTAAGTATACTTTTTTGCAATAAGAACCTTCTCCGAGATAAAATTTTTCGTTTAAAAAGAAAATTAAGACAATCGGTTTAGTAATTTCCTAGAACCCTAGCATCGAAGGTTTCAATTAAAAAAAAAAATTAAAAAGTAAAATAAAAATATAATATATATCATAATAATAATAATAATAATAATAATATATTATTATTAAAATGTATTTTTAAATAAATCCAATAATAATAATAATAACGCCGTTTCTAAAAATATATTAAAATCGAATAAAACCAAAAAAAAAAACCGCTATTCTATGTCTTATAATACTATATACATACTCATTTCGGACACACTCAAAAATATCGAAGGAGTTATTTTTTGTCTTATTTCGCGCATATAGTCTCAGACATTATATTATTATTATATGGGATTCGACACGATGAATAATGTAATTCGAACGCGCATTAGAATAACATATTGTAGCCGTTTTATTGAACTTTTATTCATGTACACACACAATACAGTACATCGAGTATATAAATAAAAATACGAAAGAATAAGTAATGAAACGAGAGGGTACATAGTATATTGTAAAATCGTGAATAATAATATTTAACGGTACACCATTTTACGGTTGGATTAGAGTAAAAAACAATATTATATATTTTTTAACGTCGGCGGATGATACAAATGAATACCATATTCCATTCGCCACTATACGTTTTGATTCTTGTAATTATTAAAGATTTTTTAATGTGTATTCAATATTATTATAATATTGTTCGATACGTATTAATTTTAGAATACATTCACGCGGTCCCCTATATTAATAATTATATATGTTTTAATCATGTTTATTACGTGTCTTAATAAATTGTTTTTTTCGGAACAATATAATGAATTAAAAAAAATAATTCTTATTTTTGTCCAAATCACGTTTTGGATAAATTTCTAACAAGTAGTTTATCGTGTTAAAGAGACATTTTGCATTTGAGTACGTCTTATCATAATAAATAATAATTATAATCATTGGTAGTGTTTCAAAATTTCATAAAATTTATTTTCTTGAAATATTTCATTAAACGTTCATGAAATATTTCATTCACATGAAAAATAGGAAAACAGTTTTTTCAAGTTACACACAATATAATATACTCAAGGGTGAGATAAGAACATGTTTAAAATTACCTATATCTATTATGTCCATAGATAAGTATAATATAATAAAATAAGATTATGTCTATTGTATGAATACACAAATTGTTTATCATAGTGACAAGTGCAATAGTCTCCACGGTTTTCTGAAGACGGCCTAGATCGGCTAGACCTGATCAGTAATTAACAACCATAATAATATACTTACCAATTCATTTGCGAATTATTATTTATTAATTTATTATCATTTTAATATTAATTAACATTACAATACAATTTCTCTATTATGTATTTTATTTTTTTTCTCAAAACATTCAAATTAATATTGCTCATCTCCGAACAAATACAGATTTGAAATAATATAATAATACTTAATTTACTACTAGGTACTAAAAAAATATTTTTTAATATTTCACGAGGGAAATTTTCAATTTTGAAATACTTCATATGAATTATTTCAAATCTAAAACCCTAATCGTAGGCAATCTTCTGAATATATATTATTCTAATCTATCGAGCGCTCGTTTTTTTTTTCTTTTTATGTTTTATTTACCTACTCGAATCGTATTGTAATATCAACCCGACTTCGGGGGATATATTTTGTGTAATTCGTTATCGTGAAAGACGAAAGTGTTTGGGCGCTTCACATATTATGTAATTTGTGCGTTTGTGCGTAATTCAACTACTATAATATACTCGTCGGTGCAATGGCATAATACCCGTCGACAAGTCGTTTTTTTTGTTGTCGGCAGACACAGTCGTATTGCTTATATGCACGACAAACAGAGACTGCGCCGCGAATATAATAATATGTGTTGTCAATATTCTCGGAGAGTTACGCGTGTAATTTTTTTTTCTTTCTAAACTTATTACGGCAAACACAATACCCGTGTAAAAATATCGGCATTGCGCGTACGTTTGTAAAATGTATAATTAGGTATGTAGCTATTATTTATTATGCCTTTGAAAATGTCGTATATATTTTTATAAGCAACCTTTTACGTTGAAACGATCATCGAGGAAGAAGGAACTATTTAAACGATTCTTTTATGGATTAGAAAATCGCCGAAACCCCCTCATAAAATGTTTACCTACCCCGATCCTCCTTCAAAACGTTCGCCGCAGACTAAAAACCAAGTGGCGTGTCGTGATCGTTTCATTTAAAGTCATTATTCTTCTTTTTAAATCACATAACTCGACTATGTGTCGCTAATCGTGGACGGACGACTTCTTGCTCGAGCAACCCCGATTTTGATCCTCTCTTATCACATGTGCGCATTATACACTATATTATTACGAAAATCGAGATATACTCTATCAGTAAACATTTACCTACATTCTTTTGACGAAAGAAATTAACCGTTTTTTAATTGTCGAAACATTTGTTACTTGACTCCAACGAGATCTAAAATATCATATAATTATATACAGTTAAGCCCAGTGGCGTGGTGAACTACTTTTTGAGCAGGGGCCTAATACAGAACACTGATACACCCAACCCCAAAATTAATATTCAACTGCATTATATACTTATACTTAATATTCATTAATTATTACTCATAATTCGTATGTCTTTGCTCCGATTTTCAATGCCATCCAGTACCTACCCACTCACTCACCTAATAACCAACAGGGGCAACGGGGAAACCTCTCACCAAGCCACTGGTTAAACCTCTAAATACCGGACGCTCTAGGTCGATGAAATGTTGTCCAATATTTAGGGGTCCAGTTTGTAGTTTGTTCTCGATAATACATTCGTTATTCGGAGGTGTTCGTTAGGAGAGGATCCATTAATATATATTTTTTTAAATTTGTAGAAATCTAATCAAAATATAATTATATTATGCAACAAACTATTGTATCGCTGTGGTAAATTGGTGAGTAGGTAACATTAAAATTAAACAAATTGATAAATATATTTACGTTACAATATGAAAAATAAAATCGAGAAGTTCATCAGCCCGTAAATAAAATATATTCTTCACAGACGCATTAAAACCATAAAAATAAATAGGCTGCGTCAATAAAAACATACATCTTAATAATATTACCGTATTACATGTTAAAATATCTCGGATGTTCCGAGTATGTAATTGGTAGAACGCAGAAAACTATTTGTAGAAGTAATTTGACTTCAATTTGATTAAAAATTAAATTAACAAGTTTTCATCGTGTTAAGCAAATAACTGGGCATGTCAAGAATTCCACAATACTTTTACAACTTAAAGAATGGAAGAAAACTAATCCGAGAAACTACCAACAATTATTCAATTATTAAGGAATACGAAAGATGAAATATACGAATAATTATTAAAGTTCCAGATAATTTGACAGAATTTAAGGCTAAAAACAAGATCCAGCAATAATTTTGAAATGCATAAATATTAATTGAATAATAATAATTTATTGTACTAAAGCCCACAGTATCAATGATGATAAAGTTTCCAGCCGTATAGTGTTGTTTAATTCAACGTTTCAAAATAAACAATATTGTTATTAATAATAAACATTTATACTTAAAAAAACTCAATTAACAAAATATATCATTATAATACATATTTTGATTTAAACAATTTGATTAATAATTTTATTGAAAAATCTATTCGTGGGTGTTTGCATACTATATTTAATATTAAATATAAAAACCGGTGAAACGTCTATGCTGTATACTACGTGTCAAGTGTACCTCGTGATTGAGTAGTTCACTATAAAATATGTGTTGAATTCGAATTCAATGCCAAATCATTGTATTCAAACCACAATAGGAGACGAGTAACTCACAATATTATTACAATGATGTATGTGTTTTTTATTTATTATTATTATTAATTTATTAGAAATGTGTCAGCATATCGCCTGCTCTCACAAGTCTTACAGTTTAATTATAAATACCTAATTAAAATTGTACAATATTACATTTATAGTTATTATGAATTTCTATTTGTGGTTGTAATTTTTTTTAATATATTCTTTGTCTTCAATTTCATAAGATCAGTTTCAGAGAAGGTCTTGTGGTAGGTGTGGTTTTAAGCAAGGTTTTTTAGTTTCGGTTCCCAAGTCACAAAATCGAGCTCCATTAAAGGTTTTGAGATTGGTGTGGACATTTTTGAATTGAGTTCTTATCCAGACTTGTAGGAGAGATATTCCCGTTTCTTTGCTAATCTGTCTGTTCCTCAAGAACCATGGTGCCTTTAGGCATATCAAACAAGTTTTTGAGGATTTGGATTTTGTTTATTTTTGCTGAAGTCCACACTAACGTATGCGTTTTTCGGCATTCACACCCAGCTAGTCCATTTTTTAGAAAATGGACTATGTCAAGTTGTTTTAATACTCTTTTAGTGGCTCTGCCTGAATCGTTAATTTTCAATTGTTTTATAGCACGGTTGGAGTTATATCTAATGTTGTCCAATTCTCGTTTAATTCATAACATAGTTGGTTGGCTTAGTCATATTTTTACTGATAGATTTCCGACGTGTCAAATTTGAATTCAATAATAAATCGTTGCATTAGAAAAATAATTCTGAGTGAAGACGTTCTTTCCACCTATATTTCCAAGTATATTTTATGATATTTCCGTTTAGAACTTTAACTTTAACGCACTTGAATATCTGGTTGTAGTATTCGCAGCGATAGACAATGATAATATAATTCCTAGTATCGATACCACCCAGATATTGGTATCGTATCTAAATATTGCATCAAATTTGTTAGATATTATATTTTGTTTTTTTAATATTACATATTATACTGATTAGAGATTACTCAATGAAAATTATAAAAAAAAAATAACAAATAAAAAAATAAAGTATAATCAATCTTATTTGAGGTTTTATGATTTGTAATAGGTAGATAGGTAGGTTGTAGATACTAGATAATGAGTTCATGTGAGTTTCCCCGGGCTTTAAAATGAAAAAAATAAAAAATGCTAAATTAATTCGACATCGCAATATCGAATTATTCTATAACAATATATCGTCATCGATATCGGTAGCCATCACTCAGTATCGAGTAATATTTGTTTCTGGTAACGGAATTAAATATCTATAGACGTTTATAGTTCAGGAGATAATCTAGAGATTACTCAATGGAAATTATATAAAAAAAAAATAATAATTAAGTATAAGCAATCTTTTTTGAGGTTTTAGGATTTATAATAGGTGCCTAGATAGGTAGGTTGTAGATACTAGATAGTAGGTTTATGGGAGTTTCCCCAGGTTTAATACATTTATTTTAAAAACGAATAAAAATAAAAATGCTAAATGAATTCGACATCGCAATATTATAATATCGAATTATTCTAAAACAATATCGTCCTCGAAAATTTACACCGATGACATCGATATCGTTGGCCATCACTAAGTATCCAGTAATATTTGTTTCTGGCAACGGAATTAAATATATGTAGACTACGTTTATAGTTTAGGAGATAATCTATCTTATTAATACAATCATTTAAATTTGAAGAGAGCATTAAGAGCAATCTTTTCTCGGGTCGCTCTTAGGTCCAATAGAGTGAGAGCATAAAAGAGCTAATTTGAATAGGTTCATTAAAATCATTTCTAATTGTGTAATTGAAATTCGCGTGTTTCTGATTGACATTTTAGTTTGTCGTCTTTAAACGTTCAAACAAAGAATAATAATAATTTGTCGTTAATATTTATTTTTAAATAAAGTGGAAATGTATTTGTTTTAATTAATTCATTTCACGTATCAAATTAAAAAAAAAAACAGCCAAAATCATAATTTTTCCTGTGACCTTTTAGTGGAAATTTTGTACTGTGTATCTTATAATTTCATTTATAAGTAAAATCATTATATTCATGTCAAAATTAGTTTCGGTAACTAAATTTAAAACAAAAACATAATATTGTTAAGACACTGAATATTACTGATATAACTAGCTGTCCCGTCCGGCATCGACATTGTCAATAAAATAAACTGTTGTGTAGGTATAAATGTAACATATGATTATTTAAAAATTATAAATTGAAAATCAAATAAGTAAAAAAAAGTTCATTAAAATAATATGTAATAACGATAAATTTGTATACTGATTATAAAAATACTAAGTAATGACAAGTTTCGTGTTCAGAACTCAATATTATTATTAGGTATACTGTTTTACACCACAATTAGGAAACAATAAAAGAAAACAACTTGACTTACTGTCCTCATTTCATTTCATTTTTAACAATAATTATTGTTCTTAAACTTCGTTACCTCAATAAATCCTATTTTGTTATTTTCATTGTTTTTTATATTTTATACAATGAATTGTGGATTGGCATCGAACATTTTGACAAAATACAATAATATTGTAAGTGAAAATAACTGAGGATTCAGATTAAAATAAGAACATTATACAGCATTTTGGTTTAGCGTGAAATGATATTATAACGTTTGTACATTGTTAACTATTTTACTAGCCTAATTCAATTAAAAAAAAATTGTAAAAAAAAAAAACAATAAACAATTCCCTTGTCGAGTGCCTACCTAAATTAAATATTTAACATTATGACGGTTTAAACAATAATTTTCGTTTTTCATTATTTTTTTTTTTGAATTAGTTTAGTTTGACACGGAAAAAACAACGACGTTGCCAATAATTCATAACTTATAAGGAAGTAGAATATTTTATTTTTATATTTAATAATATACAACGACTATTGTTCTATGTCTGTTTTTTAAAATATGTGTAGTAATGTATATAATATATACAAAACAAAAAAAGCTTGCCAAGTCGCGGTCGGCGTGCATGCTTTCTTTATATTTTGTAATTTTTCGAGAATTAAATGAACTTTATGTATGCTTATTATATTATTAGAATAGGATTAAACCAAATCGTGCTTTGGCAGTGCACGAAATGGAAATCGTTCTGAACCGGAACGTTTTTTTTTTCGAGTATACAAAATTTTTAGAAACGGACCGCCGTTTCTAAAATATTAACCCTTTTTGATACTTAAGTTTTTTTTATTCTCGCGGAACTCGCCTCGTATACGTCTTAGCCCTCTTAACGTTTTAAACGGATTTTCGCCTTTGGTACTTAGTTCTTATCTACACACATATGTGCTGCGTGTATTTTTATGATACACAAGCCTGTTGTAGTAGTGAATGAACTCGTAAGGATAAAGATCTTCGCTGCATTAGTTCCCCCCTCAGCCAATGCGATTTTAACAAGACTCATACGACAAAGTCCACTCTCCGATTTCAGAGATCTGAGTTTTTAAAGGAAAATCTTGGTGAAACGTACTACTTTTTAACGGTTCGAAAGTTAGATATATATATATTTTTTTTAATATTTAAATTTCAAACTTTGCGTTTACTCGGCGAGGCCTTTTTAACGAACTAGCAGCTCTCGTGGTTAATCTTTGTAGATCTCGCAGTCAAAGGGAAAAATTAAAAAATAGAGTTTTCAGGGCTGACGTGTTTGTGCGGATTCAAATAATTCGGCCGTCATATCAGATCCATCTCGTTAATATCTTATGTAAACGGTAAATAATCCGACAATTAATATTCTTCGCCGTCGAATGAAATTAAAAATTGATTATTGAAAATTGATATTTATAACGACTTCGAGTCATTTAAAAGTGCAGACAATAGTGTATTGAAACTGACACGGCAATTACGGGAATTATAAAATACAATAAAAAAAAACAAAAAAAATGTATAACCTAGTAGATTTTAAAACCGATTGCTTTGTCGGAGGATTTATCGTTTAATCGATCGAGGAATAATGCATTTTTGGTGTTACACGGGTTGAATACAATGAATCGTATATTTCAGACTACGCAGAAAAATAAGAGTATTTCCGGGGTCTTGGCACTAACTGAAATAATGAAATTGTAAAAACTCTAAATTATAGCACCGAATATTAGTCGAGTGAAAGCATTCGTCAATATTCTCCCGTTCGTATTATAGTTCCTCTGTTAGAATCACGGGGAAAACGAAAATGAATTTCCGGTATAAACAAATAAACATTATTTTTTACTTTCGTTTTTAACTAATGGACGACACCTGTTTTTCTGCGCGAGTATAATATAGTTAATTAGTCGTGACCTTTGGCAAAAATTAAAATGCATTATATTGCACACGGTATTAAAAATATTATTAATGACTGAAATAGCAAAACGGTTAGAAAACGGCAGGAAATCCAATCGATAAAATAATGAATATTATGAGAATAATAAATAATATAATAATCGGATTGCGTTGACTTCAGCCGTTGTCCGGTCTAGGCATTTGTGTTGCAGCGTGCGAGGACGCCAAAACTCGCGAAATCAAAATATGATTACGGCAAATAGATCATAATATTAGATTTTGTCGGAACGAACGGGAAGTACCTACTATGATGTTATAATATAATATGAATAAAATTACACTCTGTCACTCTGTAACGGTCGGTGGAGGGGATGGTGGTGGTGGAGGTGGAGGTGGTAGTGGTGGCGGCCGTCGACGACAATCGTCCGGGACCTGCAGATCATCAGTAGAACTACGTCGCCTAAGCAAGTGGCCAGGCCTTTGCCGTGTCCTACCTCCACGTCTAGTGATCGGGTGACACGTTATGGAGGTACCTTCGCTGTAGAAGTGCTCGCACTTTGTGCTTTCGTCTGACGCTGACCGCTACGAATCATCGTATCCAACGACGAAGACGACGATACGCACGAGAGCCCAACATTAGATTGTTCGCTAAACATATTATTATTATTATTATTATATACCTACCTTTCACGACGAAATAGAGTTGAACGAAATTGCACTATTTTCTTTATGAATGTTTCGTTTTAATTAAAACTTGTTATGAACTTTGGCGCTCGAAAACATGTATACAATAAAACTCGTTAATTTGTTGTGTTTAGTTGTATTTAAAAAGTTCAGATTGGTACAAGAAACCAAGCTATGATGATATTTGTAACACTTTTCAAAACCATTTTCCACATAATATTATTATATTTATGTTAAAAACAATTAATTAAACAATAATTGCATTTTTTCTAGTTTAGTACCATTGACTTTATTATACGCACAGATCGAGGCGGTGTAGAATTATTTTGCTACCACCACACGACTATACTCCTCCGAAACAACCGAACTGACAAATAGATGTGTATATATTTGTATATAATATATATAGAGGGTTTTAAAATTTCATGACATTGACTTTCTTGCAATATTTTTCTTTTTTTTTCTCAAGACGTTCAAAATAATATTATTCATCTCCAAACAAATACAGATATTATATGAAGTAACACAATAATATTTAATGTAGCTACCAGGTCCTTTAGGTCCTTAGGGTTTCTTTTACAAAATAAGATATGAGTAATAGCTAATAAATGATAATTAATAAATACTTATACAGTAATATCATCTGCGTTTCTACTGCATATGTAAAAATAAATATTTTTCAATATTTCAATGAAATAACTCACGAGTAGTAAAGTTTTCAATTTTGAAATGTTTCATATTTAAAACGCTATTTATATATGTATTTATATATATTATACTAGCTGAATAACCAGGCTTCGCTCGTGTGTTAAACAATCGATTCGTATAAACATTGGTTTTTTACTATAATTAAACTATATAAAGTCTAGCCTTGTAATATAATAATATGTATAATAATTTGTATAAAGTATTATTTACATTATTATTACAGTATTATTTCGGAGGCAAAAACGGTCTGTCAGGCTAACCTTAAAATAAATATAACTAGATATTTCCTTACTAATATATATTCACCATAAAATGAATATAATATACTATCTTAAATACAATTATGAGTATTTATAAACATTTTACAAGAAGTATTTTAGATATTAGAGGCTATTATATACATTAATGCTCACAGGCAACACTATGCATTGTAGGGTATGACACGCTAAAAAAACCTCTAAACCACTAAACACAAATACTGTTATATTATACAATACTCCTTTCCCCAACAGACAAAAAATAAAAAATCGGGCGACGACCGCGACGTGGTGACACTCGGAAAGGTATTTGGAATAACTCTAAGAAAAAATATTTGAAAAATGATAAATTTAGTGTGGTCACAAAATTGGAACATAAAAAATGACTGTTATTTTATATAATGTAGGTATAAAGGATACACACGACGGTTAATTTATTAATAATATTGGTACGATATCTACAAAAGTGACCATCACAGTGTCACCAATACTTTGGTGGCGATAAACTAAATAAACGAATGTGTAAAGCACTGCAGCTCAACTGCGTCGAACTCTAAAAAAATAATGATATTAGTGAAAAATTAAAAACAATTTTTTTAAGCTTTTGACTTAAAAATATTGACGAAACTAGTAATAATCACTAATTGTTTTGTAGACATTTAGGCTGGCACTCTGCCGTCTCTGCTCAGAATCATTTTTTTGTTTTCGTATAAAACGATTTATCATTGCGTTCTGCAACGTAACACCGGATTACCTATATGATACAGTAGTGCGACTTTTTGGTTTTTTTATTTTCAAATCCTCCAAAATGTTTGGATTATTTTGATTTTTTTTTTTTAGTTTTGTCCACCTAAAATAATACAAAATTAGATCCAATTTTTTACTCGACACTACACGAGTAGTTGCAGGTCGATTAGCTTGTTGGCGTATATATGGTTCCTGATTGAACGATTCGGCCAATGATTCCGGAAGTTTAGAATATAATTGTCTCTTTCCCGTGTACATCATGGACGACCAGGGTTTAAATACCATTACGTTTGATGTCGATGTTAAAATTTAATATTTATAAATATCGAACATCAAGTTCTACCGACTGATAATAGTACTCCACATATATTATAATAGTTTAGTTCTGAACGCGTATGATCTTATTTTGGTTTGCATAATGAAACTGAGAAACGAAATAATAAATACGATTGTTATTGGTAATTACTACTGGATTTTCAGAAATAGAAAAATACACGCGAATGCTCTACGAATGGGTTTTCTGGAAATAAGCTTACGTTCTATACTCGATTATTGGAAGTAAAATACAGTTTAAAAACATGTTTTCTAAAATCTATAATATGCTGTTTGAGTTTCGAAGCTTTTATCTATATTTGTAAAAACATTTTATATTCGAACTGTCCGTCTTTAACCGTTATACCGGCTATAAACCGCGTTTATAGTTATTATATACTTTAATGATATAAATACAGAACGACACGACGTACCTATTTGGTACTTATATCGTTACTGAAGTAGAATTCGTTTTCCGTTCACATTTCAGTTTAAAACGTTAAAAGTTCCGATTATATTTGAAATAAACTACTTTTTAATAGAAACACTTAAACGTCTGTATAGAAATTTAATTTGAAAATGTCGGGGTAAAGTACGAAAAACGTAATTGTGTTCGATCATTAGTATACTATGCAATACAATCAAATTTATCAGCTAACGACATGCCCGTTGGATGATATGGTACAAAATATATCTTCAAAACATATCTTCCAAAATTGATGAATTAATTATAAATATACACGTAAATTATTGTATTATTATTATTATTATTATTATTATTGATCGAAAAGAAAGAATATACATTTACTATTATTAAAGATAACATTTCCGATTATCTATCTCCTTCAAGCATAGCTTGTGTAGGAAATAGAAAGTTATTAAATTATATAACATAATTGTTACTAAAAAGAAATTAAATTAAATTAAAATCTTAAAGATTCAAAGTAAGATTCTAAATACATATAAAACTAAATAAACAAAATATATTAATGTAATATATTTAAGAAATTGTACACGATAAAATTAAAACTACAAAAATACCATTATTTTCAAACGTACGTGAAATAAAGCAAACATCGATTAAAATTATTTATACAGCTTAAAATATATTAAAAAGAATTTGATTTAAGGTAAATTGCACAATAACCATTCATAATTTTTTTTGATTTTTGGTTTTATAGTTTAGTAATTTCTGTTATTATTGTATTAAATAAATGTATACTTAACAGTATAGAATATTATAATAATAAAACATTTTTAATATAAAATACACAATCTCCAAAAATGACGTGATGATTGTTGGTACAAATAAAACGTGTTAAATATAAGTAAATCCATTAAAATAAATTACAATTTTCACGTAGGTTTATACATTATATATAGGTATTCCTCTAGATTTTTGAACAGATTATGTTAATTAAGTAAGTTTAATTTGACAAAAATGTATGAAACATATTACGACTATTAGAGAGACAAAACAAATAATACAGTTTTTAAGTAATTAATATTTTTTAAATGTTATGAATATGTCATGTCGGAGTTAGGTATTAGTTATGATGTGTTATTGAAAATTATAAAGAGACAGAGTTTTTATAATTTTCACAAAATCAAATATAATATAGTGAAAATGTTATGGCACTTATATAATATAATTAAATAAGACGAAAATTGTATTACTTATCCTCGTGTTTAAATATTATTATATTATTTTGTGTACTTAATATTTATTATTCTAAAATTTGTACCTATGTATAATGTATATTATTGTTTCTTATACACAGGTAGTAGAATTTTATTTTTCAAGTGAATATTTTTTATCAGATTATCGTTATCAAAAAATTATTTAATTAAGATATTCAATAATATGTATGTAAAAAATGTGTGAATCGTGTTTGAAAATATTCATCAAATGTTTATTCTAATAATCGTTGTTTTATTTTGGACAACATTTTAAATTGAAATATTTCAATAGTTTGTATAATCAATAATCATAAATAAATCATATGGCACGTCGTGTAGAATAATTGTAATGATTTTAAAAACTTATTAATTACTAATAATTATTTTCTTACTTGTGCGAGTGAGTTTATATTTTATAGTATTAGTTTACTGTACAGGTAATCATAATAATAATATAATATTTTAAAAATGGTCGGTTTTTTAATATTTTCAAATCAAGTACAACACTTATAGTGTTTAGCGATCTCTTAGCGCGTTATAAATTCGGACAGAAATATATTCCACTAAAGTGAATATCATATTTTTTCGTAGTTATCACTCCGCGTATAAATTAAAACCATATAATATCCGATTTCATTTTTTTTTTTTCGTAAATTGTACACAAAGTGGTTCGTTTTCGTCGTACTTTTCATTTTTACAATCACACTCACACCATATATTATATGATATTATGTAAACGTTATTATAAATATTAAACAACCGAAAATATGTAAGCGCGTGCGCAGTGCTAATAACGGTCGAGTTATCAACGCGAAACGAATACATATTTTTGAATAAAATATAAATAAGTTCGTCGGCAAACGATACGTCATAATATTATGGTGTCATTAAATTTTTAAATTTATAAACATATATTTATAGGTATATATTTATTTTTTCGTTTATCGTTTAGTTTTCGTTGCAAAATATGTTATTACACCTAATCGAGTACTTAAATATTAATATCTTTTTTTTAATTTACTACACACTAACCACTGTCAGTTTATGTATTCTTTGTTTTTTTTATTTCTTATTTTTATATTGTGCTCGATCCTTAGAGGGCGCATTTTTTAAACAAATAAATAAATAAATTATCGCATCGACCCCGGACATGTCCTAACACACAGCGACGAGAGAACTTTTTTTTTATGATTTCTGTCGACGGCGATACGCTCGTTATTCCGATATAATTTATCGTTATCGTTCATATTCTTGATGATATATTTGATAACAAAATCGCCGGACTCGCAGTTTGATAATAATAATAATATTATGTAATATCACCGCGATAGTGCGTGGAACGCGGCCAGAGATTTCGATCGACGATAACAACGTTATTGCTTTACAGACGGTGATTATGACGATCGTGATTGTCGTCGAGGGTCTTGTTATCGCGTGTCGGCGGTGTTGTTGTTGCGCGCCGTACTCATCGTTTTATTCGTCCTCGTCGGTACGACTTTATAATAATTATTTATCGTCCACACGTTCAAACTCACTAGACGACGAAGACGACGGTATTTGCTTTCCGACGTTTCTATATTAATATTATTATTATTTACACGCTTTACAACGTCGTATAATAGGTATATTATATCGTTGTAGTATTTGAACTTTTTTTTTCTTTTTTGCGGCGTAACGATAGGCAAATAATTCGCTCGCACCCCGGGGGTGTTAAATTCGTGCGGCGAACGTGACGTCACGACTAAACAATACGACGTAAAACGACGTTGTTTTCATAAAATATCAATTCAGCGTTAGTTTTGAGCATCATAGTTAGGGTTTAGTCATGAAATTCGAATGTATTAATTAAAATAAAAATATACCAAAAATTATATAAAAACAAATATAAAAAAAGTTTTTTTCGAGTTCCACCCCTGTGATTCGGGTGAGAGAAGAACATGTTTAAAATTACCTATGTCTGTTGTGTATGCACAGACAAATCGTTTGTTATAGTGACTATAGTGCAATATAGTGTCCATGGCTTTCTGAAGACGGCCTAGACCTAATCAGTAATCACTAATCAATAATCATATTGTTATGCTTACCGATAAATTTGTGAATTATTATTTATTAATTTATCGTCATTTTATTAATTCTCATTACAATACAATTTCTCTATTATGTATTTTTCTTTTATTACTCAAAAAGTTCAAAATAATATAATTTATTTACAAAAAAAATACACATATGAAAGAATACAGTCATACTTAATTTACTACCAGGTACTTTAGGTCTCTAGCGGGTTTCTTTTACAAAATAAGATATGAGTAATAGCTAATAAATAATAATTAATAAATACTTATATAGTAATATCATTTACGTTTCATAATATGTAAAACAAATATTATTCAATATTTCATATTATGAATTATTTCAAACGTAAAACCCTTATTATAGCTGTACTTAAAAATAACGATTTAATATCATATGGCAGTATATGGAACTCTTTTTTAGTGGTTTGTTTCATTACATTTCGGATATTTGTATTAGTCTTAGGTAAATATTATTGAACGCATGAATCAAACACTGGACTCGTTTGAATATTATAATCTTTCGTAAATACGGTGTCTTTAAATTTATTACGGATGATGATTTTTTTTTTAAATCGATTTGTTTAGCGTTAATTCTAAGCGTAAGACATCGCGCCTAAAAATAATGAATTTCAAAAGCATTGAACTGTGGGACGTTTTTTTTTCCGAGTCCAGTCGAGAACTAAAACTTATAATATATTATGTTATTATAAACTTACACGTTTTAATCGCGAGCGACGTATTCTTTTTTTTTTTTGCACACACTTTTTTCCTACACCCAAAAAGTCAAATGATTTAAGCCGTTTGGAAGTAAAACCGTTTAATTTGATTTATCGTTCGATTAATATTAGGGTATCAATGCAACAGGCGCATTGTTATTATTATTATGTCGAGCGGACAAGAGTAAAATATTTTTTTTTTTTTTGTTAATCTGTTTGAAATTGTTGTTTGGACTCGTCAAAGTGTTTGAATCTCAGGTTTACCATCACTGAATAACATAACAGAAATGACACAAAGTGGATTTCGGATCTGTATTAATTATTGATTGATTAAATTAACAGTTATAATTAGGGCTCGGAAGTTGTAGGATTTGCATATTGTTCTGTATGCTTTCAATTTATAGCAGACCAAGCTAGGAATTTGAAAACTATACAATAGCTAGTTAAAAAATTGAAAATGCATATTTTTCATATTTTGTCAATTTTAGCAAAAAAAGTGCATATTTCATTGATTTTATACGCATATTATGCATATTTCAATTTCATATTTTTCTAAAAAGATTGATTTTTTTCTTTCTTAACCTGTATATATCAACTAATATTGAATATAAAACTCAAAATTATCAACAAAGGTATTTATCGTCGTCAATTTCAAAAATACTAAAAAAATATTTTTAATTATATTTTCAGCTCAATAAGATGTCAAAATACCAACCAGTTATAACTTTTTTTCAGTTATAAATAGTTTTGTGTATACTATTAATTTACTAACAACATCTGATGTATTTTATTTTTGGAATTCAGAATAATTATTTTGCATATTTAACATTATTAATGCATATTTTGCAATTTGTTTGTGCATATTTTGCCTTTTTTAGCTCCTACAACTTCCGAATTAGTTATAATATAGCTATAAACGATGTTAATATAGCATCTATACATATTATATAAATATTGAAATCAATCACATTATCAAATGTATGTATTCAGTGTATAAAGAGACTTGGGACTTTGGCAAATATTCTCGTCTAAAAGTGACTCAGGGCCGGATTATGAAAAATATAAATATAACAACACAGTATAGGTATTCAAATTTAATAATTAGTATATTCTATGAATTTAATGTAATACAATCAGTGTTGGGAATAGATAACTGAATTTTTATCTAGATATAGATAAAGACAAAGAATAAATATTTTATCTAAATAAAGATAGAGATAAATAAATCCAATTTTTATCTAGATAAAGATAATTAAACAACTATTTTATCTAGATAAAATTAAGATAAATTTTAAAATATAAAAATACCTATATCATTTTTGAAACAAATAATAATAGCAAACAACCTAAAATAATTATAAACCTAGCCATTTCATAAAAAATACAATTTTAATTAAAACCAAAAAGTATGTACTGAGTGTACTCGAATAATTGATCTAAATATCTAGATAAGTAAATCATTTATCTAAGATAATTTCTTAAGATAGTGGTCAACAGTTTATTTTTATTTATCTAGATGAGATAAAGACAAATTGTTTTTTTATCTAGATAATCCCAACACTGAATACAATCATAGCTAGTGATATTATCCATACATGACGATATTGGTTACGAATCTTATTTACAATAATTTCACGTTCATATAAGTTAATGACAACAATAGTTAATTGTATAACATTTTTCGAATTCTTATAACATATTATGTATATTGTATATAATATATATAAATATATTTTAATCATAATATGTCACTTGAAATGTTGTTTTATAATATTGACATGGCTATATTGTATTTTATTGTTGCAATTATTCGATTTAAACTTTCCAGATCATAATATTTTTTCATTACCTAATATAATATTAAATTATATAATACTATATCTTATGGAACTTACACAGTTAAATCGGATTCTAATTTATAAAAGCCACTGTTTAATATCTTTATTATGTCATAATACATCAAATTGTATTATCATAATAATAACGAAAATGATTTGTGGTATATTATTATACTTAACAAATTAAACTTTGTGCAAACCGATGTTTTTGTAACGCATTTTCATAATGGAGAACCTGATAAATGTATCTACTATACATAGAAAATAACAATTTAATTTCAACTTCAAATGAATGGCTTGATGGTAAGAAAGATAATATGGTACATCTCACAGAAAAGCAGGGTGGCTTTTTATCAAAATGTTGTTATTTATACACCTAAGCCACCGTGTCAACAAATATAATTATCCTTAAAAGGGATCTGTGCTTCTCGTACAAAGACGTCAATGTTTGTGACAATTTATTTTCATGATTAACGTCATTTCGACGTTTTTATAAAAACAAACTCGTGTGTACATAAATTTAAAAAACTAAATTAATAGTTTTCTTGAGTTTTCTCAGACGAAAAATTCTGTAGAGCATCGACAGCATTGTAAATTTGTACATAAGGACGCCATACAATTTATGTTGATGTATAGAATTAAATACGTAATACCTAAAAAAAAATAAGGATTTTATACAGTTTTATATTGACCAAATGAAAACTTTCTATGATTTTATTTTAAAGGTAAACTCAAAGCTTAAAGTTAACAATACATATTGAATAATTTTTCATATAGATTATAATATATAAATATATTAAAAAAAATTCAATGCATGCATAATCTTGTACAATAGTCAATAGGGAAGTCTATACAATTAAAGTTTCGATTAAAGTTATAGAACTTTCCAAAGTTAAATTTAAATGATTTATAAATGTCTGCAATCGATAATGTTTTAATTGAAACTTTAACACTTGTTGTCATTTAGTCAATTTTGGTTCCAGAGCTATGGTAAAAAGAACCAAATTGACTTTAAAAAATCGGTCTAACTGAATTTAGTATTCAAAACAACTGTTGCTTTAAAAAAAAAATGCAAGTTGTATTGAGAATGCACACACTAAAATATCTAATTATTTAAAAATCATCAAAGAACGTGTATTTATGTATTCCCCATCTCCTCTCTAAAACCGCATATTATTAATCCGTTGTCACTGGACAGAATTATTTAGTGTTACATTTAAAAAGAATCACACGCTGTATAACAAATAAATAATTACGTCATAATATAGGTAAATAATAATAATACACACAGGAATGGTTATTAAACCAATGGTCACGTCTTTTAGGGAATTATTTGATTAGTTATTTTTTTTAAATTTACACAAAACAGTCGTACGAGTATTAGTATGTTAACATACTTACCTACTTGATGTTAGAAGAGCTAGAGACTAAGGGACTCTGTAGATTGCAGACAATTGCGATAAGTACAAGAATGGGATCGGTTAGGGAGGTCGATGGACTATACATATTATATAATAGCATACATAAATATTAGGTCAACGTAGTTTTTATATAACCAAATTGACTAAAAAAAAATCAGTATATCAAAATTTGGTATTCAAAACACCTGTTTCCTTTAAAAAAAAAAAATGAAAGTTGTATTGCGCATGCGCAAACGGAAAGATCTAAATATTTAAAAATCATCAAAAGTAAATTCGTTCTCAATCGTATTGGTTTTTTTGGTCATCGGTAAGTCCTTTGTTAATTTGAAGTGTTCTCAATCGTATACCGCCAAAAAGGTATAACGGTCTCAATCGTTCGATAGCCGAAGAAACATACTAGTACCTACCTACTTCATAACAGAAGAGCTAGAGACTCTGATAAGGGACTCTGTTAAATTGCAGATAATTGCGATAAGTACAAGAACGGGATCGGTTCGAGATGTCGACGATCTATGCATAATAGCATACATAAAATATATTAGGTCAGCGCAGTTTTTATAAATTATTATTTTGTTTTACCTCGGGGTGCAGCGTGAAATAGACGTGCGAAATATAATTCGTTATCGTGACCGGAGCGTGTACAACGCGGTGCCTCCCATATTTAGGGTATTTTACACACATCATATATCTCCGTTACACTAGAATATTTATTATTCTGTGTTTTTTAATGTGCACTTACGTTTTATTTTATTTTATTTTTTTTTTGGTGGTAACCGTTCAGCTAATGTTTATGAAACGATATGCGCACACAATAACTCGAGTGCGTCGCCGCCGTTCAAGACGCGACTGCGTTAAAAAATTAGTTTCGTATTAGGTGTTGCACTGCGTCTTCGGTATTCAAATTACACACATCGTACGCGTACAATATTCGATATGAAATTGCATTTCGTTTTAATATTCGACAATATAATAATATAATTTATGATACGCCGCGTTAACACAACGAACTCGACGTGAGGCATCGAAACTATAATGTCGTATCACTAAACTGTTATAATAATAATAATATTATGTGTCGCAATAAAGTTATATGGCATACCGGACACCGTTTATGAAAGCTATATTATATTATTTCTAAGTGTTTTTTTTTTTGTAATACAAACAGTCTAATAGCTTATTTGTATTGGCTAAATTTTATTTTGATCAAACGTGACCTTATAGTGCAGTCTGAACACAGCGCACGCGTTCCAAAAATAGCTCCAGTGATTTTGCGATTTTGACGACAAAAATCGGTTCATTCATTCTTTGTGGAACTCTCTGTATTATAAAATGGTGACTTAATCGTAATAATATAATAATGAGTTTTAATAACGTTAATAATATTAATTATCGACGTTTTACTCCCTAAAGTACCTAAGTAATATAATTATACTTAATAATATTGATATCTCGTTAAATGCATAAGCTCAGATAATATTTAAATACAAATAGGCACTGCTGTGAACTCGTTATGGGCACCGATTTTGATTCGACGATATCGCTTTAGTACTATTGAGGATATTGTACTCTGAATAGCGTCTGGAGGAAATCGCCACTATATGATTGATGAATGATTCTGATTCGACGTCATCCTGATACTAAAAGTCTAACTACATATATTTTCTACGACGCTCATATCGTACAACTATTTATTAAAGAAAACGATCTAAGAAACAAACATCGATTTCAATGTAAGTTGTTTATCTTGTTCGTTACGACCGTATACTTAGGTTTTTGTTCTAGAAAAGAACGTGTTCGATCGATCGTCGTTCGTGTTAAATAATCGAGTGTTGTATAATACCTTTGCAATTAGCTGACGTGTATATTATGTTAGATTAACTATGGATTCGTCTATAGACTCGATTCCGTTCATAGGGTTTTAAAATGTCATGAAATTTAATTTCTCGAAATATTACATTCACGTGAAAATAAAAATATACTAAAAATTATGAAAAAAAAAAATAGAAAAAAGTATTTTTTAAGTTACATCTGTATAATTATGGTGAGATTAGAACGTGTTTAAAATTACCTATTACTATATTGTATGAATACACAAATCGTTTTAATAAACGATAGTCACTATAATTAGTGACTAGTGCAATATAGTGTCCACGGCTTTCTGAAGATGGCCAGACCGGCTAAGATCTAATCAACAATCATATTATACTTACCGATAAATTTGTAAATTATTATTTATTAATTTATCGACATTATATTAATTATTCACATTACAATACAATCAATTTCTCTATTAAGTATTTTTATTTTTTTCTCAAAACGTTCAAAATTCTATTATTCATCTCCAAACAAATACAAGTATGAAATAATACGATGATACTTAATTTACTACCTGCAGGTACTTTAGGTGTTTTACAAATTTCTTTTACGAAATAAGAAATGAGTAATAACTAATGAATAATAATATTATATAGTTATATCGTCTACTTTCCTACTGCATATATAAAAAAAAAAAATTTCAATATTTTCCGAGGAGTGAAATTTTATATTTTGAAATATTTCACATGCAATTTAAAACCCTAACCATTTATATTAATATGCTGGTATTGAGGAATGGACTTGGTGTAGTTTCTACGCGTAATTTATTCTATTTAAAAAATAATGCTTAAGGTTATTTATATACGATTAATCGATTGGACTATTAGTATTAGATGTATACATAAATTATAAGTAATTTAATTATACAAGACGTTAATATTTTAAAATTATTTTAGGTGCCAAAGTCTGGATGAAGTAGAAGACAAACTAATAGAGGTGAGAAAGTTAAAATATTTAAAACAAAATAGTATTATAACATATTATTAATTGTATCTCTAATAATTTAAAAATAATATTTTCTTGGTTATAATGTAATAATTATTGATAATTTATGTAGGTAGGATAAATTGTTTGGATAATCCCACATTCCCACTTTAATAACCGGGACAGGTAATGTATTGGATCTTTGGTCACTATAAAATAAAATAGTTATACCTACTTAAATCGTTGAGGTTGAACAAAAAACATTTGTTGATTTAATGAGGAAATAATTTATTTAATATAACTTATCTTTAATAACTTGTTATTATAATAAATTTGTTGATTTCAACGTTTAAAATATATAAAACCTTCATGTGAAATAATGAAGAAAAAAAAATTATTAATTTTAATAAAATGGTAAACGTGTTATCTAAAAAAAACAAGTTAAAAACTAATTAGACTTAGAATTTTCCTTACAGATATATTTTTAATATTGCATAACCTAATGATTTATTGATTTTATTTCTTATTATTCTTTTAGTGGTAACAAATAAAAGGTACTACTAATTTATAACATTATGTTTTTTTATCAAGACGGTTTATTTATTTATCTCGGATGACGTCTCAGAGATAACATAATTCACATTGATTCGGATAAGATGAAAGATAAGAATATATCTATCTAGATAAAATACAACACTGGTAACAAGCGATAATCTCATCGCATAACGACGCAGTTCAAATGCAATAATAATTTTCCACCGTGCATTTCCGGGATAATATCGATAGAAAAATATTATCAAATTTAAAAGTGTGCCATGAAAATGGCTGCAAACTCAAAGCGACGACGTACATAATAAAACCATTTTATTACCCAAATAATGGACCGTTTTATCGAACGACACAATTCATTCCAAACAAGACTTTATTAACTAACAGATAGCTGGCAGCTGCTTATAGTGTATTATTGAAAAATCCACTTTGAGCACTAAACACATAGTCGTTGATGTCTATCCGACGGAGCACAAGAAAAAAAAAGTCACTTACATTACATTTCTGTGCAAGGATATTATTTTTACAAAATCGTGTTAAAACATTAATGTTTTTTTTTTTTTTTTTTAATATCCTAAATTTCCTAATATTGTTATCAACAGGAAACAGGTACATACTTAACTTTAGATATTCCTAATACACGCCGCAGAAACCTTTACCCGTGTTATGACTTTAAAAAATCGAAAAATATTTTTCGAACAAGTGGCAAGTAGAGGTGTTTACTCTGGTGTACAATGAGGGCTTCGAGTGTACTTCGATATTAAGTAGGTCACTGTGTGCAGTAATGGATGTGCAAAATTTGAATTCAATGATATATCATTGAAAAAATATTCTGAGCGAAGACCGTCTGTCAGCCATCGTCCTATATTACAGGTGTATATTAATTCATGATATTATTGCCGTTGCAGTAATTTATTTTCCTATTACTAATATACAGTGGTTTTGAAGTATTTTTTCGCCGAAAACATTGAATTTGAAAATGTCAAATAATATAGTGCGTATAAAAATATAAAACGATATAGTTTCAAAGTTTCGAGTACCCTCGAATAATATTTTTAAATTACTTACTAACATCGTTATTCTTCGTTTAAATATCTAATTTCTTCCAGATTTTAACTTAAAATGTCTAAAAAAACAACAACAATGTTTTTAGATTTTTGGTTACAATATTAATTGTTTACAAGAAACCTTGTTTCAAACTTTCAATCCTTGGCTATGAAAAATTATCAATTTATAGATTTTTAACTACATAATAATTTACGAATTTTATCAAAATTTGAACTTTAAATGCTTATAAGTAAAGTGGTGCCTGTATGTATCTTTAAAATTTTTCAATTGTCATTGTAACACTGATGAGAAACCTTATATTACATTTTCAAGCTTTTTGATACAACGATTTTTTTTTTATGGATATTTATAGGAAAAAATTTCAAAAAATCAGAAATATCTTATGCCAAGTATACATCTAAAATTGTACTACTATTAAAAGTGTCGATATGATTTTAGCGAAGTTGAAAATCGAAACACTTTTACTGCACTAAAACGTATTGACAGACATACAAAATTGTAAAATTAATACATTCATCGCTCCGCTCAGAATCTAAAATAAAACCAGTGGTCCAAAATGGCCACCAAATATAACTGATCATTTTATTCTAAATTAAAAAGCCATACTAACTTTAATTAGTATGACAAATCTGTTACAACTATTGACTTATAACATAATTTAGATTATTTTATTAAATAAAATATGTCTTTTTTGTATTTAAATATATCTTGTGATTTACGGACCACTAACGATAATAATGATATTAATATAATGTATATTATTATGTAGTGTAATAACAGAATGGTTTTTTATTCTAACCCATAATTACATAATACAAATAGCTTTTTGCAAATATATATAATGATTTAATTTTTTAGTGCTTAGTTATCTACACAAATCTACAATTAATTTGGATACTTTTCAGGTGTAGCGTAATAAAGGTCCATCGATTTCAAGTTTCCATCTATATCTTTTAAATATCTAGTCTAGTTTGTTCAGTATAAAGAGATTAGGTATTGTTTTTATTTTTGCAGTAGCTCAACTAAGCTTTTAGAAAATATACTGATAACCAAAGATAAACAACGCGATTGGGCTAAGATTTTAAGAAGTACTCGGCTTAAACGATACTTCCAGAGATATCTTTGACATTTTATTCGAATAGTAGGAATTTTTTTTTACACTCAGAGAAATCGCTAAGCTATCATTTTCAAGCATATTTTAATTCTGATGGTTAAATTTAAAACGAATGCTGTCATTCGAAAAAATAAAATCTTTAAAAATATGATTTGTCTTCAAAAAGCGGATTGTAAAAACCCAATTCAAATTTAGCCCAAGTAATGTAACCCACAATTAAGTATTTATTTTCTGGTACAAAATTCAAAATTTTTCTTCAACTAAAATGACGTAACCCTCATAAACAAAACATTACCGATCAACGTAAGCCACAACATCGTTGATGGTTAAATTATTCGGACGATACTCATTATTTTTCCAAAGTAGTGTAACCCACAGAATATATCCCTAAATCCTTAATTTATGTAACCAACAATGACTTTTATGATAGCTCTTCGCTTAATGTAGCCCGCACTAATACCTCTACTTTGGTACGTAATTAAATTATGAATAAAACATAAATTCTTTTAATTTAAATCATACGTATAAAATTACACTGTTTAAAGTCTTACAATAAATAAAATTAACAAAAAAATTTTAATTTAGAACCGAAGTTATAACTATTTTAGTGTCACCTGTAAAATTCGGTTTTTGAGGGTTAGCGTAGTAGTTTGACTTTCCACCGACGGTGGTTTGGTATCGAAATCTTTGGCATTTTTACAATAATATGCATAACGGTCGTTTTTCATAGGGCACCGCGACCGTAGTAATTTTCTCTTCAAGAGCAGTGTTGATACCAGATAAGTAAAAAATATCTAGATATAGATAAAATATTATTGCTCTACGATTATCTAGATTAAGATAAGATGACAGTATTTTAAATATCTCCGATAAGATAAAATCAAAACAAAATTTAACTAGATAAAAAAAAAGATGAAAATTTAAATATTTAAAACGATTTCATTTAATCAACAAATAAATTTGTAAATTTGTAATTTTGGTTATTAATATAATAATTACCGATGATTAAAATCTTAAGGTTAGGAATACAGATTTTTTAAGCATAACATAAATGATGACTTTACTTAAACTATTTAGATAATTACTAAAAAGATAACCATTTTCTTTTTTATCTTAGATAACCCTTAGATACCTATCCACATTTTTATCTAGATAAGATAAAAGATAAATAAATATCTAGATAAGTCTCAACACTGTTCAAGAGGGGTGTATTAATTATGAGCACCCACAGAATCTTGTTTCTCGTCGTCTGTAAAGTGTGAGACAGACGGCGAGAGATTAAATGCTAGTTTAGCGTTCTGTTTAGCTCGCAATAATGTTACGACGTTTGCCAATTTAATTACAGGCCCGCAGTTTCTACCCAATCATTTAGTACACGGCAGGGTATTTATTAGTATAAGGTATCCTCGCGGACACGCAGCACTATAAAGTCTGAGGCGAAATGGTGTTCTATAATCGTCTTACTCGCTCATATTATGAGCTTAACTGGTTTTATATTACGAAACAACGACCAGCAAATATTATACGATTTATTCATTTGTGTGTGTGTAACAATAATAAAAAAAAAAAAAATATCGGACAATTTATTTTTTTTACTTTCCGATAGAATTCTCATTAATAATTTATCACTCACGGTTAATATTCTTAGAAAATAATGTTTTCAAATAAATAGGAAGTATAAAGAGTAAGAATTCTTAAATTGCAATATACTAATACCAGTTACTTAAGTAATATACCCGTACAAATTATTCGTTGGTTAAAAGTTAAATAAAAGAATACAAAACTAAGACAGTCACCTAAAATGTATACTTTATGATTTTTTTTTTCATTTCATATTTATGCTGCAATATTTAAATATTTAAAATCTATGTTTGATACTTTGACACTTAAAAAATATGTTTATAATAATATACGAGATTCCTAAAGTCAATATAATTTTAAAAATGTAATAATTCATCAGTTGGTTCTCTAAATATTGAATTTGGAAAAATTGATTTTGGTACCTAAGCATAATATTATTAAATTTAATGGTTTTATTCGTGTAATTGATATTGACATCAATCGTCATCGTTCTACAAATATAAATGAGAGCAATGTTGTAAATGAATATTATATGATGATAGACACAAAACGTAGATATTGATTTGACAGGAAAATAAAAAAAAAACTGAAATCGTTTTTATTTTTTTTTTTTGTTGGTTGAAAAATAGATACTGAAATTGTTTAAAACACCATAAACAACAAATTTTGTTGCTCGTTTGTATTCTAAACATTGTTTAGGAAACGGTGAACACGATAAATATAATAATATAATTTATTATTATGAAATACCGTGAAAAATAATCTCATTTGTTAAAAAAATTTAAATGTACAACTTAATTTAACTTAATTTATATAATTTATTTTTTATTATTTATTTTTTATTTTTTCTCTTTTTTCCCTCAAACACCATTGTAAAATCCCCCTTATGTACATAACTATATTATAATCTTGGAAGCTAATAACCATGATGTTGATGCTGTAACAATAAAAAAAAAAAAAATACCGTGAACAGTGATGCTTGTAAAATAATCACTTAAAAAAAATTAATTTGTAATTAGGTAATTATCCAAAATCTATTTATTTTTATTCGATATAGGTACCGCACCCGCCCAGTGTAGTGTATACGTCACAAAATGAAAAAATAGTTTATTTGTAAATATTCAATACGTTATTTCGCGATAAAACTTTTTTATTAATATACATTTATATAATATTATATACAATAAAATATAATATCAGAATATCCCTTGGTAAATGTCTATACAAAACTTGGTATTTGTTATTTATTTATTTGAGTCGAAACGGTTTTAAAATTGTACGTATTTTGCGATAATATATATTATTTATGATTAAATAGTAAAATCATTTGTATATTTTACACCTTGCAGTATAAAATAAATTGTAGCACATTTTCATTTAGTTATTTTTTTTCTCTTATTTACCGCGCTTAGAAAACAAGAAATATTTTCGATTGAAAAAAAATTCCAGACTTTTTCTAATAATCTCATAACAATATTATATACTTAGCGATCTTATAAATTTTATTATTTGCTCATTAAAAAACCGGTGTTTATATTATATTTAACGCAGGGTTAACTCGTCTCAGATTATGTAACAATTTTTTTTTTCTTAAAACTTTTCAACGCTCTCGTGTTCATCCACTCGTGCTTGCAATATTATTTATTTATTGATAATAATTGATCACCAAATCATGTGGTTTTCCTCGATTCCTTTGAGAATTTTACTGGGAAATCAAAAACTCGGATTCGAGTTCCGTGGTATATGTTCAGAATAATTAATAGGTCCATTCGTCAACGATCAAACGAAACGTTTAACGACAATTTATTAATGATAATACGATTACGAATAAAATATAATAATAATAATAATAATTTAGGTGCGCACAGATTCAGGAAAAGGATTCAGGATAGCGCTCGTAGATGTTTGGAATTTTATCAACACTACTTCTCAAATCTCTAGTCACACGATATCGACTTACGTTTTTGCACATAAATTCATTCTACTTCACTGCCCTTATGTATCATAGGTAGGTAACAACCTTTTTTTTTTCGGAATCACAAAATTCTCTCGACTAAATTTTTTTTTTCTCACGAAACGCCTTCAGAAAAAACATTTTTATTTTCTGACGTGTGTACGTATATTTGAGCTATCCATTACTGTCACTATACGCTCGTCGATCTCAATATTCTCATTTAAAACCATTGATTTTCAACATATTTTATTTATTTTGTATAGGCGAATGGACTTTACTTCCATGCGTGATTTGGCGTGTCTCGCAGTAAGTTTTAAAAATCGGATAAGTTTTTGTTTTTAAGAAAATGCAAACACTTAGTGCAATACGGTTACAATACGAATTATATTATGTTAACGATTTTAAGTGTATTCCTGGCTTTTTGAATAATAATCTTCTAAAACCAATTCAGAATATTATAATGCATTATTCTACAAACAATAATAGTTAATAAGTTATAATGGAATATTTGATATAATCAAAACCTTCCGAATTCCAAGCGATTACAATAATTGGACACTGAAGGAAATTCGTACTCGAATTAGGATTTAATCTGATTGTGATTTATTTACATTTTACATCGATTATTTTATTTCAACAATATTTTTGAACAACGTTTTGATCGTCACGGTTTATGTTTTTTTGTTTTGCTCAACACTATCAATTTAATAAACACATTAAACGCATATGCCTCATCATTTATCAAAATTCATAGACATGAACTGTATTCGTGTTATCATTTTTGGACCATAATAAGTATAAATTATTGCATTTTAATATTGCATTTTAAACTAGTTAGCTTAGAGCTGAGAGAGTTGGTAATAATTTTTTTTTTCTTTGACTCTGAAATGAGTTCACTACGAAGAAAAATAATATTTTGAAAACATAACATCATCAATAGAATATCAGCTAAACAGTTGTAAATATTATCTTCTCAACGATGGTTTATATAAAACAAATTTGAAAATTGTAATATTTCCCCCTCGTTAAGCAAATATAATTTAATAAGTAGGTTAATTATAAATGTGTTTATTTTTACTGGAATATTATTAACAGCCACATAATTATTTAAACAAGAATAAATGTTTATTCGTAACCTATACAGCGATTATAAACAAATTTACTGAATCCCACTCGTTTTATTCAATTTGTATTCTGTTTATCGGATCATTTTTGTGTACAAATATTGAAAGACGAATTGTGTAGTACGTCAAATAATCTGAACTTTTTCCGTACACAATATAATACAACGGTACGAATTGAAACTAATTTTTTTTTCCCGTCGATACACATTTGAATAAAACTAAAAATCATAAATCGTTGTGACATATCGCGTTATTCGTATACAGCGTTCGAATATTATGACGTATATGATATCGTATAGGTGCCGTTGCAGCAGCAAATTACTTTTAAAATATTATTTCACCGCAGTCTTTGAACAAGTCACTTCGTTTTGTAATCGAAAACGACGCGAATCCATCACTATATTGTAATATACGTATAATAATATAGTAACGACGAGGCATTTGTGAACATTAAACGGCGCACGTTGTTAATGCACTGCGTCGTCTGCTCTCTGGAACAGAACTTGAATTAGTGTGATTTAAGTGTTAGATAATGTTTCGGGCGTTTTGGGAATTAACCGATCATTAACGACGGCTGAAAACGACCCAGATAAGCGTTATAACATAATATATTAATATGACGCATCCATCTGCGAATAATCCAAAATGCTTATATCGAATGTATTAGAAGCACATAATGCGACGTACAAATTAAATAACGGACCTATAGACGATTTAAAGGTCTGGAGGTTTTTTTTTTTTTTTTTTTAATATTAAATTTACATTCAATAATTTATTAGAGGATCTTAAAACATTCTTATTTATAATCGTATGATAATATTATATTTAAAAATCATACCTTGGACATTGATCACGTATTTTTTTTTTGAGTCTCACATAATGTCCGACAAACACTTATTTGCGAAGGTGGGCATTAACTAGTTAAAAAGTTAAAGTTAAGTTAGTTCATTTTCTAATAAATTTTTAACTTAACTAGTTTAATTGGCAGTTGAAATAACTCAGTTGATTTAAAAATGATCAATCAAGTTAAACAAATTTTTCATTTATACTTAAATAGTAATATAAGAATAAAAATAATCTGAATAATAATGATAAGAATTTTGATTATAAAGATAAATAAATACGATAGTGAGTGGCCCCTTGATGTACAATGTCATAGTATTTTTCAAAACCTTTGGCGCCACTGCTGTACATTATGATAAAAAATTCAATAAAATTGATTATTATAATTTTGGAAATTAGATCTTTCTCTAAAACGCAGTCATTTTGTATGTGATCTGCAAACTGATTTAAAAAAAGTAGATTAATTTTTTTTAAACTGAGTTGAGCTATTGTTTTTTTTCGTATTGACTTTTAACTTATCGAGTTAAATTAAATTAATGATTTATTAACTGTTAAATTTTAACTTATTGATCTAGTGTTCTCTTAACTTGACTTAACTTGAGTTAATTATTTTCACTAAACTATTTAGCTTATTTGATTCAATAAACATCAAACATACAATTTATTTTTTGGCCTATAACGATAAAAACTAATTTTATTTAACTCGAATCGATACATTTGGTGTAATAATATAAAGACAGTTGTACCTTCTGTGGCTTAAAAAAAACATAAAAAAAAAGGACTGTGGACTGGATTCATAATAGGCATAGTGAACTTTTCATAATATACTATTCACCCAATTAGATACCCACCTCGGCATAATGGCACTTAACACATAAAAATATTGTGTCTACTTAATGTCATTGAATTCGATAAAAACTATAGATTTTTATTTACCAACGTTGTAATATTATGTTGATTTTTATTTTTAAATTTCTAAACGGCTTTCTATTTCTTCTTACGCTAATAATATTGGAACAAATAAAATAATAAATCGATGTTCTAGTTTGTAAACACTTGTAAGTTATTATCACGTCACGTTTCAAAAAAATATATCCATGTTAATTTCATTACAAAAGATAACATCCCGCTACTACGGTTTTGTACTCGATTGCCAAATGAACACCGATTTTCACTTCAAATTCTCTTAAGTGCACGTGTGAGGGGACTTAATCTATTTACCTTGTTTCCGTTAACGAATTCTGAAATAAGCTGCTTAAGTGAACTACCTACCTTCTTTGGAACGACGTGTCAGAGAAAACATTATGTTATATGTTTACCTAAGAGACAACGAAGGCAATGGAATTTTTTTCTGATATTTTAGTGCGTGTTATCAAAGAGAGTTATTTGTTTGTCTTGCCGACATTAACTACAAAATATTTACTATTTTAACAAAGTACAATATTTTATTAGGTAGTTAAATAATTGACGATTGTTTATAGTAAACATATAGGTAAAAACTTATGGATTTGTTTGAATACATTACCATATTTTATAATATAATAATAATATTATGTACATTATACTATATGGATATATAAATTGCTTGTCTATAGTTCGGTATATCGAGAAATTTGAATGAACTGGCAACCACCAATCAGGTGGGCTGATTTTATATTAATATTATATTTATATTGCATTGATTAGTATTTCAGAATATTTGTTTGCTAATATTATTATAATATTATACACTAATAATTTATACGACCAATAATAAATGTACGGTTTTCGCGTGATTAAAAAATATTCTATATATATTTTACACTAGAATCTGGAATTATTAAGTATCAGTGAACCACAATAATATATTGTCATTATGATATTATCACGTCACGGAAATCCGTGGTAAAAAAAAAAAATGCGATGGTCACAACTAGTTGATTAAAAATATGAACGGTATAACCTACAGCTATAGTGTCGGACTAAAAATAATTAACCTGAGAATAAATCACGAGTAGACACGCTTCGATTGTCAATCATGGCGATGACTCCGCAAGAGCCCGGGGACAAGACGTACAAGACGATAAGTCTTATTATTATAAAGTCTCGGCAGTCTATAAATAATTATAATAATCTTTAAGTTTTTTTTTTTCATCACAAATATTATTATTATTTTTTTTTTTTCAATTTTGTTACAAGATGTTCCTATAGCCTTGGCCAGAGGTCGCAACGTTTTGAGAAAGAAGAGCCAAAAGTTACAATTTACAACATTTCAAAGTTTTTAAACAGCCTGGGGCGAACGCTGAGATAACCCCCCCCCCCCCCGAAATAGCAGAAACAACAGGAACAGGTTCAGCGGCCGCTGCCATCGATAACAGATCAACGCGGGCCTTTTTAGACGGAACGGCTTCTGTGGTTGACTTTTCAGCCGCGCGTTTCCTTGACTTTTTCGACATTAGGAGTTCGTCTTTAGACTTGGCCGCCTCCGCAGTCCCGCTCTCCACCGTGATCGGAACAGGTTCAGGGGCCGCTGCTATCGATAACAGATCACCGCGGGCCTTTTTCGACGCGACGGATTCTTCTTTATACTTGACTGCCTCCACAGGCTTGATCTCCACCGCCACCGATACGGGCTCGCTCTCCGCCGCGGGCACACGGGTCACAACACCTACCTCGGTCAGAGGTGGTGAAAGTGTTCGTCGACTCAGTGCCTTATTATATTCCGGATATTCTCGGTATATTCCGGATATTCCACAGTCGTCGGTGTGGTCGTTTCCTGGGATTCGCTCAAACCAAACGACGTCGATGATGAGTTTTATGAGGCAAATTCCAGACATGGTCAGGCGCTCCAGCAACACTGCCAATATCACTGCGATAGACGTGGCTATACGTACCAATTCCACCAAAATCTGTGAGCAATCTGTCATGATGTCGTCCTGCAATATAATTCGAATCGCGAAATCAAAAGTCTTAAAATTGTATATTATTATTATATTTTACACTAACTAATAAGTTAGTCGGTACAACGTACGTCTGTACTAGACCGGTGAAGGTATATATACTGCAACGATAATATTCTTTTTGATTTAATAACACAAGCGGTTTATTTTCAATAGGTATAAGTCACTCTTACGGTTATTGGAACTAAAGTGATGTATATTATTTACAATTGTTTATCGAACAGAATGTTTGGAACAATAACTATGGACAACGGATCTGCTGATTTTATTACAGACCAGAAGCGTGTTATTTTTTAAAATGTTTTCGATATAATATTATATAATATAAAGGCCACTCTATATATATTATTACATACATATTTTACCAATTTAAAGCAAGCTCGGCTTGTGAGTACCGCTCTGACTTCATTGGTGTATAGATAGGAAAATATGATAATCTTATAACGATAATCTATAATTTTTTTATTGTTTTTCCCGACCAAACTATTGGGATTTTTTTACTTTTGACCTCCCAAAGTAAGTATCCAATAGAATTACTTTCCTATCAGAAAAGATGCTGATAAAGGAAATCGCAGCTTTTTCTGCACTAAAACGTGATGACAAACACAAACAAAAAACCATACATTTGAGAAAAAGCGATTTGAAGTTTATATAATATAAAATAATTTAAAGAGCTCTTTACTTATGTGTTTTAACTA
Source organism: Neotoxoptera formosana (assembly GCA_022818045.1). Lineage (NCBI taxonomy): Eukaryota > Metazoa > Arthropoda > Insecta > Hemiptera > Aphididae > Neotoxoptera > Neotoxoptera formosana. Next base: position 2,453,420 of record CM040633.1, on the reverse strand, counting down.
AAAACTCGAACACTAGCAATCATACATTTTGAGTTGTAGTCGTCTTGTTCTGAAGGTTCCATGCTCAAAAATATCAAATTTAATAAATTCAGTTTTCGACGAATAATAATAACAATACTATTGGAGAATCTGATTTTTAAACGTCGTTTCAATATAGTTATATGCAAACAAAAAAAGGCCGGCAAGTGGGTACCAATTTGCTGTACAGTTGGTGTCGAGTGGGCCACTGTAACGGGTGGTATTGAATATTTTGAATTCAATGATAGAATATTTTTTGATTTTGAGCGGAGACGGTCTGTCAGCCTAGGATAGTTATTTAATATTATATTCATATTGCCATTATTAATAATTTCAAACTCTCATAAAAAATTAGTTGGACTTTATGGTAAATTATTTTTTTTTTAAAGATAGGAAAACTTATAGAATATCTTGTGTTGAATTTTAAAATCTTATATTTAAATAGAACATTTTTTATGAATTTACTAATCAAAGCAAACTGCAAAATATTGTGAATTTGTACGTATTTTTTTCGAAATTTCAACTTTAAATGCTTAAAAAAAACTATTAGACTTACGCTTCACTTTTTTTTTAACTACCACTTACATAATAGCTTATGAAAAATCTTGTATTACATTTTTAAGCCTTAGGTATAAGTTCTCAAAATGTTATAAATTTTTCAATACAAAGTAGTTTGTATATTTCCTTGATTTTGTAAGAATTTTAACTTTAAACGCTTATACATTTTTTTAAGTGTTTTCCTATAGACATTTTTTTACGGTTGTCGTAAGAAAAACTTATTTAAAATCTAGTGTTGAATTTTCAAACCTTAATTAATATAAATAGAAAAATTTTTATGCATTTTTAACCACGAAACAATTTGAAAATGTTCGATATTCTGATGGCCAAATGTTGACTTAAAATGTCTATAAAAAATTATAATTATAATATATCTTTTTGATTTTTTGGTTATACTATAAACTACTTCTAAAAATTTAGTGAAATTTTAAATTTCTACATTAATTCTTTTATGAATTACATTAAAATAAGAAAATCGTTACCAGAGAAAACTGGTGAACATCCAATGTTTAATTTCAAACGATCATAAAAAATGTGTTTGAGTTTCCGGTAAACTTTTTATTTTTTAAAAAGCTAGAAAAACATATAGAAAATCTTGTGTTGCATTTTCAAATCTTAGATTTAAATATAACATTTTTTATGAATTTCCTAATTAAAAAAAAAAATGCATAATTTCGTGATTTTTACGTATTTTGTCGAAATTTTAACTTTAGACGCTTATAAAAAACTATTAGAGACATACGCTCAACTTTTTTTTTAATTTTAAGTACAGCAAGTTATGAAGAACATTGCATACATTTTCTAGTTTTTTGACCGACTAAAAAAATTTTTATCAGCGTTAATAAAAAAAAAATTTTAAATTTATTATGTCTATAAATATCTTAAAAAAGTCAAAACATATTGAAAATTGTATTGTGTATAGAAATTGCTAACATAACCTTTTTGTGAATTTTGCATGTATTTACTGTCATTATTTCTTCTGTTACACCAAAAATAAAAATCAATTTTCTTAAAAATTGGCTTCGGGTACAAATGCCTGCTTTTTCCTTAATTTTTTTTTTCCCGACGCGATTAAAAACTATTATTGCCTTTAATTGTAGTGACAGATACAAAAAAAAAAAAAACACACATCATTGTAGAATCAATATATTCATCGCTTCTCTCAGAATCTAAAAAAACATATAATCAATTACGATTAATCATTTTTGTTTTTGATACAGTGTATAGAAAAAGGTGTGAAACAAGCAGCAGTTATTCAAAACATTTTGTAAAATGAACCAAGATACAACAAACTATATGAGATCTTACCAAAAATTGCCAACAAACTGTAATAAACAATATTGAATGGTTATGGTTTAATAACCTAACCGTGGCCGTTGGTGGGGCTGGAGAAACGTTTCTCCAGCCCCAACCACAGTTGTTTAGCCATTGCGGGGGTGGATGTTGAGCAGGAATTACGGAGTTGTTGGCAGGAATTGGCAGGAATTGAGCACTAAATATTTGCGTTGAAAAAAGTTAAAAAAAAGTCATATGGTTGGGGGTGGGGAAATGTACGTGGTCGTGAGACGGCCCCGTTTTAGTCGGCGTTGAGGTAGTTATCTGCACGTAAGTTGTAGTACATTCGACCTGATGAACTGAGCAAAGACCTGTGAACGTTTTTGGCTTGAGTACTGATGTATTCTTGAATTTCTCGAACTTTGAAGTCTTTATGCAGGTTAGTATTTCTTATGAATGAATCTGCGATTATTCGGAGTACTTTATTTTGGAAGATTTGTATTTTTTTCAAGCGGGAGGACGCGCATTTACTCCAAATTGGGCAGGCGTAAAATATTTAATATCATGAACTCGGTTACTGCAGTGGTCATCGAAGTAACAGTACAACACGCATTTTAAACTAAACATTATGTACAATATGTTACGGTCAATGACGAAAATGATGACGTCTACCGGTTAAAGCCCTGCGGCTAATGTCGAAAATTACAAAATTGTACAATACAAAATTTGTACTCAAACGACTGGTAATTTAGCCGGTAAGTGGTGACACGTTATAATGTTTAATGTTGCAAGCGCTTATATTATTTTATTGTTCGCGTCAATTATTCTCCCGACTCCTGTTGGACAATGTTGTAAACTATACGACGTTTATTCGAGAACAACGTGCGGGTCACTACCATTAATTATCTGTCCGCACGCGCTTGTACCACATTGATAGACATTCCGAATTTTTGTGTGTGTTTTTTTTAAGTAACTTTAGAATTCCATAGTACTACTGCTATAGCAGTGGTGATTTGACCACTTATAAACAACAAACAATACTAAAAATAGAAATAAGTGGTTTCAAAATACGCAGTGCACAACAGGGGCGAACGCAGGAGAAAAATGCGGGAGGGGGTTTTGAAAAATGATTTATTATTAATACATATTTTGTAGTTCAGTCAGGTCAGATGATTTATTTTTTGTTCCTGATATTTCGAGGGGATGGGGGTTAAACCCCCAAATCACCCCCCTGCATTCGCCCCTGGTGCCCAATCAAAGATCCGCCGAGTCGTAGTGGGGCAGTAGAAAATTGTCTACCGTATAAAATACCATTGGAAAATAGTACAGCTATAGCAGTTGTAGTGAGTTTTAATAAACAAATATTGAACTACTGATATGGCAGTAATGATATAAGTACATCAAATTTAAAAATTACTGCCATAGCAGTACTGTCCATCGACGTCCATCGATACCCGATGTCGATCGAGCACGCGGATCATCACGAAACCTATTACCGAGGTCGAAGACGATTAATTATATAAATTAGGTACCTACTTATAATTAATAATAATTATATTTTTCAGATATATTTCATTGGATTTATAAATGTTGAATCAGGTACGTCGTTCTTAAACATATTTCGTATACTCGATCATCGCAGATCGATCTCTGCAAACAATTTTTCGTCGACTTGGAATCTGTAAATAACGAAAAGGAAATTACACCGAGAGAGCTGCAAGCTATAGTAGCGTCACTGGGTCACAAGGTTATACGAACGGTGCAATATTGTAATCTAAAGTGCAGAGCGAATAAATGCATTTGTAGATCAGCGGGAATTTCGTGTAATTCAAAATGTCACAACAGCATAGAAAATAAATAATAAATTATAAACTTGTATAATAAGAACAAAAATAAATAATAAATAATACAAATGATTATAACTGCAGTTTGTAAAATTAAATCCATGTGTATTTTCAGTCACTTACTTAATTGATCATCAGTAAATGGTCTACGAAAACAACCTAGCAACTTGGCTACTGACGTTAATAATGACAGGTCAATGACGTAATTAATGTTGAATTTTCGACATTGGACGTTACATAAAATAATATAAACGTTAAAAATACAATCGTTTTCCAATCGTTTATGGTACAGAAATGATAGTTTTAGGTGTTTGAATGATTTTCTCGAAGAAGACGGGTCGGGACTAAGTGTACTCCGTGGAGGTGGGTGGAGGATTGATTTTCTTCCCTCTTTCGCTAGCTGGAGACGATGGCATTCGGTTAGCGATCGGTTCGCTTATCGTTAGTTGTACTCTGAAACGGATTATTATATTATGAAGATTGCTCAGCCGGAAGTGGTTAACCTATAGAGATCCCCCGTGACGATAATCGTACGTGTGGACGGAAAATGCGTTGTTCCCTATACTGTCCCCGAGGAATTTTACCTAAAAATGTCGTACTCGTCGCTGAAAACTTACATGGTGGAGAAACATGCCACGGTTATGTCTGGTCATCGAAAGGTGGTTCATTCGATTGTCAGCGAGTCGTCGTAGGTACTATAGAACTCACCGGTCTCCAGTAATTCGTATTCCATACAGATGGGTGACCAACTCTGATCTCAAACTTCTGTTGAACTACGACGTCCCTAGAGAATATTATAAAAAATACTTCAATACTTTTGCCGAAGAAGTAATTATATAGACCTCAAAGTTATGCCGTCCAATTCATAAAAATGTCATTATTTTCGTTTAAAAACGAGGCGTTTATATACGTGCAGAACCGTTAAGTTGGATTAAGTTTCGCAGAATTACCCCTCTGAGCCTAGTCCGCATATCCACAGTATTAACAAGAGTCGAATGGCATCTAAAACCGGATTGACCTATTTAAGTCACGGAATTTTTAATAAAATCAATAATTTGATATTTTAAAAGAAGTCTTAACCTTTTCGGGTGAACGAATTTAAAACGTCGTCGATTGCTCTTCGAAATTAAGTGTTATAAAATATAAATGATTTCAAACGCCATGATACCATTTGAATCGAGTGCCACGCTTTAATGTAGTTAATTATTTATTTGTTTTAAATACGCTTAAAAAACATTTCAATCGAAAAACCAATATTTAGAATTTAAACTACAAAATACATCTTGGAAGGTACTAGTCTTAGAATTTACGTCATTACCTAAATTACATCATTGACGGTAAAATTAATACAGGATGATCCATTTAACGTAGGACACTCAACATTTCAAAAAGTATTTAAGTTTTTGGAAAATTGTTTTCACATGATAGCAAGTAGTTACAAAACAAATTTTTAAATATTTTTTAACTTTATTATTTTGTAAGTTTTTACTTTTTTGAATATTACAAAATACAGTTTTAATTTTATAATCCAAAGCAGAATATTTTTCTGAATGTTTTGATACAACATAAAAATCGAATTTTGGACGAGTTGTTTTTGAGCTCTAAATATTTGAAGTTTAAATGAACAGAAAAATATTTTTCTATGGATTATAAGATTAAACCCGTATGTTGTAATTCAAAAAAGTAAAAAACATAAAAAATAATATGGTTAAATAAAATTTTAAAAAGTAATTTTTTTTGAAAACTGTTGTTTTGTAACGATTTCATACCATGTAACAAAAATATTTCCAAAAACGTATATACTTTTTGGAATAATGTGTGTCTTGCGTTAAATGGATCACACCGTTTATTATATTTTATATCAGGAGTGGCCAACATGAACAACATGTTCACGAGCCACATGTGGATAAATACAATGATATCAAGAGCCAACACTTTAATAAATACATTTTGTAATTTAAAAAATAAAATGAAATTCTTAATAAGTACATTTTAGATTTTTGTTAATAAGACGCGAGTCGCGAGTGTTGACCACCCCTGTTATATATTAGGTATCACAGGCACGTCGTGTTTGTCGTTATCCATTGTCCGTCTTACACATGACTGTAATTTTTTTTTTCATTAAAATATAAAATTTACAATCTGCGACCAAGTACAATAAGCGAATAATATGATAAATTATTATATTTGAATTGTATCCGAGATTATCGGTATTAGGAGTGAGGCTGTCCGGTGACAGAACCTGCTCCGACTGTGTGCAATAATCATTAAATCAATATTTTGTCATTCACACACTATTCTCGTCCTTTCACCTGTTTGTATTCTACTAAAGCTTCAAAGTTCTCATATTTATTTAATAATTCAATACAATTATATTAATACATTTTATAGGTATACTGCTGCTTGTGTGTGAACAGCGTCCAAACAGTTTTGAAAATACAATGGTGTGACAGAACTGCCAGTATGATTGTTGCGGCGTGTCATTAAAACACAAAGCTCTCGTACTTTTAAAAACACGACCGACGTTCACATAATATTAAGTGCACTCAAAAGTTTGAAATCTTGTAGTTATTTTTAAGTCTTGAACAAAACTAAAATCGTATATACTTTCTAGCGAACAAGCGAGGAAATTAGCGTCCATTATTATATTATAGCTAACGATTTCGTTTTTTTCCTCTCACGATTATATTATTTGTCGGGCTCAGAAAAATGTTTGAAAAAAAAAATAATACCGACCATGAATCACGACGAGTTGTCGTCGTTTAGTGTCCCACACAAAATTCGTGAGCTGTGATTGACTTGCAGTCTCCGAGTATAGGTACGGAATAGTGCGAAATCACCTACACGAGTATATTATTTTATTCTACTCACGTGCAAATAAACGCTCCTAACCTTCATCGGAAAATCAGTATCTGAGGCACGTTGTATATATCACCCGTCGACTTATAATATATATTATTATTATTACGAGTCTATAATGTCGTCGCCTGGCCTATTAGAGTTTGGGCCACATGCGCGAAGATTCCTAATCCCTGTACGGAACCGCAATACGATCAAAAACCGACTTTTTTTTCTTTTTTACATTCTCAGAGTATTATAATGTTACTAGCTAAATAACACGACTTCGTGTGTGTGTGTGTGTAGTTTTTTATTATCATATTTACAATATTATTTTAGACTATTATGGGTAACACATTGTTGAGGGCAATATAGGTTTCATGCACTTCGTTGCCCATTAAAAAAAATTAATAATGCCAACCATATTATATGAATAGTTTGTTTTATTTTATAATATAAAGGTTAAAAATATATACTAAGTGCAATGGTTACAACAATATTCGATTTAGTCATACGACCGGCTTTGCTTGAGCCAAATGTTAAGTTCAGATTAACCCGAAGTGATTTACATGCATCTAAACAGCCTAGGTAGGCAATCCACTTGCGGTGGACCCCGTGAGGTGCGTAAGTGAGTGAAATCAGATCCCGTGCCAAAGATTTGTTTTTTTCTATACATGTTTTCGCCCAAAATCGACTTTTTGGTTTTCGCCAAAATGACCTTTTTTACCAAAATAAAGAAAAAAGTGATTTGGTTTTCGTCCAAAGAAATATTATTCATAGTAAACAAAAAAACGTTTTGGTTACCACTATATTTTTTTTTATTGAATATGTGTTTATAGTCTATAGGTATCTACATAATACTTAAAACATAAGTTAAAAAAAATAGTATAATATTAAAAACCAAATTATTTGTCAAAGTCGTGGCACATATAGCCAAGTGTAAAACATATAAGTCAATGTAAATAATATATTATATAAAAACATAGAAAAGCAAATTTTAATCAGTCCACTTTTAGTTGGAATGTATTTTGTTATTATTATTTTTTTTTTTGTTATTAGTGGTGCGCAGTGGTGACCAAAATGTACCTTCGTTTATTATGAATAATATTTCTTTGGGCGAAAACAAAATCACTCTTTTTTGTGTTTGGGTAAAAAAGGTCATTTGGGCGAAAACCAAAAAGTCGATTTTGGGTGAAAACAGATCCGCCCAATTCGTTTGCCAAACTGTGTACATAATATGAAATTATTTTTATCGATAAACTTCTCGGAACAATTCATAATATCTACACAATACACGCCGGTATCAAACACATACGGATAGGTCGCAGGTAGCTGGAAACCCGCAGTTCCATGCAGCCCAGCACGTATTGGTGGTGAATAATTATATTATTAATAAATCGACTTAAACTCAACATTTTTTGAAATAATCCTTTTTTTCTGCACGGTGAATTAGAGAAACCACTATTCCAAATTTCAAGTTCTGACGTTGAGTAGTTTTTGAGATACAGTCAGTGGTATTTGGAATTTATGTAGGTACCTATGTACATAGATTGGATTTTTATTATTACACTATTATTAATCCTGGATAGGTACATCTTTCTGATGGTCTTATTAATTTATTAAACTGCTCGAGTAAGCACTTTTGTATTTGCATTATTGTGCAAAACCATAATTGTTTGTAAACAGGACGTAGGTATCTACTGCAGCTATGACCTAATATTTTGAGCATAATAATAATATTATGCATCTTAATTATTATTACTTTACTATACACGGATAATCGACGGACTAGTTTTAATTTTAAGTCGTAAATTAGAGAGGTATTATAATATTATTAAGTCATTATGTAATCCCTAGTGTTATTATATAAACGTATACGATTTGAACGACCTCATCGTCTTGTCAGTATACTCTATACACTGTACGTATCTATGTACAGTATATTATTATGTTTATTAATCGGAAAGTCAGTAGCTCTTATTCGAAATATATGATACGGATATTGTAATTTCAGTTTTTTTAATATATTATGTATATATGAGTATATGACTATAAATTCAATTTTATTTTACAGTGGTCTGAACATTTTTTTTTTTTTTGAAAATAGCCATTGTTGTAGTTGTGTATTTATCTCTTCTTAATAATATATAAAATCGAAAATTGAATCCTTTGATGCTAATGTTCACGGGAACTTAACAACCGATTGTATTAATTTTTTTTTAATGAAATATTATATCACGGAAAAGGTTCCTATCGCAAAAAAAGTATATTTAAGTATAACTGTAAAGAGGTGCTCACGTAAGGATTTTGAAACTCAATTTGAAAATCGAAAATTTGTATTTTGTTTATAAAATTTGATTGCTATTGGTTACACTTACAATAATTAGTTATCAGTTACAGTAACAGTTTTCCTACGTACATATTATACGCTAAAAATTCTGGAAAAACTGAAAGTGCTATTTTTGATATATGAATAGGGTTAGGTAAGGTTAGGTTATCTGTTTATTTATAGGGTTGTCAATGGTTACATTTCTTATATAATTATTATAATTAGTAGGAATATGGCATATACATATTTTTACAAATAAATTTATAAAAATAAAAACGAATCTTTGGCACAGGCCACCATTGCGATGTTTTTCGTTTGCCTAATATTCTGATATCACTTGCTTACTTATTTCATCTTTGACTCGGGCAACGACGGGTGGGACAACTAGTAATATAAATAAAAACAATTTTTAAATTGGTTGAATTTTGAATTAATAAAAGCAACTTATATTTTTAAAAATACAGCATAATAATATTGAGAAAAGTTACATGGTTTTAAACATTTAGTCATCGTGGTAACGTGTTTGTATCACAGTCGTTCCTTAATCGGTTCTCGGTAATGATGAAATCCTAATATTAAAAATACCTGAGGCGTACTTAAGCATTAATTCACGCAATAAAATTCAATGATGTAATTATTTAGTTCAATGTTTAAGTGGCAGGGTGAAATCAAAAATTGAATAATGTATAATATTATGGTCCTCGATCGAAACGCTTAAGTGTTGAAAACACTGACACAGATCGTTTTCAGAGTATATTTTAAGTACCAATTTTATCATGAAGACATCGGATCACAATTTTATTGGTCTTTAAACGGTAAACGGTAGTGACGAAAGCGCATTTATTAAAAACATCAGGATTTATTTCTCGCAACAGCTTCTTCACTCAGCAATAACAATGCCAATAGACACGATTTGTAAGAAAAACAAGTAAATTAAGTACGAATAAAATCGCTAAATTTATAAATAATAAATTGTATTATGCGTAGGCGCGTAGTGATACTCTGGTGACTATTTTTTATCTGTATTATACATATTATAGTCTCGTGTTCAGAGCTTACAGCCACTTACAGCTACATCTATAGAGCTGCTGAAATTTAATCGACAAATTCTTTCACTGTGCCGACAAATGATGTCCGTATTGACAGTCACGAAAAATGTGCCCTATTTTATGGTTTGTCCGGGGAATTTGCAGTCGTAAGTTGAAGACGTTGACAATTCTCGTTTGAACACATATAGTCACAGTGCAGCGTGAGTGACCGCGGGTCCGGTTAAATATTATCCGATCTTTACTTTTGAGGTTAAAACCTTGAAGGATGAATACAAAACGAATCGGCAAAATCCTGTTTATTTTGTTCGCACGTCGTATTAGACCAGCGGTTCCCAACTTTTTTTTCGTTCCGTACCCTCCCTAGGCTTAATATATCGCTAGATTGTACCCTTCATAATAATTTTTAAACTCTTTCACATAACTACTTTTAAAATATTTAAATAAAAAATAACAAGAATGTAATAACATAATCTACATTCTATATTGCATACCTATAAGACAAGTTGATGATTTAGATTTCATTTGTGACACAAATTTTCATTTTTAATAACATATATTGAATATTTTCGAAACGAATCGTTTTAAATGAACGAATTCAACATTTTCCCGCCATTAGTCAACCCCTGAGATCAGCTCGCGTACCCCGGGTTGGGAACCACTGTATTGGATGATTATTGTCGCCTGCACTCTTCATCATTGACTACACGCTTGATCGTTTATTGTCGTCGTGTGTCCATTTGATATCGTATCGCGGTTAGGAACGTTCCGTGGATACGGTTGGCAGGATTTTGATTTTACCGAACACGACGATAAGCATATTATTATTTCGTCGTAGATTTGCCAGGAAAATATTACTGCAGATGAGTCAATAGCCCGGAAGTTCACGCCGAATGCATGTAATTACTGAATGTGGACCAAGTAAGTCCGTTGATGAGCTACAAATTTGATTTACACCTATTCAAATCCAAATTGATAATATTTGACTTTGAATATCTCTGGACGTTTCTATGTTTTTTTTGTTCGTTTATATGCATATTTTTCAAATTGTTTGCTGTTTGCTGCATAAATTATAGTGTATAATATTAAATTATGACGTCATCGTCAATATAAATTAATTTCAAAAGGAATTTCAACAAATATAATATATATGTTGGATATATACAAATAGAAAATAATCAAATATTAAATGAAATATATAAAATGAATATATCATAGTTGTGTATGGCGACGGCCCGATGATTATGACTAAATAAAACCGTCCATGTTTGATCATAATATATAATGTACAAATATGTTTAGTTTTTAATATATTTTATTTGTCGAAGCAGCGTTTGCCCTGGTCGTTTGCAAAATTGGAAATTAATCAATATCGTAAACAAACCGTAATGTTTGAGAAATAAATTATTATTTTAAAATTTTTTCGTTCGAAATTATATTTTTACGCGTATGACAAAAACGTTTTTCATTACCAGCCGACTAAATTTAAACAAAAATTGTACTACTAAAAGGTTTTACTACTCGTGTAAAAAAAAAAAAAAAAAACGAGGACATACATTATTTTAGCACGTCAAATATTTCAGTGTTTTTATGCGCATAAATATACGGCGTTAGTCTTCGGTGCATAATAATATTTCAGTACTTTGGGGCCCTGCAGATCATGACTCGGTGGCCCCACAGAACCAGAGTGGATTTTAGTGCTAATCTCGGTATTATCCGCATATTATGCTCTCGTTCTGGCTTAGGAGCGTTAGACTTTTCAGTGCGAATTCTGTTATTCTCGGAAACTATAAGTACTCAGCGGCAGAACACCATCACAAAAGCCATTGGCAGAGTGGCTCAGTGAGCAGCCATATATATGTAGTGCCGAAAAATTGTCTACTAGTTCATTACATATAGGTATTGCATCATTTGCAAAAAATATTCGTCGGTATCCGCCTTTTTGAAGCGGTCAGATCTTAAGTGATAATAATGTAACCTTAACATTAAATCAAAAACAATTTTTTCTCGTTTCGCTCCAATACACTTACAACCCTTATTATAAATATCAGTAGTACAACTATACAAATAATGTTCAACAATCAACTCAATGAAAAACATAAAAACAATGATTATTTATTTTCAATATAGTCTTAAAATGAAATATATTATGACCTTTAAAACCAAAATAGACATAATATATTTATATCGGTATCTTCTATCTGATATTGGTAATTGGTTCTCAAAATATTTTTGGATTATGTGAAAAACTAGAGACGTGAGTATACGCCAGGGCCGTCCTCCGGATTTACGGGGCCCAGGGCAAGAATAATTTTTGAAACCGAGTTTCCTATTTTTTTTTACGAGGCCCCAAATCCAAGCAAAAAAAGTAAGTCCCAGGGCCTGGGCCCTGCCCACCCTCCCCTAAGAACAGCCCTGGTATACGCCTTATACCACGTATAAACCCCCCCCCCCACTCAAATACACCGCTCGAATCATTTGTTTTCTGGTTTTTAGCTTCTGACTGAACGTTTCTCGATGTCATTTGTACGGTCCACAGTTACGAATTCTGACTATGTCGTGATTTCTGCCCTTGTTATATATTTTTTTCAATTTTTTTTCTTTTAAACACCTCGTTATTTTCATTACTTTCTCAAGCCCAACGATTGAGGTAGAAGGCACGAGCTCGTTCGGTTAAGTCACGGATACGAATAAATCGATACCACAGAAAGTTCATGGAACGATATTTACGTCCAATGTAGTATGGCTAATTGACCAGGTACAACATACATAATACATTAACAGTCACTGCACGTCATGTTAAAAAACTAACATATTCTTAGTCGAATGTGTTTAAACAAATAAGAACCAAACATTTTTATCGTAAAACTAACACATTATTATGGCTTGCTCTAGTTAGAACTTTTATTACCTATAAACTATTAATGACGATTTATTATGTGTAACATTTTTTTATATAAATATTTTAAGACCTCCAATCTCGAATATTATCGAACCCAAATCCGATATAATAATCTGATTTTATTTGTCTGAGCATTCGGTCCCGCGGACAAGAAACTTTTTTTTTTTTTTAGCTAGTCTTAGAGATACCATATTATAAGACAGCGCATCAATGGAAACCTAAGCAACCGTAATATAATCATTGTGACATGAAAACATTGTAGACAAATCTGTACAATTTTATAAAACCTTAAGCTATTACAACCTAATAAGCCGTTGTATTTGAAGACTTAAAAATAAAAAAGTTAACAATATTATAGACCTTAAAAACTGATCGCGGTATTTGAGTCAATATCTTAGTAACGAAAAAAGCATTACAGTTTTTTATAATATGAACCGACCTTTAAATAAAATTACAACTACAAAATTATTTTTAATTTATATATTTTTTTCACAGGATTTTTAATTAAAGTTAACTAATTTCGTACCCTTATTTGCAGAACAATAGTGTAAAGAAGGATTATGAAAACAAACAGTTTTTTAAAATCAACCCCTTCAAACCCAGCTTATAAATAATTGTTATAAAAGTTGAATATAGGTATTTAAAACTTTGTTGTAGAAAAATATGTGTTTGAATATTTTTACTCGTGTAGCTATAAACAGTTGAAAAAATTAAGTTGGATTTAAAAATCTAAAACGTCGGTAATATTATTATGATTATATACATATATTATTTACTGTACATAGAAAGTATAAAAAGATTATGCACTTTTAAAGTTTGTGTAATATACTTATTAAAAGACATTTACAACTTTATAGCGGAAAAATCCTCGAAAAAGTTTACATTACAAATTATTACGCTCAAAATGGTGTTTAAAAAAATACGCATATACCTACATCCCTTATTATTATAGGGATGGGTGAATTTTTAATAACAATCGAAATTATATTATTTAAATAATATATTCCCACATTTTGAGTATAATAATATAACGTACCTACCTATAATCGGTACGATGACGATTTGTGAGTAACGAAAGATGAACGCACTTTGAATATAGCTTTAATATTATTAAACTATTTCACAATTACCTAATTAATTCGAGAGATGGCATCGATTTACTTAAAAACAGACTTGCGATACAAATTAATAATAGAGTAAGAATATTATCAACATAACTGCTCCCAAGTTCTCATATTATAATCATAAAATTACGTATGAAAGCTTAGCTGTTGCCTATACTTGACTGCCTTGACTATATCACTCAACGGTTCACCTGTTGATTAAAATTGTATGTGATGACTCAAACATATTTTATCTGCAGTCAGGCTTGAGAGTTGATCGATTACGACGTTTTGATTTGGACAGATAAAATATTTTACGTTAAGTTTTTATATTTTTTTAAGACTTGTGTACACTGTACACAATGACAGTGGGCTATGATATAATAATTTACATAAAAAAAATATACGAACTAGAAATAACTAGCTCAAGTTTCTATCGTTATTTGTCATTTTTAGGTATTAATTTACTAATCGAAAACGTTCTGCGTCCTCGAATCCAGAGGTAAATATAGCGGAAACCTTTGTCAGAAAATAATTCTTTTGCAATAATATCATGCTCTTTCGGTCGTGATTGTAAAGTTTTTTATTTCTAAAATACGACAGAGAAAAATTGTTTTACATTTCTATTTTAAATCTTTGAATAACACTTAATATTATATTAAAGTTTAAATAAATTTAACGAATCCTATTTTTGTTCATAGGCTTTTGATCGTACCCAGTATTGAGTGTTATTGATATCTATACAGTAGTCACAGGAGACTGAGCTTAAAATTCAATTTATCGAGGTTTTCCATTTACAGAGTGTTCGAATAATCGAGGGGGAAAAAATCGATTCGAATTAAAGAGATGTGAAAAATTGTATTTACATATTATCACATTTATTTTGACATTTATTTATTACACATATACATATTATATATATTTAGGTAGGTTAAGGTAAGATAACACATTTTATAAGCTACGATAATATATTTAACCGCCGACGTTATTAGTTTCATTACTAGTGCGTCAAAAAGATTTACACATAACCTTTATACATATAATTGCGTTTAAGAAAATTCGAGTTATAGAGATTCTGGAAAAAATCGAATTCGAATTGTAGAGTGTGTCCCACCGACAGACATTTCGAATATTATCTAGGGTACCGGAATACAAATTGTATTCTCTTCTAATTATAGAGATTTTCTCGGGGGACTTTCAGCGTTTAGTTCGATTTATGGAGTTTTTCGAATTATCCAGTGGCTACTGTATTATGTAAAATCATATAGATCTACTACATAGCAATGAACTGCATAGGCGTGCGCATATCTGCACTTCGAGGGGGTTCCTACAATATTTTTGGGACATTTTCTTAATTTATCTCCTTGTACAAGACGTGTACATAATTCATATTTTAATTAATTTTAACGGCCCCATATAATATAATATGATATAGGACTTAAATTTTAGGGCCCCAATTAAATGTCAGGGGGTGTCGGGGCACACCCTGAGCCCCCCACGCGCACGCCTATGATTATTAACTGATAGCGGCGAGAAAAAGCTACGGGGCCAAAGTCGTTGGACAAATTTGGCATACGACTCGGTCTATTATATTATATTATCTATGCCGGCTTTATTAATAACCAGAGTTTGTCGTTTGTTTATCGACAAAGATAACAACGTGTTCCGCAAAAGATAACATATTATAATATACGTTTTAGATCATAATAATATTATTATACTCCGACGAGAGAGAAAAAGAGAGAGAGAGAGCGACTCTACCACGTACCTACACCTATTCAGACGCGTCTCTCAGGTCTTATGTCTCCCGAATAGCACAGCAAAAGCTCGTCCCTCGGGAGGTGTGCAGACTACGACACGTTTTCAGTATCCTCGCACTCTCCAGACACTGCAGGCGACCCCGTGGCAGAGTCGGGGTGGACGTAGTCCATATATTATATTATTAATATTTTTATGCGGTCTATATACGGAGAACCGTAAAAAGGTATGATATGAGGTAAAATATATTTATTTTTTTTTATAAGATTTTCGGTCGAATAAAAACCCGAGAGTATGCGAGAAAGGACGGTAATGAGAACGTAGCCGAAATATATATTATACTATATATATGTATATATATATATGTATATGCATATATGGTTTGGTTCTTATACCTCGACGACAAAGTATTTGTGTGTGTTGAGTGTGTCTTTTTGAAGAGTATTATTCGCGACGCGACCCATTCGCGACCAAAACCATTTATCATAGCCTCCCCGTGTCTGTGCTCTGGAATCATAGACAGCCCGTATAATATGAGCCCGATTTGAATCGAGCAAAAATCGTGCAACGTCGCAATTTATTGGGGGCAACCGTAAAATTTAAAAATATAATGTTTTACGATCGAGAAGGGTACAATAAAACCGACGAAAACGAACGCGTACTGCAATATTATTATAATTTAACTATAAAACGCCGCGGAATGACGAGTGGGAAGAAGAAAAAAATCAAAATATTATAGAAGAATACAAAGAAAAATTGCCTATAAATTAGCGGGAATCGAATCGTTGACAAAACAAATTAATATATTTTGCACTAATAATCGTATTATTGACTTTTGAAATAAAAAAATAAATACTAACCGATGATACGCAGTATATTTTGTTGTTTATTTCGTGTTTGAACAAAACAATATTTGTATGACTGTCGTATCAATTTTACTTGTATACTGTTAATAAAAATAACTACACATTTTCTATGATACTTGCATATCTTATATCGTTTTACCACGAAACTTTTTAAAATATTAATGTTTTTAATGATTTATGGCGATACATTATAGCACTGTAATAATATAATATACACATCTGATAAAAATGTATACACTGCAGTATATAAATGATATACGTCATATCTTATGAGTATTGAGTTTTTTATGCTCAGA
Source organism: Neotoxoptera formosana (assembly GCA_022818045.1). Taxonomy (NCBI): domain Eukaryota; kingdom Metazoa; phylum Arthropoda; class Insecta; order Hemiptera; family Aphididae; genus Neotoxoptera; species Neotoxoptera formosana. The sequence continues at coordinate 2,436,587 of CM040633.1, read as the reverse complement.
GCTCTGCAGATAGTTGGATAATATAATATTATTATACGACTAACGTTATTTTTACACATATTTCTATTAATATTATTTATTCGTACAATATATCATGTATACTCGCAAACTACTCAGATAATATGTGTATTTATGTAATACAGTCGTGTCAGTCGTGTACGGAATGATTGTTTCAACGTAAGTCCTTATTACTTTGGAAATTATTAACTTTTTTCGGTATGTAATGTCGTTTTTTTTTTTTAATTTGGGCGCAAATCTCGACAACCGTTTGGGTGCAATTATTGAGCCACACCCATTTGGAACTGTACAGATTTGCTAGTGTACTCTAACTCCGTGGTCTTCAACCTTTTTGGACTCGCGACACACTCTTTTAGGCCTACGTTGTTCACAACTTCAGTAAGCTTTGTAGAAAAACAAAAAAAGTCTAAAATTGCAATTTTTATTTTCAAAGGAAGACTCATTGCTACCAAAAAAACCGGGCCGCTACCCACCTGTAGAAGACCACTGCTCTAGTTCACCGGACTACCACCTGGTCCAGGAGCTCCTGAACATTTGACGATATCAACTAGGTAGATACTAATAAACTTAAAATAAATACCACGTTTCAAAGTTCATAACCGAATTAAACAGCTAGTCAGTGTATTATTATGCGTACGCAGTAGGTTTGTGTTATAAATTAATCATTCATAATATTTTAATTAATCCATTCATAATTCTTGTTATTATATTATAATTAATCCGATAAAAATATGCGTATAAACTTGTGTTTGTTTATCCAGATTGTTTTTTTTAAAATAATGGGATTTTTTTTACTTTCGACAGCCCAAATAAGTATATCAAATAGATACAATAATATTCTCTGCCACTATATATAGGTTATAACCACTCTTAGGGTCAATAATCCACAAGCATTTGTACCACTAGAAAAAGTGTCTTCAGACACAAAAATAAAAACAAAACACTCATCATTGAAAAATCAATATTATACATTCATCGCTATACAGGATGATCCATTTAACGTAAAATACTCATTATTTCAGAAAATATTTACATTTTTTTGTTATATTGTATAAAAAAGTTACAAAATATCATTTTTCAAACAAAAATTGTTTTTTTAAATATTTTTTAACCTTATTATTTTTTAAGTTTTTTACTTTTTTGAATTACAAACATACAGTTTTAGTCTTATAATCCTAAGCAGAATATTTTTCTGAGTATTTTAATATATAAAAATCAAATTTTGGACTAGTAGTTTATGTGTTATAAGTATTTAAAGTTTCTGATGAGAAGTGTGGGGTGGTATGCGGGTACCCCGTAAAATGTTGGTCCACTACTCACTACTCATCTAAACTTCAAATATTTATAACTCATAAACTATTCGTCACAAATTCGGTTTTAATGTATCAAAATACTCAGAAAAATATTCTGCTTTGGATTATAAAATTAAAACTGTATGTTGTAATTCAAAAAAAGTAATAAACTTAAAAAATAATAAGGTTAAAAAATGTTTTAACGACTTGATACTATGTAATAAAAATATTATCAAAAACGTAAATGACTTTTGAAACATCGAGTGTCTTACGTTGGACGGATCACACTGTATACGCTCGGAGACTGGAAGACCGGTATAAAATGAGTTTCGGCCGTTTATCGCTGTGGAATATTCGGCCGTATCATACCCAAGTGTCCTCCACCGTCCAAGTCAACGATGCCCATTACACGTATCTGTATTCAACACGTAATAACACGGGTGCAGCCAATTTCGGAAAGGTCGAAGGTATAGTATACGATATCCCGTAAGTAGCGGCGGCGGCGGCGGCGGCGATAGTCTAGGGGTCTCCTCCTCCTCTACACTGTTCACGTTTAAATTTTACGGTGCTGTTCGTTCGGGTAATAATATTCTCATTCTTATTCTACGGGTGATGTTTTGTCATAATACGGGTAAACGAGTGCCATGTGTGTGTGTGTGTGTCGTGTGTTTGTTTGAGAGAAGGCACAGCATATATAGATGTTTTCGCGTCTTCACGACTCGAATAACGCACTCCAATTACGGGGTTTTATAAATTGTTTGACTTCATATTGACGGGGTTCGAATTAACCTTTAGTCGTGTGATGATGCGCTTTAATAAATTAAGTGTAGGCCTGCGCGATAACGGGTCGTAACGTTTTAGCGAGCCTGCACGCTGGCACCGTATCGATATTGGATACGTCGTCGCACTTCATAAACTAAAATGCGTATATTATATTATTATCATCCGAGAGCCTCGTTTATCATTGATATTCTTCAAATGCTGACAGTATAGTATTATATAGTTTGTTTCGCCGAGGGATATACCATCATAATATATTATACATGATACCTATATTGAGATTAATATTATTGAATGCCGGTGTAATGAATAAGACTCATAGGCGTGGAACGCATACATATTATCAGTGGCGTATTTACGGGGGAGGGGGTCTGTGTCTCGACACCCCTCAGAAAAAAAAAGGTTGAAAAGTAGTATTTAATATTACCCCCCCCCCCCTCCCCCAAACAATTTGAAAATACGCCACTGCATATTATTATTATATAGTCCGTGCGAATAGAAGTATTATCGAACCTAGTTCGTCTTAATCGTCTCAAATGACCAAAGGCATAAAGTATATATGCCTCAAGATTATGACTTATGAGCACAGACGTGCGCAGATCCGAATTTCGGGAGGTGCCTACAATATTTTTGGCCTTCTCTCAGCAAGACGCATGTACCTATATTGATCAGTGGTATATAATAATTATTATAAGTACCAAGTTATGTAATATTTCCTTGGATCTAATGTGTATTTCTAAGATGATTGCAAAGTTAATTTATTATTATTTGTACTTGTAGTTTTGTAGTCAATCAAACATCTAGCTGATATAATCGTAATAAGTTATTCAACACGCAGTTTTAAAATATTTTCCGTTTTATTATTTTTTTATCACGAAACACGATTTATTTTTCACCGCATATTTTAGAAAAAATTGCATTTTATTCTAGTAACATCATTTAAAACACGGGCCCTATCCCTATGCTCTGGAAATTAAATGTTAGGGCCCCAATTACAAGATGTCAAGAGTTAACCAGGCACACCTAACCTGATTATAACTTATAAGTAAGAATTGTTGAGTATAATTGTTGGTCGGATTGTACAGGTTCAATTTGTATATTTCACTGCCCCCCCCCACCACCATTAATGGGTGTGAAATGTACATGGCACAATAATATATATAAGTACAATTTTAAACAAGTCGAACGACAATAGGTGTAAAACGAAAACCCTCTGAATTTCTTAAGCCACTTTCAATGTGGGTGATAGATGGATTACAGTTTTTGTATGGTTGCTTTTCTTACAATATAGGCGTGCTCTGCCAATGCGATTTTAGATCGATTGTTGGGATTTGTTTTTCGTTTCGTAAGTATAACTGAGACGAGAAAAATTAAAAGAGTCATTGTTTTTAAAACGCGATTTTAATCATAGAGGCAGTGATATTATGCTTTAAAAGCTGATTGGTATGTTCGTGCTCTGGAGCAGGAAGAAGTCTTCTCCGGCTTCTGAGCCGAATATAAATAGGATTCGTGTCACAATCCGTCGTGACTTTGAATGACCGTCGGCACAGTTTAAAAAATATACGTGTTATTTCAAATAGGCTCGAATATTGTCGTCACGAGATACAAAATGACTGCGAAACGGGATATCACGGATATCAGTGGTTTTGCTTACCATAATAATTATTATATTTGATTATTATTATTATTATTATTATTATTATCGGCTCCTTTTACGCTGACATTTTTGTTTTTATCATAAAATATTTGACGTGGAAGGGGCCTATATGCAATGACTTTGTACATTTCAATCCGGAGACAGTGGGTGCGGAGTGGGAAACGACGTTTATCACCTCCGCCCTCCACAATAATAATAATTGCCATTCTCGATAGTAATATAATAATTATTAATTATCTTACAATAATTATCATCCTTTTCATGGTAAGAACGGTTTTTCACGGGACAACTTTACTCACTTAGTAATAATTCAACGTCGAGAAAAGATAATTAAATATTCATCCAGATAAAGATAAAGATAGTTGAGCATAATTTTATCTAGACAGAGGTAATATTTCAGTAAAATAAAAAGATAAAAGATAATTGCAATTTGTCTAGATAAATAAAAAGATTTGTTTTATTTTTTTATTTCATAGTGATTTATAATTACACAAAAATCAATACAATACTTTTATGGGCACGAATGCATATCCTTGCAGCCTATACAAAAGGTCATAAAACTTAACAAAAATATTTTTACGGTTTACCAGTGTGAACTTTTGGAAAATCCATACAAATTTCATTATTCTGATACATATGGATATTTCGTACTATGTAACTATTATTTTATTTTTATTTAGGTTCTCATCTTTTATTTACTACTTAAATTAGTTATATTAAAAGAATATTATATTCGACATTTATCTATCTAGGTGATTTAGTATGACATGATAGTTTATCTAAGATGGCACATCATATATACATTTTTAAATTTGTCTAGATAAGATAAAGGATAATTAATTATTTATCTAGATAAATGTATTCTATTATACTCAACACTGCCAAGTTTGTATAATAGTAGATATAAGCAATTTCACAACGAATTGTGAAAAACTGTAAAGAATCTGTGTAGTGTTTTTTTTTTTCTAAATCTCAATGTTGTCTAATAAATCAATGATAAACAACAACAAAACCTATGTTTCAAAATAAATAATTTAAATTGTATTTATGTTACCAAAAAAAAAAAAAAAAAAACCCCGCTTCGGCTATTATTGATAAAGTTCTTTATGCAGTTTGAAATTTTGAAAGTTCCATTATTGATTCGGCGTGAGATCGTCCCGCATAAAACAATTTTTACACTAGAATAACAAGGTAGTATAGGATAACCTCTTCTTAAGTGCGTTCGGTTCGGATGGCAGACCATCACTACCTTTTTTTACTTGTAGCCAACTCGGAGAAGCGATGAGAATCTGTTTGACGTCATCAAATATGCAAACGTATTACGTTCATAATAAAAATTGTATATATGAAGCATACATATTATAGCAAACGTATATAGTATGTACATAATG